>RJWH01000001.1:4030248-4518367 GCA_004363575.1 Solenodon paradoxus
ACCTAGGTGGTTTCTATATCTTGGCTATTGTAAACAATACCATAATGAACATAGGAATTCAGCTATCCTTTCTAATTAGTGTTTTCAATTTATTTAGATAAGAAATAAAATTGGTCTACATTGTTTTCCTCCCTCCCACAATTTAGACTTTTGGTGTCTTGCTCTTCTAAGTGAAATTTGTTTGTTTTATAGAAATCTCTGTAGTATTCTTACAAGTCTGATTTATTGTAATGAATTCCTCTAACTTTTGTTTGGGAAGCCTTCTGTCACTCCTTCAGTTCAAAATATAGCTTAGCAGGATAGAGTATTCTTGGTTGGGTTCCTTTTTTTCAGTACTTTGAATATATAATGCCATTCCCTCTGGCCCGTAAAGTTTCTGCTGAGAAATGCACCAACAGTATTATGAGGCTCTTTGAATGTGACTTTCTCTCTAGCTGCTTTGAAAAAGCCATCTTTAATTTTTGTCATTTTAATTATAATGTGTCTCTGTGTGTATCTGGGTTTATTTTGTTTGGAACTCTTTGAAATTGGATCTGGATGTCTGTTTACTTCCCCAGGTTAGGGGAGTTCTCAGGTGTTATTTTTTCCGAATAAGATTTCTGCTCATTTATCTTTCTCATCTTTCTGGAACTCCTGTGATGGGAGTGTTGATCCTCTTAATGTTATTCCATGAGTCTCATCTGCTTTGTTTCTCATAATTTTTTTTTTTCTTTTTACTGGTTTGCTTTGATGCTTTCCTTTGTCCTATCTTCTATCTTGCTGATTCACTTGTAGTCTACTGTTGAGCCCAGTCTATTTTCGAGCCCCTCTATTGTGATTTTTAGTTCATCTATATTGTGTTTTTTTAGCTTGTGATTTCTGTTTGAAACGTCTTCATATTTTCTCTTTGTCGTTGGTCTTATTTTGTTTTTCCATTGTTTAACTAACTTCAGTGCACATCATTATGTTTGCTGTTTTGAAATTATCTTCAGGTAGTTTGTTTAATTCTGATGCTTTATGATTTTTCTGTGGATATTAGTTTTGATCCATCATTTTGGGTGAATTTCTTTGTCATCCCATTTTTTTGTGTTCTGTGTTTATTTCTATGGATTAGGGTAAGCTGCTTTCTTTCTCTGTCTTGATAAAAAGACCTTTTACTAGGATCTCAAATTGCAGAGCATAAGCCTAGGAGTGGGAGTACTAGTTATCTGACCTGGTAGCTTTAGGCTGAAGACAGGTAGGTGGGCTCAGCAAAAGCAGTACTGGTAAAGAGCAGCAGCTGATTAACAAATCACTGGAGCCTCTCTTCTGATCTTCCCTGCCACATGTTGTACTGAAAACTCCACAAATCAGGCTTTCATGAAAAGTGTCAACTAACTATACTGGGATTTTAGACTCTGGCTGCCTGCTACTACAATAGGCAAGCTCTCCTCTCTTACCAGGGAGAACTGTAACTGTAAGAATAAGCTTTTCATTGATAGCAATGGAACAGGGCATTTATTGCAATATGGTGTCTACCGATGACAATCACACAGACATAATAGAGCCTAGGATTGTATCCAGCAGCATCTCTGTTCATTGACTATTCCATGTCTTATATTTCCTACTGAAAATTTTGGTCTAACAAATGAAAATCTTTTAGTTAGGTCTCTTGGCTCCCCCTGCTCTTTGTCCTGAGATCTCTGCTACTGAGAGTGCTATTAGTCCAAACAAGGGCTGCTCTGTGTTCCACACTGAAATGTACATGCTCCCCTCTCAAGTGCAGCTCCAGGGTGTTGAGGAACCCAATATGGGAATAAACCCTTTAGTAGTAGAATTAGAGATAGGCTCTGTATCCCTTGTGCCTCTCCAGATCTTGGGTCAGCGCCTGGATAGTGTTTCTGCCAACACAGTATCTCAGCTTTTCCTGTCCTTTCCAGTGTTTTCTATCACTTTTCTTTGTGGAGATAGATACTGGGTCCCCAATCTTCAGTTCTTTTTTAAAAGCTGTAGTTTATACTGAGATAAAATTGTTTGTGAGGAAAAGGTAAGCTTAAGATCTTGCCAGCCCACTATCTTGAGTGGAATCTTCTGGAGATATTTTTGTATTGATATACCATTGGTTTATAATACTATATGTATTTCAGGGGTATAATTTCATACCTGGATGATAAATTTATACATATATATACACATACATTTAGACCATACAGCAACCACCACCATTCACTACTGTTATCAACCCCCTCTACCAGTTCCTTCTACCCCTTTTCTCCTTCCCCTCTAGTAACCATTACTTTATTATGAGAGTTTAAGTTGTTTTTTGTTGTGTTTAATTCATTCATTTTCTTTGTTTCTTTATATTCCACATAAGAAACAATTTGATGTTTTCCTTATTCACCACTTATTTCTGTAATTCCTCATTAATGTATTGCACATAATTTTTGAAGTCGGAATTTTTTCGTTTTATTCCCTCACCCTTTCATAACACCTGATGAATTTACTTGGATACCAAATGAACCTGATTTATGTTTATAGAATTGTATCCAATATTGTGGATAATTGAATCTTCCTTTCTCCATCTCTTATTTCTCTAATTACATATAACCCATGATGATTAAACTTAGGTTGAAAAGCACAAATTACATTTAGTATTAATTTTGTCACTTTCAGCTAACGTTCAGTCAAAGAAAGCAATAAAAGCAAGACTTGAGCAGTCTCAGGATCAATGTGAATAAATGAATATTGCCCTGATTGAAAGACATTCAGGCTAAGACTTATACTTCCCTCATATTAAATATAGCCTATAAGAAGAAGAAATTTTATTTTAATATAAATTATTGATAAGCATTATATATTGATGCTGCTCATTAGATGATACTGTGCAAAAAGAAATGTTCCTACCTTATAAGGCTTCCTGCAGTGTTAAAGTATTGTGACAACTTTCTCTGAAAACTGCTTGAAGAAATTTTTTTTTTCATTTGCTTCATCCCATTTTTTTCTTGTCTACTTCAAAGTGAACATAAGAGCACTTTCCTGAGTGAGCTGGTTTTCTCCCAACTCCCACAGTAAAGAATATAGTAATGCTGGCTATAATAGCATTTCATTATCACAATTTTTCAGTCTTTTTGAAGATCTGAATAAGGCAGAATCAAACTCTTAATTCCACAGTTTTCAATAGCATTTTCATCTTCTTTCTCTCACTTACCAACCCCCCCTTTCATCATGACTTAATGAAATTATTTTCATGTTTTATCAGATACAGAACACTGAGAAAATATGACTTTAGTCTAATGTCTAAAGTTTCAAGATGTCCTTTGGATTTCTACATAGAATCTGAAATGTAGATGCAAATAACTAGATTTCAATTCCCTCTACTCTAATGCAGCTCTTACTGTTTCTGAAATTCTTTCCATATACTGGCCTGACTTCCAAACCTGCTTATAATACATTTCATGTCCTATTAATAATTTTTTTCAATTAAATAGAATTTAGAGATTGCAAACTAAACTGAATGGCCTTTCCTTACATCCATTAGCATTTTAACCATATCATTATAGTATGTGTAGAGTATAATTGATTTTTTTTTACCTTTGTGTTATTTTCTTACCTCAATAGTATTTGATTATAGTTAACAGCTTGCTCAAAAATCATGTGTCAAGACCTAGTGTATATGCCCCATACCTGAAATGCAAAGGTGAATATAAATGAGTCCCTGCTCAATTGGCTTTTGCTCTAATTGGGGAGAAAAATGAACAAGCAGACATGGTCTAGCAGGTTGCCAGTCATATGGTAAATATTAATACTAATATATTAAATACTAAAGAATGAAAGTAAAGAATTAGAAAATCCTGTTTTTGAGTCCCTAGAATTTTTATTTATTCTTTCTCTTAGTCTCATCCATTCTCATGGTTTTAAATATTGTATATGAACTGATGACTCCGGTTTTGTATCTCTATTACAGTGGCTTCTCTGAATGTCTCTATATATCTGGAAACCTGGATATCTCTACTTAGATAAGTAATATATTCTAAAAACTTAACAATCCAAACCTAAATTCTTAGACTTTTCCCTCAAACCTACACTTTAGATATATTTTCCTATCTCAGTAAAAGAGAACTCCATCCTTAAATTCCTCAGACTAAAAACAGTTGACACCTTTGCTTTTATAGCCCACATCAAACCCTTTAGTAAATCCTGTTAGTTCTGTATTCAAAAATGCATGCAAAATTTAATCACTTATTTCCACTGCTACCATCATGACCCACATTCTGTGATCAGTGGTCTAGATGCTGGATTTTTGAAGCAGGTTTCTAACTCTTCTAACTGGTCTTCTTGCTTTACTGACTTAGTCTAGCCTCAAAACACAGAGTAATCTGCTGAAATTTTAGTTAAACCATGACATTGCCTCTGTTTAATACCCTTCCATGGTCTTCCATTTTGTGCAGAGAAAACATAAATTTTCTTACAATGAGTTACAAGGCCCTTCTTGACATTTCTCCTTTTCCTCTCTCTCTCTGATTTCATTGCCTGGTATTCCTCCATTGTAGCACACTTTCTCACCTCAAGACTTTTGCTCTCACTCTTGTATAATCATGGCATTCTTTTACTCAAAGCACAAAGCGCTTTACTTTACCTGCCTCAAGAATTTGCTAAAATTAGTTATCTTTCATTGCAAACCTACTTAACGATTACATTTAATATTAGAACACTCTACCTCTACCACCAGCAAATTCCTGATACACTTCTCCTGCTTTATTTTATGCTATTTTCTCATCTAGCATAACTTTTAGGTTCTTTTCCCTCATCACAACTAAAATAAGTTAGTGATCATTTCTGTTTGTTGATTTATTTTTTTCCCATATTAAATACTTAGAATATTTTCAGGCATAGCATAAGCTTTCAATAAATATTATTTATTATATGAATGAGTATGTATCCCAGCCAGAGAGAAGGTAAGTTTCATAAAGAAACTCTGAACTGAGTTTGATGGAGGAAGCTTTGAGAGGAGAGAACACAGAGAACTAAAGGAAGTACAGATTGTATTATCTCGGGTACAACGTGGCCTGTTGGCTCACATGCAGACTCTACAGTCAGACTCATGCCAAATCTTTGTTCTAACAGTTAGCCGTGTGATTTCAGACAAGTTGCCTCTCCGAAATTTATTTTCTTCAGTTGTGAACTGAGAGTGACACTATTGACTTCAGAGGGCTTGATTAGGAATTTCTCATGAGATATTTATTACGTGAAGGGTGATTATAATAATACTTGATATGTAGTCGGTTCTTATCAAGTGTTATCTGTGATTACTCAGTATAATTACTAATAAATGAAATAATAGATGCAATTTGTGTAACAGAATTCTGGCAGCTAATAAAATAGTGACTGCTAAAACTTCAGCTACATTCAGTGCTGCTGAAATTGGTTGAGGTGGAAAAATTCTTAGGAATGTATAACATAAGATGAGGGAAAAGACATTTTTATTTTTTTTTAAGATATTGTAGAAAGGACCTTGTAGCCTTATCTAAGGATTATAGATTTTCTTTTATAAATTGGTTCTCAAACTCGATCATGTTTCAAAATGACTTAAAAGTAGACTGACCGTATTTCCTTGAGACAAAAACAGGACATTGGAATGGCAACAATGGGACTGAGCTGTGCTCTGGCAACTAAGGGGGAGACAGCATTCCAGACAGGAGCAGAGCAGCAAGACACAAAGTAAGGGCTATGCAATACCCATCAGTGTTCGCGTAGTAACGGTATGTGGTCTGGCAGGACTTCATACAAATGGCCAGGGCTAGTGCAAGAAATGTTGTCACCTTCAGCAAAACCAAAATGTGGTGCCCCTATGAGCCCCACTTTAAATATCCTACCTAAAACACAGGCCATTTTAACCATCCCAGTGTTAGAAATACCCAGTAACCCCCACAGTGCATAAATAGATCCCATAGTACTTACCTGTGGCTCCAATCTTGCTGCAGTGCTCTGCTCCCTTTGAAGAAACAGGCAGGGGGTCAAAGAAAGGAAACCCTCTTCCAAACTGCTCCCGCTTCCTCACAGGGGGCAGGAACAGTAGTGGCCAGGACCTACCCCAGTCAGCACTGGCCAGGACCATTTTTAATGTGGGGCAAAAGGGGCAGTTGAATTTCCCCAGGCAGTCTGTTTAGGGGACCCAAAAGCAGCCGCCCCTTTTAATCTTTAATGCCCCACATTAAAGATGGCCCTAGTTTACAAAAAATGGGACAAAATTGACATTTATTTCAAAATGACAGGACAGTCTTGAAATATGAAAATGACGCTATCCCATTTAAAGCAGTACATATGATTATCATATCTGGAGGACTTGCTAAAGACACTTAGTGCTGAAGTCCACCCCTAAAATTTCTAGCTCACTTATTTGGACCGGATCCCCACAATTAGCATTTCTAATAAGTTCTCAGATACATTCATTATTTATGGCTACATAACAAATCATTCCTAAACTAAATAACAAACCTCATGTTTTTTTGTGGTTAATGAATGACGATGGCAAGTCGGGGTGTCAGCTAGGACTGTGGTGTCATTTAAAGCCTTGAGTGGTAAAGAATCTGCTTTTTTTGTGTGTTCAAGAGGAAGGAATTAGTCAGGAATGAAGACAGGCAGGCAGGAAGGAAGGGAGCATTTATTTATTTAGTTGTTCATTTTGCTTGTTCCTCCTGACCCCAGGTCACAAACCCAGATCCTTGGAGTCTGTATGAATTATGCTGCCGTCTCAGACTTAACACTTAAGCCACCAAAGCACCCCCAAGGATCTTCTTTTAAGAGCACTTAAGACAAAGTAAGAAAGATTTAGATATTCTTATGTTGATGGACTGGGAGACCTCAAGTCCTTGCTGTTACCTAAACACCTCCCTCAGTTCTTGATTAAATAGATTCTCTGCAGGGAAGCTAGCAACATATTTCTTTCCTCAGAAATAGTAAGCAAGAAAGCAAAAGAGAGACTTCAGTATAAAAACCACAATATTTTTGTAACCTAATATTGGAAGTGACTCAATCCATCACATTCTTTTTCTTAGAAGTGTGTCCTAGATGCAATGGGAGCAGATTATACAAGGGTGTGAATTCCAGGAGCAAAAATATCTTTGGTTGCCAAGTGATGATGGTATTGATTTGGGCATTGTAATCCTAGCACCATTACTGCAAAGAATTTTAAGTGACTCATGAATGGATTCAGCATGGAGAAGTACTTAAAATGGATGCAAGGCTAGTTAGGAAGCTATTTCTGTAATGACAGCTTTTATGTTAAGATCATTAATATTCTTATGTTTTAAAAATTAATACTTTTTAATAAAATTAGTATTCTTAAAAATCATACCTCCAGTTTTTTTTGTATGAACTTTATATGAAAATTTTGAAAATAACTTTCAAGGTTACATAGAAAGAGTTGTGTGGAGTTAAATTCCATTGACTATTTCAGCACATCTTGTCCCTTAATTTATTATTAAGCATGTGTTTAAGTCAAGATAGATTTCAGCTTGTACTATCAGGAAAGATACTTTCTTTTGGCTACCAGAAGCATTCCAAACTGGAGGAAACTGACTCTAAATATATAAATACAGATATTCAAGCATCGCATCTCTCAGCTCTGTCTTACTTTAGGCTGAACCACAAATAAATAATGAAATCAACAACACCGTTACTATTAAAGTATCAAAGTTGCTGAAAGAATCAACATAAAAAAAAAATGGAGCAGCTTTTCCTAAAATAAAAGGAAAATGATTTTAGATTAAAGGCAGGACAAAATGGCTGTAAAAGTGTAAGAAATTATACAAAATACCTTGGATTTTTTTTTTAATACTTATTTATGCATGGGAATACATGGCGCCCTGATTATATTTTTTTTCTAAAGCTTGACAGTCTGGTTGAGACTCTACTAAGACACTTTCCTGTTAACTGGGGTGGGCACCCTACTGACCCCATTAGCCTTTCTCATGCAGAGTTGGTGGCATTCTGCTTCAGCAACAGGTTTTGTATTCTTTTCCCGTGGCAGCAGGGGGCAGCTTAGGCTCTCTAGCTGGGGTTTCTGTTTCCTGTTCCCTTGGCCTGCTTATTTGTCTGAAGTCAATTCATTTGCCTCAGCCTGCTCTTACCTCCTGGTTATTGATTTTGGCTGACATTTAGTTCAACATGTTATCAAAGTCTCTTAATCATCTCAGAAAGAGAGAAGGGAGCAGAGATGTCCTAACCATCACATCAGCCCAAGACAGCTTTGGGTCATCTGTTCCATAGTCAGTAGACCAAGTCTAAACACGTGTTTTCCTTAACACTGCTGCAGCCATAGCTACAGCAACAGAAAAGTTAGCTGTGTCTCTAGAAGTATGTCAAAGACTTGATTCTTTAATCACATATTTTTTTTTCTACTTCTATTGAAATCTAATATTCCCACTCCGCTGCCATATTACCATGAGATAATTAGCTCAGCAGTGTACAAATGGCCATGATTTTGAAAGGTTAAATATTACTCAGAAAATCAGCAAGTGAAACCATGTGAACTATATGAGAAAATGTTAAGGAGCAGAGACAAGTTGCATTTTAGGTTTGGCTTACAACGTTAACCAGTTCAGCTTAGGGAGTCAGAGATGGATGAAACTGCTTAGAAGGGATGAAGGCCGAGTTGAAATGGGATGAGTGGACAGATGCCAGTTACCAGGATCACCTAAGGATGTATTAAGAAGCTGTTTGAATTCTAAAAACTGAATGACCCTTGCAGGCACTAAAAGTGTTGTATTATTTAAGTACGCAGAAAAGTATTGTGTTTGAATTGTTTCTAGTTTCAAAATAAGACTTTCTCCAAACTTCTCCTAAATTCTAGATCAGTATTTTTAATTACCTCATAAGACTACTTTTTAGTATGAGCTGGCTCATCAAGTATCCCCTACTTCTTAGAGGCATAATACTCCATCCTGTATGAGATCTTTGAAGACAGCGATCATTTTTAATTCAGCTTTGTATCCCTAATCTTTTTTTCCCAAAGTAGAATGGAGACAAATAGATGTAATCACTTATCAGACATTGAAATGATTCCATGAAGAAATGAACGTATTATGTTTTAATTTGCAGACTTTAGCTTCGCTTAAGATTTGCCTCTCAAAGCAGTACCTTATTGTGGAAGGATAAAAAGGCAAGCATTAACACCAGCCCAGGAACCTTTATATACAGACATGTTTATTGTCAGGACAGATAATCACTCAGAACAGGTCATCAGGCAAAGGATAATTAAGATATGTATACCATTAAATAGTCATTATTCGAGCACTTCTTGTGGGAAAGTCGCTATTAGCAGATAAGACACAGTCCTTGAACCCTAGAAAATTTTATTGAAAGGGGAGACATATAGCACTTACGATCATGCCAATTAGATAATTTTCCATTGTGTTTCCTCTATTAATGTCAAAGCTCTGTAATGGCTAGAATTTTCTATTCCTGGCACCCAGCACAGTGCCTGGCACTTACTAGGCGTTCCCCAAATCCTCACAGATGATTATTTTGTTGCTGGGTTTTTTTAAAGGAAAAGTACAGGAAGCAGTGCAGGTGAGCAGGCAAGCAGAAAGGAAGATAGTGAAGGAAGAACTTTAATTTAGCTGTCATCTTGGTTGCTCCCTCCGGCCCTAGGATGCAAAACTGGGTCCATGGGAGGCATGTGGGCACACTGACCGTAGGCGGCCAACCCAACCGCCACTCCTCCAGGGCCCTGAGTGACTCATTAATATCAAATGGAGAGTTGTTATCTTCTACTCTCCAGGCCCGCTGTCCATATTCATTATGACTACAGAGATTCTTTTGAAAATCTAATAAAAAGCATGGAATGTTTCCTCACTTAACTCTCTATAACTCTACAGCACAGAATTTTATCTAAAATTTCTAGGTATTTAATATCATCATGATGCCCATTTCCTAAGTCTGAAGAATCCCAAGATAAAATACAAACTGTTCAATAGAGTACAAGATTATCTGTGACTTCAGTGTCATTTCCTGATGCTACTTCCTCTCCCAACAGCCGTACCTCCAAACTCACTTTACATACCAGCCACAGCGATTATTTAATAGTGTTCCTCAAATATACCCTGCTTTTTTAGATTCCATGTATATCAGTCTTTAGTTGATGTTCCCATCTTACAGACCCAGCCTTTGCTTGGCGAATCTTAATCATCCTTCAAAAATAAGCTTACCTTCTACCTTCTAAAGGAATTCTCTCCTCCAAAGAAGTCTAAAAGAAAAGTATTTTCGTATTTCAATGGGTTACCTTGGTCCTTTCATATACACTGAGCTTGCTACCTTACTCTATTACAATTATCTTTATTCATATGTCTCTTCTTTAAACTCTAGTAATATTGGTACTGCTGCTGCTACTGCTAGTAATATGCATTCCAAGATTACAAATGCATGACCCACTTTCAATGTCTAAAATCATTTAACCCTCACAAAAACTTTGAGGTAGGTATTATTTTTACCTGCTTTTAGATGAAAAAAAATGGAGACACAAAATGTCAAGTTTTACTTGAGTCAAAAAGTTTACCTGAAAATGGGATTATTAACAGTAAAGCAAAATGCAATACTAGAAATAACAGCAAATTGCTTAAATAATACTTGTAATTGCTCAGAACGACGACTCTTACTGTCCCTTGGAAGCTTGCCTTATCACTACTTTTCGCCACACTTCAGCAAAGCAGGTATTATTTTCCAGTGTTAATAATGAAAGAAGATTTTCTATTTAATCCCTTGACAGATTGCTTTCTAGCCAAATGCAGAATAAGAGAGGGAAAACTTCTTTAAGGGACTAATCTAGGGGTGAATATGATAAAAACAAGACTTTCAGCAGGTTCGTATCCTGGATAAAGGGTGTAATGCTATAGACGTGTGTCAAGAATGGAAGTCCACTTGGCCTCTCAGAAAGATCCCTACAATGAGGGAGAAGCTATATATGGTAATATAGTCTCACACTGAGCTTTGCAGATTTACTAACTTGAATATTAGTACATCTAGACATAATCAGGTTTTAAAAGATTAATTCAGTTTAACACATTTGCAAGAAATTAATATAGAACAATTAATTATACTTTATTAATTTATAATCCAGTCACTGATAAGTAAATTCATTTCTTTTCATATCTGTATGAGAAGTTACATCATAATTAAAAATATAGCCAGGAGCATATAGATTAACTATGGTAGATGGTGCAACTTAATTTTCCAACAAATATTGAGTGCATCTAATTCCCACTCACTGCACTGAGGAATGAACAGTAAATTGAAAAAGACAAAGATCCTGCATTCACAGATATTAAATATTAGGATTATATCATCAGACCCTATATACTGATACCCCCGGCTATCTGGAAGTAAAAGAAAGAATGGTATGATATAGACTATATAAAGTAGAAATAATGTATACACAGTGTAGTTTCACTTAATAGAATTGGGAAGACACATTGTAGAAGGCTGACACATGGTGCTGTTGGTGTGTGATGGTGTGATGGTGCTGAGTCATATGCGGTTGGGTATTGAGAGGTACAGGAGATGTGTAAGAGAGAGGAAGAGAGTCTTCTATTAACTTCTCTTCCTCTTCTCAATCCATCAGGGCAGGCAGGTCACTGACTACAACTTCTATGTCTGCTAACCTCACTATTGAAAGGTGAAGGTTTTTGTAGCTCAAGTGAAAGACTTGAAACCCAACAGTGTGCCTAATTGCTTAGCCTTGCGCATTTTTCTATCAAATAATCTTTGCTGACACAAAATATCCTGCAAACATGCCCTAAACTCATGTGTCCTTCCAAAATTAGAGGCAGACTTCCTGCAATCATTGCAGCACTAACAGTGGTGGTGAAAATCTCACCCAACTGCTTCAAATTAGTTCCCGATGACGTCACGACTGGGCCGTCTCCTGTTGTATTTGCTGTCAATTACCTTCACTTTTACACTAAGTGAAACACTCCTAAGAGTTCTCTTTGGTTTTTCAGATATCCTAGTCTAAAGTTATCTCAAACGAAGGCAGAGAATAAAATTGAGAGAAAGCACAGATGCTCACACAGCTCAAAAAGATATAGCAGGTTGATCTGAGTGTAGTTTCCGGAGAAGCTTGGAGGTGCCACTCGGGTTCAGCTGCCTCTATATGGGCTGCTGCAAAACAGATGCTAGCTGCTATTTTTGCTTTTTGCCTTTTCTTGTAAAAGCAAGATTCTTTTTGGATTCTTTCGGTTAGCAAAAACAGGTATTATTATAGGTCTCTCCTTAAAGCCGAGTGGCATAAGGTCACCTTTCAAAAAAGTGGGGAGATATCTGCAGCTATATCTTCCTTATAGAGCCAACCAAATCATATGCTAATAAGGATTTTAGGGACCACTCTTCTGAGCATATAATGGCATCTCAGTCATTGTTGCTCCCTAACTTTCCCTTCTCAATCATCACTCCCTTATTGATAATTAATTGGCTTTAAATTTAAGAATTATTATAGTGACCTTTAGTCTAATAATTAGATTATATTCAAAGTCTTGGTCTGATGACATTCCATCCCTTTAAGGAGATTTGCATATTTTCTCTGTTCTTTTGCACATTAATTTAGAGTTTAATACTCAGAGCAGGCATCCTTACTTCTCTCTTTCCAAGTTCTCAGGCATCCCATGCTGGTGCTGGACAGCACCTCTATAGAGCAGCTCGAGTAGAAGTTTACTCCTACACATGTTTGCAAAAGGACAGACAGGTCATTAAACCTGCATCTTATTATGCAGAGAGTACAGGGGTCGAAAACATAGCCTGGGGCCAGATCAGGAAGATTTGAGAATGAATACGAGAAATTAGAACTCTATTTGGTGAGGAGTTATTGAAGGCCTTAGAGCAAGAAATGGCATAATCAGATAAATATTTTTCAAAGGTACAAATTTCAGGACCAAAAAATCCATGACATAAGAAAATAAGAAATAAACTTTATTTCTCCTAAAGCTCATTTTAGTTTCTATTTCATTCCTTTATTCTTCTAGCTAATACAACTTAATCCCTGTTGGTTTAAAATATTCTAATTCTTGTCCTAGATTTCTGCTAAGCATCTAACTAACTTCAGTAATTTGGTTTTTCTTTATTTTTTTTCCCCTAAAGCAAAGGTACAGTCAGTAATGCAGGTGAGCAAATAAGCATGTAGGAAGAGAAAGGAGGAAAAAGCACTTTATTTTTATTTAGTTCATCTTGGTTGCTCTACTTGGTGCTGGGACTAAAGCTGAGGTTCTTGCGTTGTACGTGGACTTCACTTGGCCAAATGCAGTGGACTTAACTGCTGCTCCATCAGGACGTGCCCCATAATTTGGGTTTTTTTCTCACACCAATTCTAAATGTCTTCCTGCTAGAAAGATAATATATTTTCCCAGAGATGTGTGTGAATGTAAGAAGGGACATATGCCACACTCCTGAAGACAGTCCAGAACAATAGCTAGAGCCCAGAGTTCTGCTCTCCAGTAGTATTTATCCCACTAGTCCAAAGACTTTTACTACCCCGGAAATATCCACTCAGCCTGCATTAGAGCTGGACAGGGGGACTAAACCATTTTGAATTCCTAAGTACCAATGCAAGGGACAGGGCCTGGTACTGAGATGATCAATGAGCATCTCAGAGCACTAAAATTTTTCCTGTGCACCCAAGAACAGAGAAATAGCTGAGAGAGAGAGTTTAACTATAGAGTGACCTTGCAGTCCAGAGTGGGGAACAATGTTCAGTCTGCTCAGAGGAATGGATTATTTAAGTCCTTGGAAGTTGAATGTACCTGAAGCTCATATTAGAAATTATTTTGAAAGCTAAAGAAATGAACACATTGTTGGCTGCACCCTGGTAGAGTGGTGATTGGGGCCACCACCTCTGGTCAGGTGAAATCCATGTGTATCCCAAGACCTTTGGTTCAAGATCAAGGGTTAAAGGAACAACCAAGATGAACAACTAAATAAATAAAATGATTCTTCCTACTATGTCTTCCTGCTTGCCTTCTCATCTTTTTAACTGCCTGCAGCTTTCCTTTAAAAAGAAAAAATTTCACATTGCCTCTACCTTGTTATGGGACTTGAAATTCTGACCTGCTGCATAGTTATGATAAGAGTCTATGACTATCACCAGAAAACAATATATAACACCTAGTTGATGAGAACAGAGAAAATAACTAGGTTCAATTTCATCAGTTAAAAAATAGCTTCTGACTAAAACAACTGTGATTATCTGAACAATTAAATGTGAAATTTGAAGCAAAATTCTAGTATAAGAAAATAAAACCTATGGAGAAGGAGCAAATAGTTAATTGACTAGTTACTATAGGGGCATACCAATTACCCAAATACCAACTGATCACCTAAGTTATGATGTTGATGGAAAACCAAACGTTACTTAAAATGTTCTCCAATAAAGTAATTTTTAATAAAACATTCTGCCCAATTCACAATAGTATTTATCCCACTAGTCCAAAGACTTTTACTAGTCTATTTCTCACTGATTGTGACACATTAAATATACAACTTAGAATTCAACTTTAATGCAAATCAATTACAAGTGGAAACTTCAAATTCTGCTAGGTCTGATTTCAAGATTTCTTGTAAGTAATGTTGTAGAGTTACATCATGTCAGAATTGTTGGCAGAAAATCACTTTTTCTATCTTGAAATGAATCAGTACCAGTATTTGATTCAGTCTACAGTTGTTATAAAGATTGTATACACATTTAAATTATAAAGTAAATTTATCTTATGTGAAATATGTCAGAAATGTATTTTTTGCTCTAAGATAACATCCCAGTTTAACGCATTTTATATTTACCCTGAAAATTTGATACGTTTTAAAGGAATCCACTTTCACTTTCAGTGACTTTTTCTAATAATGTAATGAGTATCTGCTTACTAAATAAGGCAGACGGAAGTCTATGTAGGCAAAAAGACAGTTCCTCTGTAGCCATCCTGTGTAGGGGACAAATATAACTTAAAGTGAGGAGAACAGAGGTGGGGAAGAAACTGGATCAAATTGATGGATGGATTGGAAAACAAATGCCCTCTTACACATTTTCATTATATAATTTTGCAGTGGACTAAGAGAATGCAGCTTATTTTGAAATATGTAGCTCATGTCACTTACTAAGTTTATAGGTTTACATGCCATGTATGTTGTATTTAATGTAACTTCATACTGGACTTTTCTTGCCTAGTCCTATTTTCTTTCTTTTTCTCTTATTTTTGAATTTATGTAGTACAATGGCATAACCAATCTCAAAGCAGTATCATTATAAAGTGTAAAATATACCCAAAAATATGTATTGAGGATTTCTCAAGTAATCTGTAAGCTATGTCTGCTATAGACAATTGTTGTTGTATTTTAAGGAAAAGTATAGGCAGGAATATAGGCAAGCAGGCAGTCAGTCAGGAAGAGAGAGCAGGAAGAAGCACTATATTTTATTCAGTTGTTTATCAGTGGTTGTTTCCTTCTTCCTAGTCTTGAACCAGGGACCTTGGGATGTATATAGACTGTACCTGGCTTAAACCTCTAGGCCACCGGAACATGCCAGATAATAGTTCTGAGTCTAAATGAAAGCAGTATTTCTGAAGAAGAACTAAAGAAGAATTCTTTTCTATAACTGCTGTTTTCCAATTTAAATGCCCAAGAAGATTCAACCTTGCCCAATGCAGTGGCTCATGAACATTTTTCCTGGCAACTGTAGCCTAGATGTTTCCTTGCAGCTTGACTCTGAATTAGATTATCATGCACAGCCTCTGTTCTCTCCTAAAAGACTTGGGGTCCTTGTCTAACTAAGGGCGGAAAACTTAAAATTGACTACAAGGCTCTCTGGTGCATTCTTGGAACCTAGTAATTTTACCAGGAAGTCTACTCAACAAAGCGATTCAGGCTTCAGAAAGCACTACAATTTCTAAGTATCATTAATGAAGGAAAGTTGACCCTAAGGAGATGCTTTGGATGGATTTTCTTTACCCCTGCTCTCAGGGGACCCCAGAATACTGAGTTGTCATAAACATTTTGCTAGTGTTTTAGACTGAATTGCTCTGAGACACTCCAAAGTAATTTTCCAAATTTTTCTAATAAGGCCGAGTCTTGATTTTCTTTCCCCTTGAACCATTTCAGTTCAAATGTCTGTGGAAACTAAAGAATTTTGCAAAAAAGCACCTAGATCTTGACTTTTTGAATAATGTGGATTCTCAACTACATACTTTCAGCTTTCATAGAAATTGTTCTTTATGCCACACTACTAGTGTTTCATCACTTCAAAAGTCCTCCGAGCCCTTGCTGTAATTTCTCAGTCTTTCTACCAGACTAGCCCTATCCATCTCTTCTGTTTCTCACAGCACCACTATTTATTCTCTCACCCACAGATATTTTGCTAAATCTCAGCCATGGGATTGAGGGAAGATACAAATATTCAGAAGCACAACGTCTGCTCAGAAAAGAAAGTGTGAATTCTATAATGGAGTTAAAGTTGTATAAACAATTTATTACACTGCAAAGAAAGGGTCTCCTCTTCTATGAAACTGCACAGGTAAAGTTTCAGGATAGTCAGAGAAGGGAAAGATGTGACTTCCAGTAGGGATGGAATCAGGTAAGCCTCTATGGAAGAGATGGCATTGCAGCAAGAGCTTGAAAAGTATGTAGGGTGAGTAGGTTGGGTGTGGAATTAGACCATGTCCATTGTAAGGAGTCAGGTTTGCTTAAAGCTAGAGAAATTCAGAGTGTATAGTTCATGTAAGGTTATGTCTTAAGTGATTATCAAAAACCTTTTGAGCAGTACTATCAGATTTAATTGTGAATTACAGAAGTAATTTGAATTTTTCTGCGTGTGTACTTTGAATTTGTCACTTAACATTCTTTAAAAGTAAAATTATAATATCTTTCATTTAACCTAATATATCTAAAATATCAACATTTATCATGTAATAAAAAAATATTAAGGAGATATTTACATTCTGCCCTTCATGCTAAGTTTTCAAAATCCATTGTCTTTTATACATACAACTCATATCAGTCCAGACTTGATGAGTGGTCACATGCTTCTAGTGGCTCCCATTCTGTACAGTGTAGGATCTTTTTAGTTAATTTTAGTTAAAGAGGAAAAGAAATGAAGAAACTGAAGAAAAATAAGAGGCAACACTCTCTGCTCAATGTGTATATTTTATGTGATTTTGTTTAACCCCCAAAATGGCCAACCCACTCTTCTTGCTCTTGGTAGTTTTTAATGATTGTCAATCAGATATTCATGGCTCCCACATGGATACCATTTACTTTAGGGAAGGTCACTCAGCTTCTAGTGCTAAATGTGCATGTGACTTATCCCTACACTAATGATTTCCCCTCCCCTGTCTGGACCTCGGTGTTAATTCAAATATGACCAATAAGATTGGAAGAGACAATACTGGGGTTCATAGAAAATAGGCTTCCTCCTCTATTAGAAAGTGACTGAGTAAGACATCTTTCCTACCCCTTGCTTCCCGCCCCACCCCATATTCCTCCACCTCTCTCTCCCTTATCTCTTTCCTTAGATATGAACAAATGATTATTAGACTGCCATCTTGCAGCTATTCAGGGAACAATCTGGAAGAAGGAGTATAGAGACAAGAGAGAGCTCTTGATGACCCCAATAAACCTCAGAATCTGTCTAACCATTATCTCCTGTGGAAGAGATTGCTACCCAGTATCCATTTTCTTCTCATTCCTTAGTAATGAATCTTGGTGTTTGATTCTGGCAAATTGCCACAGAGAATAAGCACTACATTTATGGCTGCCTTTGAAGTGAAGTATAACCACACGATTAATCCAGGCCAGTGAGATGCAAGCAGAAGTATGCCATCCTGTAGTCTTACTTTATGGCTTCAGTTACAACAGCTTTCTTGACCATTTTGTGTGACCTTGAAGTTGGAGCTTGTGTGAGGATAGTGGAGTAGATAGTATTCCTAGTAATTCATGGGTTTTCATATCACTTTTAACCACACATACCCATGTTTTTGGGGTTTTTTTGCATGAGAGAGGGATAAATAACTAAACCACTGATAATTTTGATTCATCCATATAATTCAACAACTAAACCTAATCTTGCCCTGCCTCTGGTGGTATAGCAGTGACTTATATGAAGTCTTGTTATCACAGGATCCCTCTTAATAGAGGGGGGTAAAGATGATAAACAAATAAGTAAGTCGAAGAGAGTCTCTCCGGTAGAGATAGGAGCAAAGAGAGGAACTGCTCTGTGCAGTCTGGGCCTTGAGGAGCAGACATTGGAGCTGTGGTCTGTGGGACAACAAGTAGCCTGTCACGCGAAGATCTGGCCCAAACATTACAGACTGAGGGAGCAGACAGAACAAAAGGTTTAAGATGGAAACAGAAGGAATGCCAATGTGCCTGGAATGCACTGAATGAAGGCAGCATGGTAGTTAGACTGGAGTTAACTGCAAGATCCGCATCAGATAGGATCTTCTAAGCAAGGAGACTTATTTGAGTTCTGAGGGAACTGGGAAGCCACTGAATAGGATTTTGTTTTGTTTTGTTTTTATGTAAGAGAGTCAGTAGTCTGGTTTTCTTACATTTTTTGAACATTTGCTTACTATTGTGTATTTTTTATGGATCACTTAGTGAATAAGACAGAAGTAAGACAACTGCCTGCAGTAAAGTGAGGAATGGTGGCAGCTTGTTCTAGAGGGTAGCCGTGGAGAATAAGATGAACACATTTTTATGCAATTAAAGCAGAGGGTAAATGGAAGGGATATTCCAATAGTTAATTAACCTTTTAGCACTGATTTCCACCCCCCCCCACCCGCCCCATCTGATTGTAAGTCATTACTATCTGTCCTTACCTTAAAGAGAGCAAGATATAGGAGTGGGAGAAAGACTTGATAATTAGTAGGTAAAAAGTATTAAGATCAGGGAATGGATTAGTGTGTTGAATCAGCTCAGCAGAGAAAATGAAAAGATGTGTGCACCCTTCAGGTTTTATAACTGGGTGGAAAACAGAAGGACAAAACAAAGTAAGAGGGAACATGAAAGAATGGGATTTACTCACTTCAAAGTTTTACCTAAAACCCTTCTTGCAGAAAATACTTGAGTTGATGGGATGAAGGTTACAGAGAACTGGAGAAAGGGATTTTCTCTCACTTACTGGTAAATAATAAAGCTTTCATTATTTTGAATGAGATGAATCATTTAGCTTTTTTGATATTTTAATCAGCTATATATTCATGCTTATCTTTCCTTATAATATTCTTACTTTTAAAAGAAACTGCATGTTGCCAGCCATATAGGTTGAGTACATAAACTAATTTAATTTAAACATTTTCTAATCTAAGAAGATACTCCAGGCACATTATTAAAATATCTAGGATGTAGCAATGCATAAAGTTGAATTCATTAGTAATTCCATAACTTAGTTAAACTCCCTTTGAATTTTTGGACGTTTTTCTTATAATTTAGATTGACTGTTTTTAAAAGATCGTATTTTCCTTTACTTCATATGCATTATCAAATATAAGTTTATGTTTAAAAAATATTTTCATTAGAGTATTATTTTAAAGACAATTTATCTCATTAAATAACATTTTAAAATTTGATTTTTAATAAACATTTTAATTGAATGGCTAATGCATAGTTTTATCACTTCTTAATCGTAAGTTCTTTTCTGTTTTTCACTAAAATAATATTGAAATAACCATCTCTGTATAAAACTCTTATACATTTATTTCAAGATTATATCCTTAGGTTTGATTCCCAAAAGAATTACTGAGTCAAACCTATTTTGTTTATTTTAAAAGGAAAGTGCAGGCAGGAAGAGAGAGGAGAAAGAAGCATTTTTATTTATTTTTTGTCTGATTGTTCATTTGGTTGTTCCCCTCATGCAGCCCCACCCCAAGCCCTGGGATGGGAACCCAGGTCTTCACCATGTATGTGGACTGCGCCTGACCAGAGGTATCAGAACTAACTACTACTCCACCAGGATGTTGCTTGTAGGGTTTTTTAAAGCCTCCATTAGAATTACCCTTAACTCTATTTTTTTTTTTTTTTTTTCACCTCCTTTTTAAGACTGGCTAGTAGCAATGTCCTAGAAATTCTGCTTCTGCCCTGGGCCTTCTGCTTCTTCATTCTTGCCCCACCATTCTAGTCAGGAGCTTAATTGTATGTGTACTGTTGTTCCTCCAGTAGATTTTTCTCTGGATTTCCTACTCTTCCATCTTCTAACTCAAATAACATACACACACATGCACACGCATGCGCGCGCGTGCTCCAGGTTCACTTTCCTCAATATGTATGACACTACTTCTCTGCCCAAAAACTTTCTCAATGGCTTCGCTCTTATCACTTAACTAAATAGAAATACCTCTGCTGACATTCAAAGACCAGCTGACTTCTGGTAGATTTTCTAGTACTCTTTACTATATTCCAGACTGTAGATGGAACATGGCTTGTTACATTCTACTTTTATCAGATGAAGAACTCAAAATTTCACCTTACTCGGTCTATCATGTTAGCCTTCTAGGATTTCATAGATGCTGGTAGACTACATGAGACCATGAGACCACATAGACAAAGTGTTGTTTATTACTCAAAATGAAAATAGGAACCAGAGTATCAGCTTTTCTTGTGCCAGCTCCTCAAGTGTTACTTCACACAGGTTGACATGGGAGAGCCAGACAATACTTGTACTTACAATGTGTTGTATTACAGGAGAGGAGCCTGAACCCAGAGAACTTAATTGTCTTGATGGACAAGAAGAAATATCTGTCCCTAATTCTAAAAGGAGACACTATCTCTATCTTAAAAGATCCCAGAAAAAATGGCAATCAGGGCCTTGCCCCCCAAATGTGCAGAAACATGAATGACTTATGGGAAATTGTCCCCCAACAAATTCTAGATTATTTTTTGTGCCAAAAATGACATCTTAGGCTTTTTTAGTTAATAATTATATATTTATGAAGACTATCTAAAACTATTTTGCCCCAAAATTGCCTTCATATAGCCAGAAATACTCTCTCTCTGAATGCCCATAGTCTTTTCACCTCTTATATTGTGTTTGCCTTATTCCATTTTTTACCATAATCCTTTGATCAATCAGATTTTTGTAATTTATTCATAATTGATCATGTCTATAGATAATGGTGGCATTGTGTTTCCATTAGTACCTAGAGAAAATAGACAATGCACAATTATATCTATAAAGTTCAGTTAATCCAGTGAAAGGACTTGCATGGAATTCATTCACAGAAATTAGCTCACCAGATTTCCCAGCCTTAGTAATTTTGACTTGAAAATATAGAATCAAGTATTTGGCTGCAAGCAAGGAATGAAAATGAGAAGATGCATACACACAGATGTACACATGAGGCAGGGGGCATCTTAAGAATATGTATAAAACAGCTTCAAGTGCGTCAAAATCTTGAATAAGCATAAACTATGACAGAAAATTTGCAGAGTAGCGTATGAAGACACCAGCTAGTACTTGAAAGCTAAGCGTAGCGTTACTTCCAGAAGTGAAATTCGAGCTAAGGAATCTTATGATTCTATTGCTGAGGAACCAAGAGCTACTTTGCATCCTGAACTATTGACCTTTGAGTTCTTTCAGTAATGCTTTTTACTTCATTATTTTATCCTGTTCTTTACTTGACATCTTCCCACTTACCTGTTGGTACTCTTCTCTTGGTTTGTAGTCATTTTTCCCCGTTACACTTCCAATAACTACCATTATCCTTCACATTTTCCGAGGCAGCCTGAATGAGTCACTGTCCTTACAAGTGAAAGAGTCTAGCACAGAAATAAATTGGATGTAACATACCAGTGGTGTTTAACAACTGACTTTCCATAGGGGGAAAAGAGACCCTATTTGCAGCATTTGCTACTTTCCATGGTGTAATACTCCCGTGATGACTGATTGCAGGCTGCCTACATAATGTTACTGAGTAACAGAACAGAGAAGAGATATGCACAATCTACTGTCATGAATATGAACTGACTCTAGCACACCACTGGATTAAACATTCAACCTTAGCATACAGATCTTGTTCTTTTAAAAATTCTTGTAAGAATCAGAAACTATTTTCTGGATTATTACTTTCAAACTCTGACATCGCTGTCATTTAGATGTTACCCTCCTATCCCACTCTTTGGTGTCAATTGATTTATAGGCCAGATTAACTTCCTTTTATATTTTTAAGGACATATGTTATTTTAAAGTTTATATTTTTATTTAACTGTATGCACTCCATTTTTAGCCATAGTTTCAGTGAAATTTGAAACCACTTAGTGCATTTCAAATTGTTATATTAGAAAAGCTGCTTGACTTACTTTCAAATTGAAAGCCTTCAAATGAAACGGGAAAGCCTATAAATACTTCAGAGGCTTAAAATTGTTCTCTATAGACGATCATTTGAAATTATTGTGGTACTTTCTTTTTTGTTGTAAGTGCCTCTGTAAGTAGTGGGGACTCTGAACTTACAAAGTAGAAAATAATTTTAAATTATTGGAGTGCTTCAGGTTTTAGGAGACCTTCATTCTTTCACATTGGAATTCCAATTTGCAAAATGCTGCAGTAACTTTAAATTGCTGAATGCTGTGGGCTCACAGTTCTGATACAGAGCTCCTTAACAAAGCTCTTAGTACACATTAAAAATCCTTCAGGAAAATCTCCGAGTACATGTCCAGGTTATTAATTTCTTTTTTCCTTCATTCTTCAGTTAAAAATTTAAACACTATTTGTGAAGAACAAAAGTTGATTCATATTTTAATTTTCTTTCTTCACTCATATTTTTCCATTTTGGTTCCTCTAGGATCTATAGGTTCATGTTAGACTTTCTGAAACGCCACAGACTTAAAAACATATAGGTTAAAAATAAATTTCAACAGTAAGGACAGGCTTTTTTTTTTTTTTTTTTAATAAAGAAAAAGTACAGGCAGAAATGAAGGTGAGTAGGCAGGCAAGCAGGAAGAGTGAGGAGGAAGAAGTATCTTTTAGTTTATTTTTATTTAGTTATTCACATTGGTTGTTTCCCCCTGGACCGGGATTCAAACCCAGTGGTATGTGGCTTGCTCCTTCAGAGGCGATTGACCTAACTGCTACTCCATCAGGTCCTGCCAAGCAGGTTAATTTTTATGGAAGAAAGCATACTAATTTTAGTCCTCGTGCCTATAGGTATGATTTTTTTAAAGCTCTAGGTAATTAAGTATATTTCCATGTAGTATGATAATGATTATTACGAAAAATTATCATAGCAGTTTTATTCCAGTTAAAGTAAAAGTAAGCTCACTAAAGGCCTAATACAGTAACTCTAGAAAATGTTAGGGTATATCCGTAGGCAGCAAAATGAAGTTTTAAGTTTTTACAAGTCAAATAATGAATGAGGCTGATGGTCACAGCAATTTATACATGTCCATAAAGAAATGAATTCAACAATTTCAAGGTACTTCCACCTCCCTATATCCTTAACAAGCCATGATTGAAATCAGAGACATTTTGTAAATCCATCCATTACAATGAAATGGGTCTTTATCTGCTGGTTTTTAATGACATTCCCATCACTTAGGACACATGTGTGTCCTAAGTGCTGTAAGAAACAGATAAATGAATGTGTCAGTTTGCCTTTTCTCATGTGCTTTGGAAAAAAAAAAATGTAGCTGCAATTTTTCTTCCCTTCAACCCAAATAAACAACTATCCCATCATAGCTACTACCGCTATCAACAAAAATAAAGTTGAAAATATCTTAAGAAAATAAATCTAGAGAATGCGTCACTAATCAGTGCATGTTCATTAGTTGCGCATGGAGTAATTTTCTCTCACACATAGAATTTTCCATTACAGCATGTATACAATCCAAAAGAAACATTTTTATTTTTAAAAAATTTTAAACATCACCTTACTGGAGGAATTTGACCTTTCAAAACTTATTTCATTAGTCTCTTTTTAAAGTTCATGTGGATCTGTGGAAAGGAGAAAACATACTTTCCTATGAATCCAGAAGAACTCCTAATGAAAGGGAAAATTAATGTAAATTCTAATATTCTAGAATAGACAATAGCTCACTATCTTTGTTATCCTAAATTTATCATTTTCATAAAGCGTATTTATTGGAAAAGAAAGAATATGCCCTAAAACTTGAAGATTATTTGAGAATTCATTTTTAAATATTAAATTTTAAAGTTTTAAATTATTTTCTTTAACTGTAATGGAGGGTAAAGGAGGCTTTCTATGTAACTGAGCTTTTCTTTTTAATTGCGCATAGGAAGCCATTTATACATTATGCACAAGTAGAATTAGACTTTTTAAAGAGTTCATATCCTTAATTCACATTCTTTAATATTAGATGCATTCCATTTTTTTGGTTTTCTAAACTGGGATTATCCTTCATATGTTTCCTTACAGGAAAAAAGCCAATATGGAAGAAGAAAGTCATTAAGTATAACTTCAGATGTATAGCCATTTTAGAAGTCAATTTTAATGGAAATTCAAAAATTTGTAGTTTGACAGTATGTATAACTCACTTCACCTAACTCTAATATTGGTTAAATGCAGGCTAGCTAGACAGAACATAGAAGACCACATGAAAACTCTTCTTACAGATTTATTTTTTATTCACTGATATATTGTTTAAAAATTTTTGACTCCTCTTGGTCACAGGCCTGCCAGGAGAATGTTTAAGACCTCCTATAACTTTCACCAAATGAAAATCACTCTATAACTGAAGCATCCGATTAGACAAGATCCAGGAACATTTTCATCACGGAACAGAACATAGCACGTTAGAACAAGTACCAGAGTCTTCCTTAGAATTTTTGCTTTCATTTTATCTTCCACTATGCACACTATATGCCCTCTGAATAGTGAAATGCTTTCTGAACTCTTAAAGGACCTCACTCATTCGTACCGCTTCTTTTACAAGGAGCATACTTGATCTTATTTTAGTAGGCTCTATTTAGGTCTCTGTTCATGTGATTGAAGGAAATAAAATATGTGTATGTGCCTTATCTTTCAAAGGCAGAACCTACTTATCATTGACTTTAAGTTGCAAATAATAGAGGATGACTTCTGTATGCTCTGAGAAGCAATTAGCATATTGTGAATTCCCATTTGTTAAATGGCAGATTTATATAAGAAGCTGGCATCAGATGCATTTTGAATTTATATTTCCAATATAATATCTCTGTATTAAGGATCCTCTTTTGTTAGTAGCAAACACATCAAGTCAGAATAGACCAAAAGGATCAAAGTGATCAAACTGAGTATAAGAAAGGAAATTAGAATTCTAAATTTTAAAATACAAGAGCTGGGAGGAGGGGGCTGGAGGGGCGGGGGGGGAGAGAGAGAGAGAGAGAGAGAGAGAGAGAGAGAGAGAGAGAGAGAGAGAGAGAGAGAGAATCAGTTAACCTTGTAATATTCAACCTGCCTGCAACCTTTTACTGAACAAATGAAATTTCAAATGTTTCTTTGTCCTTGACCACAACTGTACCAATAGAGTCTATGCTCCTTATATTAAGAGTAATACATCTAGATACTTTTAATTCTCTTTTTCATAAAAGTAACATAGCAGCATTGACTTTGCTGCTATGCAGAAATTTGGAATCCATTGTGGGGATTCCTTCAGTTGAAATTTTCTTTTCCCCTTTATCAGCAATTCTGTTTATTCCCTGCTCAGTGTAACCATACAAGAGCCATGGAAGCAGCAAACCTGTCTGTCATCTGATCATTAGATCCCGGCATCTAAAAAAAAAAAATCGTCTGGCACATAGTAAAAGGTTACTCGCTATTTTTTGAAATACATATTTGAATAAATGAGTGATTGACAGAATAAAAAGAATCTCCAAGTTATGTTATTAGCCTTGAACCAAAACTACCTTGATATCTGTCCTTTAGGCCTATACCAGGACCAACCTTAATTTCAGTCTGTAAAATTATAAAAAACCAGAGCCACTGATCTGTCTGTCTCTCTATGAGTTTATGTGTATGTAATACATATTTTTTTAATCAAGTTATGTTATTACCAATTGTTTGGACCTTTAATCCCATGTGTACTTAGGATTTGTTTTTTTGTTTATTAAGAAGTGTTCAGCTGAATTGATTAAGTTTAGGTTCAGCTATGAGAAAACAATAAATAGGACGTAAGTATAGTAAGTATAAAGATGTAAGTATAGTGTGTGATTATTTTTATTTCAAATTTACCCTCATTTTCTGTAATAAGGGGAAAATCAAAGTTAATACTAATTTTTCCTTGTATTCATATTGTTTGTATTTTTGTGGGTGCATCTGTACATCTGTGAGGGACAGAGAGAGGGGCAAGATTGAGAGAATAAAATCATTTCTCCTTTTAAAAATTTTCTAAGTAACCATTTAAATAGTGATTTTAAAACTAAAAACAAAGATAGAATAGTACCCCTGATACTAGAGCTGAAGTCTATGGATAAGATTGTTACCTGACATGAGGTTTAAGGGCACTAACAGCCACTGTCATTTATATGTTTGCCTAGTGATCTATTAAAACTCAGAAGGACATCTGTATAATGATGGTTTCTGACAGGACTAGTGGACTCTAACCTGTACTAGATCAGCTCTTCATTGAAGTTTTTGTCTTCAAAGTGAAATGATGTGACTCGTGTAATATTCAAATTCAGGCAGTGATGTACCATAAATAATTTCATATAGTACAATTTATAATATGACTTACTTTCTGCTTTTGAAGTTGTTGCCTCTTGAGTTTTGCTTCTTGGAGCTGAGCTAATTTAGAAGCAAAATGAGAATCGTTTCCTTCCATTTCAACATAAATCAAAGAAGCACATTGTCCAGGTGAATGTCCTACATGTATGTGTATATATGTGAGCTTTCAAAAGCAGCCTTTTTTCTGAAGCTTTCCAACTATTGACAGAGTTGGCTTTTGAAAGGAGCTTGTGAGCACAGTGACCGTGAAAGGAAAATCAGAGAGAGACAGAGTGGGGCTATGAGCCAGCACTGGCCGGTCACCAAGTTCTACTTGCCCAAAGAATCCTGAAATCAGCAAATGTGAGAGAGACCTGGAGCCTGTCAAGTCCCTTTAATTTGGGGTCATTCAAAAAATAAATTATTCTATGGCTTTTCCCAGTGATGGCGACTAAACTGCTGATAAGCTCTAAGGATACTGACTCTTTGTAGAAATCTTATTGAGAAGTGATTTCTTTTATAAAAGGACCCATTTTTTTCCTCAAATGTCGCTTCTCAGATAGCTGTTAATATGGTCAATATTGCCTTATCTAGATGTGATTGGAGAATGGCTTGAGCTCTTGAATCAGTGAAGTAATCACTTTAATAAAGCTATAATTTGTTTTTTTAGTATTTATATATTTGTTTATTTATGTTTTGCTTTTTCCCCCAATAGAGGAAATCTCCAGGAAATGCTTTTTACTTTCAGAATTATTATCAAAGAAATTTATTCAGGCCATTGTTACTTAAGGTCCTTCTCCTGGAGTCTCTCTTTACTAGGTTTATGTTTCATGACTATTGTTTTTTTCAACAGATACATTTTTTGTATCATATAGTGTCCAGGCCTTCATATTAAAAATAAGACGATCAAAACTCATTTTAAGAGATCTTCGTGGTAGGTTTAATCTTTCTAATCTTTTTCTTTTTTGAATTACCACATATTTGGAATGTACATAATATGGTGGATAAATCACTTGTCCCTATTTATCTTTCCTGGACTGCACAAATAACTAAAATTTAATCAGAAATCCCTCTATTCAATGCAGTAAAATAAAATAATCACTAATATCCTTTGGTATGTTATATGAAAGGGTAAATTTTAATCTTACTGCAGCAGGAAGTATTTCTATATATTTGTCCTTCACATTCTACAAATGATACCTATTGAATTTAAAATCATTTCTTCTGGAACATAGTACATAACTTTAAAAACACAGAAATGGAAAAGTAACACAGTAATAAACAGTTTGGAGGTAACATCAATTTCAGAAACTATCAGATTAAATGTATTAATAATACCTTTTCTCTAGTGATGTCAGAATAGAAACTTGAATGCTTGTATCATCTTTGATGATTTGATTCAGTACTTCTGCATCACTTCTTATTCACTGAAGAATTATTATCGGTTCAACTGTATTTTGATGTTTGCATTTATACCAGCACTTTCCATGCTTAGAATTCTTATCACTGTCCACAATGTTGCTGTTTCATATTAAAGACTTTGCATCTGCAATAAAAGATTTCAGAATTTACTGTTGACTCAGCACAAGGAACGGATAAATATCTTTTCTTATTGCTTTGTTAGAAATGTTATGAAATTATTAATGTGATTATAACCAGAGTTAACACATATTAACATTCTGTGGTAAAGAAGTCTGTCTGGTAAAAATACCATTTAGTTCAATGTGATTTTCCTTAGGGAAACTCTCAGAATTATAAATAGGCATATCTATTGCAATTTAAGTCAATTTCTGCTAAAATGAGTCAGCAGTTGACCTTAGATTGCTCATCAATAAAATTCTAGTCTCTTTACTTTATAAGATACATGCAGCATACTGAACCTTATTTACCAAGATCATCTAATCGTGTTTTAGGATGGAGAGGGCCTTTTCAGAATATAACCATAATACTGTCTTTTTTTTAAGCCTTTGATTATATATTTATGTGTATGCCAACTTATTGCAAAAATAAGAATGTCTCATATTTGGATGGTGCTATTGAGTTTACAAAATACTTTCATATACTTAATTGCATCTATTTCTCTTAACAAGTATTACTTCCACTTGCAAGTGAAATACTGCAAAGATCCCAAATATGACTCTTCTTTAAGATTACAGTTTGTATGGTAAATCTAAGGCTGGAACCATGTAACTTCTCACCCCTAGTTATATAGCCTTCCCATTTCCTCATGCCTCTTGGAAAGCAAGCTATATATACTTCTGGAACAACTGTGAGTGAATGTTTCTTCATTTAAGTCTAAAGTAGGGAATTAAACATTAGATTGGGAAGCAGGATAATTTGAGAGGCAAGGTCCTGGTAATCTAATAATCCTTATCCTTGATTTTATCTTTGTAAATGTTGATCTAAAATTTCACTCATCTGTAGTATTGAATGGCAAAAATGATTCTAAAATTTAGAGACTTTCCATGGTTTGTTTTTCTTGTTACATAGTAGACTAAGCCAGGTTATATGTTTCTTTGTGCGTGTAAGACTAATGTTTTCTTATGAGATCTTCTATTTTATGAAGTACAAAAATCTGTACTTTCCTTCATAGGCTATTATTCATTAAACTGAAATTTTGAAGACCTATTATGTTCTACACTAAAGGTAGAAAGGATACAACAATGAGCAAGACAAAGTTCATCCCCAGCACACTTAGAGCTTCTCTATATTATATGCATGTAATATATACATATATGCATTTATATATGTATTTATCATAGTTTTTCACTGCTAACTGTAGCATTTTGCTATAAATTCAGTTTGGGTAGGAAACATAATATTTATAAGTTGTCATATTCCCAGAGTTTACATGGGAGAATCTGGCGTTGATGGTCATTCTTTTTCTTTCTTTTGAAATATCATTAATCCAAACTATGAAGATAAATTTCCTAAACTAAATTTCTTTTTACTTTTCAGACTTCCATTGACTCTAGATTATTGTGTGAAGCACTCTGAGCCAGTTTTTCATCAAGACTGCATGCTCCTATCTTCCCCATTTATCCCACCTCATCCCACAGCCAATTTCACCCTCCAGATCTTGTCATGTCTTCCTTTGACTCAGCACTCTAGCTCTGCAACTCCCCTCCTCTCAGAGTTGTCAGGAATGCTGTGCGGCAATGTCATGGCTAGATTGCAGAGACTTGCCAGGAAGATAAAATAACTCGGTAAAAACTATGTTCTGTGATTTCGTGAGCTTATTTGATTTGTTGTCCTGATGAGAAAGATTTTTATGAAGGGAAATAACTTCTGTTGGGGGTAAAGATGTGCTTTGGTATCTACTTTTTTCAGATGTCTCTAAAACTACTTAAGCCTCTGAATCTTAATATTCTCACCTAGAAAATAAAATAACCTACTGTGATATCATTTCTCAATATCCTTGGTGCTTCGTGTATATTGTCAAATCCTCTGTGGTCACCTCATAGCTCATTTGGCATTTTACAGGAAGCTTTCATGCTTTTTTAATTTTGGTATAATAAATAAAAAGATAGCATTTTTCTCATATCCAAGTCAAACAAACAAAAACCATGTGAGTATGTCTTAGGCTATTTCTGTAAATTAAGAAATAGGGAGTGCTATGTAAAGTATGGTTTAAATTAAGATGACATAGTCTCAGTACTGAATCAGGACAAATCTGGTAAGAAAAGAAAATGGAACCAGAAAAACGTAAATTTCTAGATTGTTCTGTAAGTTGATATGTGATCCTCATTTTCCTTTCTCGAGTTACTATTTTACCCCTTATGTGATTATTCCATCCAATGTGTTCATTTTTGTTTTCCTAATGTTTTTCTTCTTGTCTTTCTCATTCATTTTACCCCTCTCTATAAATATTCAAAATATTGAGTTGCATTTTGGAATTTCTCTTTCTTATGTCTTCATTAACCATAAGAGTTGTCAAAATTTCCAAAAAAATAATTTAGATTCATTATATTTTTTTATTTAAATAATTTGACAAATGTTGAAGAAAATGGGAAGGAGGCTTACTCAAAATCAAAGGGCACTGGGATAGAGCATCTACAAATAGACTGAAACTGAGTGTATGGAGTTTTACTTGACTGTGCCTTATACAGCAGTTAGTGTAGTTTTTGTCCCCCAGAAGGAAGCCATCCATACTGGGTAATGATGGTGCTACCCAGGCTCTACCTTTATATTTATCTTTGGGGTTGGGTGTTCTACTAGATCCTCTTCTGGTTTTCTAGAAAATGAGCAGAATTTTTTAATAGCTCTCTGCCTTTCTCCTTGATAAGGGTATCCTTTGGCAGCTTTGAGCAAAGAGGTGAATTAGTGCTGTGTTCCATTCTCTGTTGCCAAAAAAAAAAAAAACAAACAAACCAAAAACAGTTTTTGATTGTGTGAGAATGAATCTGGAAGTGAGATATATTGGCTTCTAGACCTCATTCCACTCCTTATGAATCATGTGCTGGTGATCAAATCACTTACCCTTTACTTAGATTAACCTCTTCACCTATAAACGGATTTTGTTCCTCAGAAGGAAGTTGGAGTTGGCAGAAGCATTGATCCCACTGTGTTTGAGCATTAATGGAACTGGAGATAAAAACATCGCCAATTTTCTAGGAATTAAGTAAGGGACAAGCCTCCCCACTTATACCTAATTTTCACTGGATCCTAGTTGAAATATCAGACTTGAACTTTTCAGCATCCAGAATCTCACTGATGGAAATATTTCTAAATTGTACAATTTGTAGTGTGTTAGATTTTGAGAGGCTGGATGACTCTTCATAGAGCACAGAGCAATTGAAAGCCCTAATTTCTCCCATTTTTCTCCTGTTCTGCCCACACATGCTTTTTGTTTCCTGTCAGGAGGTCGGTTTTTCATTTATTGGTTTTTACAGTTGGAGACACAAAATACCCAAAGAAGTTTTATATGCACAAGACCAGACAAGGCCAGACTGACCAAGAGTCTAACAGTACTCAAGATCACTTGCCCTCTCCCTGGCCGACACTACCTTGCTAAATATCAATTGATATAAACTTAATTTTTCTTCATAATCCAGCAAAGAGTAAATATGTCAGCAAGACCTTATTTATCTTTTGAAATTTGGATTTCAGGAAACAACTATTGGTTTAAAAGGAATAAAATGAATATTCTACTAATACAAGTTGTATACACTGCCCATAAAAATCTCAAATTACTTCTAAACAGACATGTCCATTCATCTTAGGATGTGGATAATATAATGCACAGGTGCGTAAACTCAAACTTTTACATGACAAAAATCTTCTCCCTTGTGAACTTCATGGGAATTAAAGTCTCAACTCTAGTTCCTTACAATAATACATGTTTCATATCCATCTTGTAAAGTATCAGACAGGTCAACCTTACTGCATTAGTTCATCACAGCTGACATAACAAAATATCCAGACTATGTGACTTAAAGAAAAGTTTATTTTCTCCAAGTTCTGGAGTATGGAAATTCAAGATCAAGGTGCAAAGAAATTTATTTTGTTCTGAGATTCCTTTCCTTGGCTACTAGATGGCCACATTCTCACTGTGTATTCACATGGTCTTTTCTCTGTGCCTGCACACCCCTCCCCCTCCCTGCTCTGTCCCCATTCCCCATCTCTTTCCCTTTTTTTTAAAATAGGTATGGCAGCTCTATGGGACTAGAGACCCCAGTCTAAGAGCCTCATTCTAACTTAATCACCTCTATAAAGGCTTTATCTGTAAATAGGATTACATGCCAAATTACTTGGATTGGAATTTCAGCATATGAGAACAAGATTCAGTTTATAACAATTACACCATCAAAGATTACACAGTTTCTTTGCTGTTACTTTGCTTTGATTTTATATGAGAAAATTCCTAGATTAATCCAAGGGTTATTTTTCATCTAATGAAAGGCAATGAGGCATAGTAGAAGAGACATAGATTTTAGGGTCAGATCTGAATTTGAATACATTATGGCAGGCAAGTTACTTTACCTCTCAGAGCTCCAATATTTTATCTGCAACATGGAGCAAATACTGCTATCCTGTTATGTTGTTATAAGAATTAGAAATAATTGCGCTTTGTACTCTGCCAACCATATCTACACACACACACACACACACACACACACACACACACACACATATATTATCTATGTCTTGTTGTTACATTAGTACTATATATACTAGTGTCCCTTCAGTGTGAAACAGAAGATACAAGAAATGCTACTAGTATATTTTAGTCTAAATTAACCTTTCATGTGTCTACTTGATCTGTTTTCGTATTTAATAGTGTTAATAACTCTGCTAATGCGTTAGCCATTTTCTCAGATCTAAACTACTCTAGCATATTTATTTTCTAAACATGCGTGTTTTACATGTGGTAACTGTAATGTTGCATGTATGTATCTAGAGTAACTAGATTTGTGCTTGGTCAAAATTTTGAACGCCAAATGCTTTATATTCTTTCGACCAGTTTATTGAGATATGATTAACATTTAAAAAGCTGTACATATTTAATATGTACAACTCAGTGAGTTTGGTAATAAGCATAAACCCATAAAGCCATCCCCACAACTTATGCCATGAGCACATCCATCACCTTGAAGAATTTCCTCCGGTTCTCCTTATATTAGTGTGTGTGTGTGTGTGTGTGTGTGTGTGTTAAGAACACTTGACGTAAGATATCTACTCTTATGATCATTAATCTAAGACTATTTGTATACACTACTAGATTTATATATCAAAGTAAAAAAGCTCTAATAAAATATTGACTTATTTCAGGACTTCATAATAAGAAAATATATACAAACACATGTATCCTTGAGCATGCTAATTCTTGGAAAAAGAATAAATATGATACATCAGTTGCTCAAATTAAATCTCCTCTGATTTTTACAACTGTAAATTTCTACTCAGCTGTTCTAAATGTGGGGCTCCTGGTCTTCTGTCATCTAATTCATGTTCCACAATGTCATCTAATTCATGTTCCACAACCAAAGCACAGATAATATTTGGAGTCTGCTATAAATTAAACATTCATATTGCAAATAGTGTTAAGTGTAGGTGTTTTATTGAGGTGTGGGTATAATGTCAACCAACGGTGAGAGGCTTAGCAATTTGAAGACTGAGAGGAAATAGACAATCTGAAATAAAGAAGTATTTATAAAGTACTTTGAAAAAGATTCGATTTCACATGCCAGTGCTTTCTCCCCGCTTTGTACCTATCCACCCACCCCATCTTTTCTTAATTCAACATATGCCTCCTTTGAGTCTCTAACACCCTTACTACTCCCTAATCATTGCTTGGATTCTTTTGTGTTTATATGAATAATTATAAGTTCATCAGGTAGGGTAAAACTTTTTCTACATCTGTGTTTCTGTGCTTCTTATTAGTGGTATGTACTGCATTCAATGTATTCATTACCATCAGACATAACAAAAAATATTTATCACTCTCTTCCACCAGAATGTAAATTCTGTGAGAGCAGACACTTTGTCAGTCTTGTTCATAATTTAATCCCAGAGTAGTACCTGGAAAAAACTAGATGTTCAAGGTAAGCACCTGCGACATGCCAAGTACTGTTCAGGGAGCTGGTAATAGAGATGAATGAGTCTGACAAAGTCCCTACTATCATGAATTTACACTTCAGTGTAGAAATTAGGAGCACACACACTATGTCATCAGCTAGGATGAATGGTATAAAGAAAAGCAGTACGAAGAGATAGAGTGGGATGGTGGGGAGGAACTTTGGGAAGAAGTGACTTTAGAGCAAATATCTGAATGAAATGAATGTCTGAGAAGGGGAAGGTCAAATCATTCTGACAAAGGTAGCAGCAAATATATAGATACAAACTGAAGCAAGAATAAATTAGGTGTGTTTAACAGAAAAAAAATAAGATAGCCCAGGGAGAGTTCTAAGACATAAAATCCAAAATGACTCAGAGACCAAATCACACAGGACCTAATAGTCATCTTGAAGAAGTTTGGTTTTTATTGTGAATTCATTGAGAGAATGAATAAATGAACAAGTGAGTCAATGATGCCCAAATAGGCCATGATCCATGTACATTTACTTAGGGCCAATTAAATAATTAATTGCTATAATATCACATATACATATTAATTACACCATTTATCAAATTCCAAAAGGAATCTGATTAACAAGAATCTACTTCAAGGACTGGGTTCATTGGAGCAAATGATGAGAACCATAGAGAAACTGAATGTATGACTAAATGCAGATCCATTGCCTGGTCCCCCCGAAACAGGTGAGGGTGATAGGGGAGGACAGGTAACAATGCCACAACAGATGACGCCCTTCCCAACAGCTATGGGTATGGCATTAAATATGTCTCTAGTGGAGAGACTTTACTACTCTGAAAACTTTATTTCCCTCACTTTTCTTTTTCATTGCTCAGCACATCTCTGCCAACACTTTCCTGGGTGTAACATTACTTACTATTCTGGAGGAAAGGTGTTTCTCAACAGATCAATTGCACTCCAAGTATTTTAGCTGAAAGGGAATATGTACAGAGGTTAACTACAAGGGCTTTGGAATCAGACTGTTTTTAAAGCCTGCTGGGTGATTTAGCAAGTTGAAATGTTATTGTCAGTTTCCACATTGGTAAGATGGGATCAATCATAATCATCATACAATTATTGTGAAGAATATATGGAGAATAATTGAAGTACTCATAGAGTTCTGGGTGATAATTGTTTAAGAAACATCAACTACTTTTTATAACCAAGAATTGACAGAATTTTTCCTGACATTCAGCCTTACCAAGATGACTTCCACAAGCTTTAAAAGCTAAGTATGGGTTAGACTCTTTCTAGAAGAAAGGCACATTGCATTCTCACTTTTTGTGGTTCAGGACAAAGTGCTACTGTGACAGAGGGTATGAACATTCTCAAAAACAGCACACATGGCTTGGAGATAATGTGAGGTTATGGAAATATCTGAAGATCTGAAACCAAAATATCTGACTAGGTCCTAAGCTGTGTTAAGTGAGCTCACTTTCCTTTATTCTTCATGGACTGGGCTGCAAAATGAAAGTAATAGTAATACCTCTCTTGCAAGGTTCTTACATGAATTGAAATTGATCCTATACATAAATGTCCTTGAAACCTTTGTCTCCCTATTGAAGTGTTAGTTTTTAGTTATTAAAATTTGTAAGCCTTTTAATGTTGATCCAAAGAGAGCTCAAGATGAAAGACACATAGTTCTGGTATTTGCTTTCTGGAGTGTTCCTCTATAAGATTTCAGGAACTTATTTTCCTACATTATATACATTCCTTTTGTTTGTTTTTTTAAGGAAAGGTACAGGCAGGAATGAAGGTGAGGAGACAGACAGGAAGAGGGAGGAAGAAGAAACATTTTTACACTTTTACTTTGTTTAGTTGTTACCCCCAGCCCTGGGTCTTGAAGAATCTGGGACCTTGGGATGTATATGGGACTGCTCTCAGGTGTGCTAAACTGCTAGCCTTCAAGGCACACCCCCTCGCTCCATTTTTTCTTTTAAATAGAAATGAATTTTTGCTTAGGGAAAGAGAAAACTGTCTTGGATATGGTAATCTCATGTTCGAGGTCGTGGTTTGCAATATGAAATTTGAAGAAACGGAGAGGGAGAAACCAAAGGGTTAGAGCACTGTCACATTTCATAAAAACAACTATTTTGGTAGTGGTAACTTGAAGAAAATCTCTAGATACCCTATCCTTGACATTATTTTGGCAAGCATATAGCACAGATGTGGCAGAGAGAACATTAAGGCTAATTTTATAACATCAATCTGTTGTCATCAGTATACAAATGAAATTAAACCCACATTGACAGATCAAATTACTAAAGAGAGACGTGTGCATTTGAAAGGAATGGAGGCCTGAGAATGGAGGCCTGATGACACCTGAGACAAAATGTTGAGTGGCAAGGTCTGAGTCACCAACAAGGAGTTGTCTACATGCAGTTTTTATTCAACTGAAGAGTCTGATGAAAGATAAAATGCTTCTATTCAAAATGTGAATGTGCAGATCAGAGGAAGTCGTTGCCATGATGACCCCGGGAAAGACTGAGAGCTCTCCTGTGAGATCTCTGGTGGTCTCTACGTGTCTCCTTTGCATTTCCTTGGAAACATGCATGACTTTAACATGTGAAATGCATGTCCAACTAGAAATTAAAACTGAAATAGTCAAGCAGGTATCTTTTGGTAAACTGAAGGAAGCTAACTCCTGACACGCTCTGATGAAGCAGCATTTGGGTCAATCGCCTCTGAAGGAGCACAGGCCACATACCCCCCAGATCAAGTCCTAGGTCCAGGGAGTGGGAAAACAACCAGTGTGAACAACTAAATAAATTAAATAAAATGTTTCCTCCTCCTCTCCTTGCCTGCCTGCCTACTCACCTTCATTCCTGCCTGCACCTTTCCTGGATCTCCAAAGAAAGTGGATTTTTAAAAGTAGTTCAAAATGTAAAAAAAAAAAAAAAAAAAAGGAAGAGGGTAGATGGCAAGGAAATTTGTCTAAGCCAAGAACCTATTACATACACAATTTGAAGAGGACAGAGAGCAAGTTATTCTATCACTATTGATTTCTTATAGAAATGCCAAATATTTGTGTGTGTTTAAGTGATAAAAGACCAAAATGCTTCACACGTCCTGTCTGCCTTTGTGAGATCTTGCCCTAAATTGGTCTCTACTTTTTCTAATTTAGCTACTTCTCAAGCTACTTCTCAAGAGCCTTACCTTCTGAAGAAGCAAATAGCAATAACAAATAACACTTACTTGTCCTTGATTTTTTTTTTTTTTTTTGAGAGGATGAAGGAGTGTGTTTAGAGAGGAAAGAAGCTTTTTTATTTCGGTTCATCACCCAGCTCTGGATGACAAAGCAGGTCCTCGCTCTTTGTAGGGTTTGCACACCAGCGTGCCAGCCACTCGAGCCACAAGGGCACAGCACCCCTTTTCTCTTCAATTTTAAAATATTTCCTTGGTTCCTCTCAAATCCCATTTCTTGTCATGTTTTACTGAACAGTCTTCTCAGATGGTGTATACTTGCAGCCTTACTTTGCTACTTTGACTAAATCTGACTTCCTTCTCTGACTGCTTAGGGCTTCCAAGTTCCAGACTTTGTCTCAGCAGTTTCTTCTTTTCCAGCAGCCTTCTTTGTTTTCTTTGGTATTTTGTATCATTGTTTCTCTGCTCCATGCACATTTTCTCTGATTCTTTGCTTTTTTTTTGTTATCTAACTCCTAAATGTAGACATTTCCTAGATTTCTGTTTTTTCACTTTTTTCTGTACATGTATACTTCATTGACTTAAAATGTCAGATGTAGACACTTTCATATTTCTTACATTCCTGTGTTCTTCATCTTAGTATTACCACCCTCTTGTTTATTCCAGAGTTATAACTACACAGGTATTATGGACAGCAGGTCTCTCCTACATTGTATATCTCCTTCCTCTTCTGCTAGAGTTCCTACTTGGACCCTGCTCTTTCCCTGAATGCACTATTTCAAACAATCTTCAGAAAGATAGATTTTCCTCCACTTATCTCAAAATCTTCCTAGAAGCCACAATTTACACCTGCATATTAATAGACCTTTTCATAGGAATTTGTGCCTAAAATAATACTGTGAAGTTTTAATTTAGATTTCAAGAAATATGTAGAACTAGGTGTCCAACTGATTGAAAACTGATTGTGTAGATAGTTGAATTTTTATAAACACCATTTCTTACAAATACTGAACTAAGAGCCAGGTATGAGAATAAGGCATTTGAGAAATCAGATATTTTATTGACAACTACCAGAAATAAGTACCTACTTGCTTCAGCTTTGCTGGGTAGAAAAGTGATAAATTCCTCAGAAGCCTGAGGAGTTGCCAAAAGAAAACCTTTCTCTGGCCGAGCATGTAGAATGTGATGAAAACTTTAACAGGACTTTGGAGTTACATGACCTTCAATGGTAATATCCAAGTCGTAAATTAGTCTTCCCAGCTGCTAGTGCATAATCATAACAGCAAATATTACGTGAAAATTAGCAGCATGACAGATAGTAATCATAGCAATGTAACATACTGATTACAAAAACTAAAGGATAGAGTACTAAGGCCTGAGAGGAGCTCAGTTAAGAATACAGGTATTTAATAAAAAGCTACTTGTGAAATTAGTACAGCGTTATGCAATGAGGTTGTGAAAACAGTTTTAAATCACACATTAATCCTGGAAAGTACAAGGACATTTTCTGGCACATCCCGTTATCACTGCTATAGTTTTATTGTCAGATCACTGAGTAGGTTTTGAGAACTGCACTTTGTAATAAATTACCAGCAGGAGAAGCATTATCAGGACTGAGAAGCCAACTTGGCTTAGGGACAAAAATGGCAGATTGCTTTCATCTTTCCTTCTCTTGTTTGTTCCTTATTTTCTCTCTTCATGCTTTGTTTATTGTTTTTTGTTTTTTTGTTTTTTACCCATTTAATTATACTAAGCTTGTACACGTTAGAAGTTACTGGAATTGGTAAATGTCACGTCATTGTGTTTAAAATCTGTGTTGTCCCATCATCTATCAGAAAAGAAACAGTCTTGGAAATGTGGACTTCAGTAACCGACCCTGAGCCATTTCTCCAGTCAAGTGCTTTCTCCTTCCTGCCTCACACATTATTCTCTGAAGCACCTACCTGCCTTCCTCTCTTATTACATGTTTGTACAAACTAGCACTGTCATGTACACCTCACACAAACAGCATCATGTGACATTCTGACATGTGACATGGACTTGTGATCCCATTCTGAAAACATGGGATCTCCTGCAGTGGGATGCACCTTTTTGTAATCTCATGGTTTCATCGTCTTTACTTCACAACTAAAATTTTGCCTAGAAGTATTTCCAGTGGTTCCTTTGTACAGTCTAGAGGGTTACCACAGTTTTGTATATATTTCACCTCAGATTTTTCATGTGAGTACTTTGTCAACATCCATAGGTAATTAACTGTTCTAAAAAGACAAAACAGAGCTACTATTCACTTTCATGTTCCTCAGACTCTGCCCTGAACACATTCAGTTTTCAATAAATGCTGTTGACCGAATGGCAGACTGACCGGTGCTGCACTAAGAATAAGCTCTGGCCTTTAGTCTGAACACATTAACTGAAACTTTCACCAACTCTCTGAGACTTGGCATGACTTTCAAGCCTAAATATTCTGTGTGAAATACAAAAGCACAGAGCCCTCAAAATAATTCTCCTTTTTCCATGACACAAGAGTGTTTTCATTAGACTTTATTATTTTAGTTGACACTTAAATCATATTTCTTTTTCCCATACAATAATGAAAATGATTACATTCTTAACTGTAAAAAAAAAATGGCAAAAGTATTTAAAGATCTGAATAAATCATTCTTACAAAATTAGTCATGTAATATAACAATGTGGTAACTAGATGTCTTTTTTCCTCTACCAATTCTTTTTTTTTTTTTAATTGAGATAGCATTGTTTTGAAATATGTTAGGGGTACAGTTTCATTCTTTATCAAATAGATCATCAAACTGAATGTCTTGTGTGTTTGTTGTTTTTGAATTACGTTTTCTAGGGCTGGTGATAAGAGCTAGAGTCATCAGATCAATCTGCTTGGTGGCATTTTGTTTATTTTTCTAGTTTATGCCTGTTTTATACAGAGCAACTCATCTAGTAATCAGAAGATTCAGATCCCAGTTGGCAACATTAGTTGTTTTTCCATGGGCAAGTCCTTTAACCTCTCTCACCCTTTTTTTGCAAGACTATAAAATTAGGAATTATAAATTATCGCCCATTTCTTTAATAGCACCAGTACTAATGGACAAAGTTAATTATACTTGAAAGTAAATAGTATGGTTTGTTAAAATAGTATGTGTGTTAAAAACTTTCAGTTCTAAAAATCATGATGAACTTATTAGCAAATTCAACTATAATATTCAACAATATAGAATCAATATAAAGCTGGATTCATTTTACATTAGGTTAGAAAAATCTTTATATATATATATATATATATATATATACACACACACACATATACTCACACAGTTTCTTTATTTAAAACATCAGTAAGTGCTAAAACATTTGTACCTTTTTTAACACATAGCAAACCCAGCAGAACTAAGTCTCATTAAAACAATATTGTGTAGGTGGAATAATGGAATATTTCCTTGTACTTTTGGCATCAAAATATTGAGCCAACTAGTCAGCAATGTCCATTCACTACAAGAAAGTTTTATCTAACTCAGGTCATCTGGGCTCCTCACTGTTGTAGCATTTCTCTAAGATGTTAGGAGTGTTTCAAAGCTACTCTAGAGAAAGAGCCTTCTTGATTAGGTTCTTATTTAAAATAAATCTTCTTAATAATGTTGGTCCCCTGTATCTGACACTGGGACTGCCACCAGTTTTCTTCCCCTTTTTCTATAATAAAAGAGCTTTCATTTTCAGCTGAAGCATAGCCTCATGGTTTACAAACAAATAAAAACCCTACATATTCCAACCTCCCTTTCACCTAAATCTGGACAAGTTCTAATAAACAAGACACAAGCAGAAGTGGTATATGTGACTTTCAGGAAAAAGTACCCTTAAGGAAAGGAAGAAAGTTCTCTATTTTTTCATGCTGTCTGGAATGGAGATGGTCTGCCTGGAACTTTATCAGTCATCTTGATGCTTGAACTGGAGGTCATGCCTGATAGCACAATAAAAGAGAAGGAAGGTGGGTCCTTGACACAGTAGACATTTTACCAGCACTGGGCCACCTTCCTTCAGATTTTATGTGAAAGAAAGTATTTTTCTGGAGTTTTCCGCCAAATTTAATCCTGTAAATTCTTAAGATTATTTTGGTACATCTAAGTGCCAAGCACTACCTAAGCATTTTACCTGCATTATATTACTCTGTGCATTTCAACAACTTTGTATGGTAGGCAATATCATAATAGATGAAAAAGACTGAGTTTAAAGAGGCCAGCCTTCTCAAGTTGAAACCCTGGATTCTGTTTACGGACTATATCCTTACTGAGCGAGCTTTTGTTTATATTAGATTAGGTATATATTGGTTTCTATTGTCATCTGTTTCCCACTCAAATATATGTGTAGGAGTGTCACTTCTGCTCAAGTTCTGTTCACTGCCATATACCCAGAAACTGCAACTGGGCCTGGAATGTATTTACTAAGTACATGAGCAAATGGCTCAAATACCCATACATTTAAATGCTTAGTGATAACTATCCACTGTTCAATCTTTTAGAACCAATTCTCCATGAATTAAACTAGGCTACATGCATTTTAAATATTTCAGGTTTTTTAATTTTTATTTTTATTATTATTGTAGGATAAGTGTTTAGAAATTGCATAATACAGAGAAATGTATAAAGAGAGAAACTCAAGAATATACTTATTTCTATTTAGTGGAATTATTTTTGTCCTTATAAAAAGTTTAAATTTTTCTAAATTCTATACATTTTGATATTAGAGTATAATTAATTTTCAGTACTGATGTAGTGAATTTGCAGGAAATCAAATAAGATTACAGTAACTACACTGAGAGCAATAAAACATCTGAAAAAGTATCAAAATTTATTCTACTTGTTGCTTACTTGTCTGTGAAATGTTCTTGATGATGGCCTTTTCCAATATTGCTCTCTAATTAGTTTTGCAGAATTGGTGAACACATAAATCACTTGCAGCTACATTTAAAAAATTAAAATGAGCACTCAATTTCATTCAACTTGAAATGGAAGACACATAAGACTTTAAAAGTGATTGAGATCACTCTATTTTGAGTTCACATTTTATGTGGAATACTGCAGTTTTTCAAAAGATGACCTAACTAGAGAGCTAATGTACATTTTCAAAATGAATTTAAGGTTAAAGGTGATTATCTTTTGTATTTTTGCCACTATTTAAAAATAAAGAAAAAAAAATCCCCAGTAGAAGCTGAAATATGCCATTTTCTTTTAGTCCTCCAAACTAATGAACATAAAATTACATTTCTTGACTGTACTACTCCTTCCTTGATTTGGTAGGCAGAATATTTGAAATATTTAATTGGCTAGTTATTTCTATGTCAAATCCCTTGCAGACAATGAAACTACTGGTTTGATAAGAAAACTTAATGTGTTAGAAAGGAAAAATGGGGTAGTGTTTTATTAAAGGTCTTCCCATGTAACCTTTACCAGCAAGTCTAAAACAGTTTTATATCTTGCTGATTTTAGAACATTCAGGTTGATTTGTGGGTCTGAGATGCCTCTTTGCAGCAGTAGATAGATGGTGGGAAGGTAAAACAGTATTTTAGTTTCAAATTTATAAAAGAGTAAAAGGAAAAAAATGATATCCTGAATAACAAAGCTGATCCTGTAGTATGATCAAATAATGTTTCCATTTAGCCCAGTAGTCTGATGAGATACTGAGTAGTAGGTAACCAGCTTTGGATAAGGTGTTCATTTATAGACAAGTCACTTTATTTTGTGATGATTGTGAATACTTAGCACAAATTAAAGTGCATACATGTGAACACATTTAGCTATTTGTTAAAATCTCACTCTCCCATTCCCTCTCAAAAATTTTTTTCAAAGGTAGATAGGTAATACTTTCAGACATATTTTCTTTCCTATCTGTTAATTCTAGGAATGAGAAAAGTATAACAAATAGGAGAATTCATTTGCACTTAACTCCCACATTGCATTTGCCTGATAGATCCCACACCTAATGCCCTGGCTCCCAGGGAGTTTGTTCCAAAATCACAAATGTGAATGAGAGATGGGTATGTGCATTGTTTCACCGAACTTTGACTAGTAATCATTAAATACTTTCACATGATTCAAGATTATTGCTGTGTTTCAGAAGTTAGTATTTGTCATATATTGGCTTTTGAGAAAACAAATCATCTTATGGGACATATGACTATACAGCATGACCCCCTAGATACTGTTTGATCTATTTTTTCATTTTTATGATAGAGCTTAATATAAACCCCATCTCTAGCAAAAATACGGGACATCATAACATGTGTTTTTCTTAGTTATGCTTTTGACTCCTTCCTACTACCACTACTTTTTCATCTATGTTTTTGTTTAATATTATTTTTAATTGTTTAAATATTATTTTTACCTTACATTGTATATATTTAAACCTTAGATCAGTTTATAACCAAGTGGGGGATGGGGGTGGTAAAGCTATTTTAGATAGATACATAGATAGATAAATAGATCAATAGAATATGATACCTTGTTTTTTTAATAGTGATATTATTTCTTTTATTCACAATGCTGTATTCATTTTACGATATTTAAATTGCATCCCAGTCATCTCAACCATACCTACCACTAGAGTTCCAGTTTCCATTTCCCCTCTTTGCTTCCCTCCCCACTTCCATTCCTCTGGCAGTCTTCCTCTTGTGTCCTGAGAGTTTTTGCTGGGATTTATTTTTTTGTTTCATTTCATTATATTCCACATATGAGTGAAACCATACTCAGTTTTTCTCTCTCTTTCTGACATATTTCACTTAACGTGATCCCTTCCAATTCATCCAGATTGTTGTAAAGGGTGCAATTTCATTTTTTAGTAGCTGTGTAGAATTTCACTGAGTATATGTACCACAGTTTCTTTATCCAGTCATCTGTTGATGTGTATTTAGGTTGTTTCCATGTCTTGGCTATTGTGAATTGTGCTGCTACAAACATATAGGTGCAGATAATTTTTTCTGATTAGAGATTTTTATTTTCTATTTTAATATTTTTAAAGTTTGCATTTTGTTTGCTCAATAATTACCACCCAATATGGTCAAAATCATACATTGTTATTCCAAGTAGAATAACGTAGTCTGATAATAAGGACCTGGCAATCGAGTAGAGGTAAAAGTGATCTCCATAAGTAAACACTGTACAATAAGCTTTTTGCTACAAAGTATGAAGAATGCTATCAGATGACCAAGAGCCTGAGATGAGATATCAAGGAAGGTTTCACAGGGAAGGTGGTATTTGACCTGCACTAGTGAATGAAGGACATCCATTCAGGGGAGAAGGGAGAAGAATAGCATTAGCAAAGTCCCAGAAACATCAATGTGCATGATGAATTTTGAAGGTGTTTAGAATAAATCACCCCAAGATCTTCAGAACTGACCTCCTTAGGATGTCATATCTGGCATACAGATTATTTTTTATTCAATTGAGTCCTGAAAGCTAAGGCGCTCTTGCCTTTCCCCTTTTCAGAGAAGCAGCACTGTACTCCATTTACTGCTTAAAGAAATAAAGATTGGGAAGTATCGTCCAAGTGTAGAATTATCTGTAAAAATGCTCTTTGTATCTGAGAAGCTATCTTTACTTTCACAGTAAACATAAAGTCATATCATCATCATCATCAACATATCCACTTGTGAACACCACCTCTCTCCTCCTACTCCAGGTCTCTAGTCCATTCCTAAATTCAGGATTTAAGACCTCTTTTTCCTAATGCATAATCTACATAAATTGTTATTATATTCATCTTTTTCCCTTCTGTAAACACAACTGATGATAGATTTTTATTGTTTAACCTGCCTGAAAAGAACTCAGAGGAGTGGAACAATTTTCCCTTGTGCCCTGACAATTTGAAAATCTTTAATCTCCCACCCCCCACCCATTTTTTTTTTTTTTTTTTGTAGTCATTAAGGGCTAGTCTTGCATTGGAATGCATGGAAATGAAAGAGAAAATTCCCCCATTTCTCTGAGGTTCTTCACTGGTTGGACAAATGAACAAATTTAATATTAGATGCAATTAGTAATAGAAAAGACCAAATTTAATTACATATGTTTGGAGAGTTTGTATAGTGGTAAATTTTGCGGTAGCTAGGGCAAAGTCACATTTATATCCTAAGTTGAGGCATGGAAAGGGGTCTTAGGAGAAAGAGGAGGGGTCATTACAAGGGAAGGAGCAATGACTCACCCTTTCTTTAAAAATAAAGATAAATTACTCCCTTTCTGCACTCTTCCAGGGAATAGGACAAGAGACCATTTCCTAATTAGTAGTAGGAGAGTGGAGGCCTAGGATGTGGCAGATAGCTTCTTTGATTAAGGGAAGGGCTTAAGATTTAGAAGAACTGGAGCTGCTTCTTTGCTTCTTGAGCTGTCCTAAACTGTCCTTAGCTAGTCTTTTCAGTGTGGGGCATCTACAAGAGACCAATTCTGAGAGATTTGGGGTGTTCTGCTCTAGCCCCCTCACATTCAAGTACTTCCTGATTTGAAATACCTAGAAAGACAAAATACCACTGATGTACCATTCCTATCACAAATATATCACTTCAACCTACTCTTAAGAAAACACACAGAGACACATACCCACAAACCACACACACACACACACACACACACACACACACACACACACGCACACACGCACACTTCTAAATTGAGGGACATTCTACAGAATAAGTAGTACTTTTCTCAAGTGTCAAGATCATGAAAGACAGAGAATGAGGACTGTACCAGATTGGAGACTTAAAGAAATATAATAACTAGATAACTAAATGTGTTACTGATGTGAATGAGTGAACCCTGGTTCTTGTCTTCAGAGTGTGAAAGAATTCAGAAAGCCCAACAGAAGAAAAAAAGTTAAGCAAGAATTTAGTGGGTAAGAGGAAATTACAATCAGGAAGGGTCTTGTTGCTGCTCTCCCTAGTACAAACCAAGCGGGCCCTCTTTTGGAAGTATTTTAGGCAGATGTATCAGTATCATGCCGGCCTGCTCAGCAGCCAAAGGCTGAGCCCAGGTGGTAGGTGAGGGTACACTTATATAGGTTAGAGCAAGTACGGGAAGAGAGGTGTAAACTAGATCAGGGGGGCTTGCAAGCATGAACCCAGGTAAATTATTTGTAAATTCCTCACATGGGCTATCCACACACAGGTTTCAATTTGCAAGACACATACAAGATTTCATTTACAAGTAATAAGGGAAGTTCTTTATCTGTTGGTGACTTATCAGTTGCCTGCAGCATTCCAGTAAGCTTAGATCACAGGATGTTTTATGGCTCTGCTAGCTCAAGTGGTCTTTACGGCTCTCTTAATGGCTGCCGGGAAGCAGCAGGCAGGCCTTTTTCCCTTACAGTCTGAATGGGCAACTTGTGTTACTCAAGAGGTACAGTTTGAAGTGGGCCATCCCTGCTCTGGGACAAGTTTATGTCTCCTTTATCTCCTTTTCTTATCTCTGGGGCCTATTTGTGGACTCCTTCAAGACCAACCAATTCCCCTTCCTCAAAGTTCCCCTTCCATAATACTTAGCCCCTATATTTCCTTTCTGCCTCTTGCTGAAATAGTTCTTTTGTGTTACATGGGTCAACACATCTCCCTGTGGGTCTCTGGTCTCTTCATGTCCCTTGTCTGACCCCAGCTCATGTCTGCCTGCCTATCCTAACAAATGCAGTGTAGAATCTCTAATTAGATGCTGCTAATGCTAATTTTATAATTTAGATAATTGTACTATGATTATGTCAGATTAGTGTCTTAGAGCAGGGTAAAGGATATACAGAATTTCTGTGTACTATCTTTGCAACTTTTTATAACTAAAATTATTTCTGATTGAAATGTTAAAGAGAAAATATAAATTACTTTTCTCATTTTCTTTTTTTCTTAGTCTTAGCTTTATAAAGGAGAGTAGCAAAATGAATATAAATATGTATTTTTATATTCCACTATTTCATTTTATGAAATGTCTTTTGCTTTCAGAAGTTATGCATTTTCTTTTCTGAAAAATATTAACTAAACTCAAGCTTTTTGCTTGAATAAAGTGTTGTAAGGGCTATAAGAGACCTAATGTCACCTATCAGCATGATTCTCATTAGAGATGTTTTAAGGATTTCAGGGGGGTAAAAATTTCATGGCTTCTTAGTGGTGACCTTGTCCATTTTCTCATAATAATATTATTATGACTGATTTAAAGACTCCCCTACAGTTAAAACAAAATTTCTCTTATTTCTTATTAGAGGGGGTGAAGACAGTGGGCAGCTGTCTTTCACACAATGAAATAAATTTCTTAGGTCCTGATAATCCTCAAGCAGGAAGTTGCTAACCTTTAAATTCTTTCTCACAGTTGACCTAGATTGTTAAAAACGAATTCAAATCTCCTGAACTGATTTATCCATGTTGGATACTTTCTAAATGCAAAGATTATTTTCAAAATCTTCTACTGATTTGGGAGATTATAATTTAACTGTATATTCTGCAAAATTTATTTTTAGGTTGTTACTAAATATGGACTTAAATATTATAATGATTTCAGTAAGTGGGTATCTTTCTTATCACTCCTAAAGGCTAGTAAATACCTGACAATGAAAGGCACCTTATTAGTTGGATGGATAGATCTAAGACCCTAGGAGAAAGAATTTACTTGATTGAGAGGCCCTAATGGGCCTAAACAGAACTTCTTTCCATCTCCAAAGACTACTGCCTGAGGTTATTTGCATTTGAATACCTAGTATTAGTGAGAAAATTTGCTTAAGACTGATTCAAGATCTAGCTTCCTACGGAGAAGCTAAGTAACTGGAAGGACTTTGACACCTTGTTACAAAGGAAAGAATCACCCACAGAGCCTTGTTGGAATTATTAGTGGGTGCTTTTAATGTCTGCCACCCAGACAAAGGAGAGAACAAATGTAAATAAGACTGAGCTAGAAACTGCAATACCTGTGGTTAATGCTAGGACTGTGTATAAATCTGGAACCATGGAATCCACAATGGGAGAACAAAGGAAAGAGAAAACATTGGGATATAGAGTCCCCTGAGCAAGACTACTTCAAGAACACACAAAATAAGTCACCCATGATTTCCATATCCATAGAAACCAGAAATAGCCTAGAGGTACCTAAAAGGATTCCATGGAGTCCCAAGGCCGAAATAATGTGTTTGGAGAGATGGATAGAGCCTTTCTATTGATCATAGAGGGTAGTGATCAGTTTTAGTGATCAGCTTTCTGCTTGCAACTGGTTTCCCAGTGGCTTTGATGTTTAAATGATAGTCTTCATTGCAATGATAAAATCAGACGTCAGTCTCAGTTAACAGAGCAGCCTACCTCACTTCCACCTGCAGCCTGTCATATCCTGAAAACCATAAGGAAGGGTATGTTCTTATCTGGAACAATAGTGATATTGTGGGGGCGGTCAGTGCAAAAGTTCCCATTTCTCTGATGTTCTTCACAGGCGGGACATATGAACCAGTTAACATTAGGTGTGATTAATAAGAGAAAAGCCCAGATTTAATAAGAGCATATGAGTGGAGAATTTATGTGACAGTGAATTCTGAGTTTGCTGGGGTGAACCAATGATTTATATACTGTGTTGAGGCAGAGAAAGTGGCTCTGAGGTCTCAGAGGAGAGAGTAGGGGGTTCCCACATGGCAAGGAGGAATGATTCATCCCTACTCTTACTCTCAAAGGATAGATCAATAACTACCGTTTCTGCATTCTGGAGAATAGGGACAAGAGAGCATTTCTTGATTAGAATAAAGGTGGAGGTAGTGGCAGATGGCGTCTTTGATTAAGGGAAGGTTTAGAAGAATAGGAGCTTCTCCTTTGCCTCTGGGGTTGTTCCCCGCTGTCCTTGACTCTTCATGTCAGAGTGGGGTACATACGGGAGAATAATTCTGAGAAACTTGGCATGTTATGTTTTAGTCCCTGGATATATAATTCACCATATCATCCTTTCAGCCACTCAAGAGCCAGGCTAGCTGAATGACTATGAGAAGAGGGACCTTTCAGCTTCCCTGAGTCCTAAGTAGGTGATACAGATCTGGGAGGGACTCATCTGGAAAAGTCTGGGAGGGACTCACTAAAGGTGCCTCTGGAGACAGAAACACTTTGGTAGCACAGATAAGCCCTCTGAAGGCCTGGACTCCTGGCAGCTGTAGCTAATAAGGAGGGGTTATCAGCAAGTCTACCAAAAGCAAAGTCTGAGATAATGACTGTGACTTTTTACCTCATGTTTCTGGATACATCTGCAAAATGATTGCAATTAAAACATATGTGGGGGAGAAAAGATTTTTATAAAGCAGTAGGCAGGACACAAAATAGAAGTGGCAAAATCTAACCTTGAACTTCTGCTTTTCCTATTCCTTATTCCTGTGTGTTGCAGTCATAAATTCAGTAACAAAGCTGGTATGGAAACCTGCATGATACAGCTGGAATGCAGTGCTTTTTTTTTTTAAAGACCCTCATGCAAGGGGAAAGAAGACCCGTGTCACTCACTGTCTATGGGCTGCAGCACATCTCAACTCTGGTGCAGCAGAGCCTTGATTTAGCTCAGGATGCAGCAGGGGATGCATGATTTGGTGCTAACATGTTCTATCCTTTGTGCAATTCTGATGATTAAAAACCTTGATGTGCTTCCCTTCACAGCCTCCTGAACTGTCAGGTGGAAGAGAATTGTGTGTGCTTTGGTCCTTTCTGAAGTACATCAGAGAACGAGAATTTGAATCTCACAATTAAGAATAATGAACATTTTCATTAACATTTTAGTTAACTTGTTAATTTGCAACATTTTACCCCCCTACCCCACTGAAGACAGTCATTTTGTTTTTTGAAAATAAAGGGTATGAGAAAGGTGATGTGGAATTGACTAGCAATCTGATGCTTACAAAGTGCTGGATATCCCTCTGATATCCCACGTGTGGTCTTAAGGTACTTTTTCTTATAATTAGCATTAATATATTTGGGTGGACATAAAAGCCTTTTCTCCATCTCTCCATCAGAAGACAATATATCAAGCCCTTTTAAGCCTTACATTGCAAATGAAAGCAGTTATTGATATATTAATATGAAAACTTTTGTCCAAAGTGGTTCATGAAGTACTCACAGTTGAAAAATTAAGCCCACTTTCATCAGGACTGATACCAAAAGGAGCTACTCATATTTTAAATAACAATTCAATCTAAGAATCCATTATTAGTATTTTTTCCATCTATAAAGCTCTGGGAGGGAGGTGGGAGAAGTTGCCCCATCCCTCTGAGGTTCTTCTAAGACTGGTCAAGCAAATAAATTAACAGTAAGAGAAAAGACAAAATTTGCTGATATATATGTGTGGAGAGTTTTTGTATGGCTGTAAACGCTAAATGGGACAGACCAAAGACCTGTGTCATGTGCTAAGGTCTGGGGAAAGGGACATCAAGGAGAAAGGAGTGTTCATCACATGAGGGGATGACTTTATATGATAAAACCCTGCCTCTAGACTTTCGCCCTGCCTTAAGACAGGTTTCCTGATTAAAAGGTGGTCTCCAGAGCTGACTCCAGATCTAAGTATATACTCCAGTAAGGGTAAGGGACATAACTTCCCTTAGATCAGCAAGGCCTCCATTAACCTTAAGGACTGTCAATTAAACTTTTAACTCCATATACCAAAGTGACACATATTGGAAAAAAACCTGCTCTGGACATCAAGAGAAAGTCCTATCTGGACATTTTAGGGGAGACCAATCCCTCACCCCATACACATCAGTATTCTTTCTAAACTGTAACCCTGGGCAGTTTTATATGCTGGTATAGATATACAAACAGGTATCACTTCGGTTTGTTGTACTTCGACTCCCTTGGAGGAGGGAGGTGGAGAGAAACTGGGTAAGAATGAACAGTGTAGGCTTTTCTATCTTGCCATTTAAAGTATGAGGTGAAGGAAACTGAATTTGTAAAAATTTGAATAAATGAATGACATCTGACTCAGAATCTAGTAAAAAAAAAATCATTTTGATCTATTGGAAAATAGACATGGGACTCCAAAAGCAAATTCTTCCCCTTCTTCCTACTCTTTCATGCTTGATTTTCCTGTGCACATTTATAGTAGGCTTTGTTCTGGGAGCCTCACTATAAAGAGCCTAATTAGGTGCAGATAGCTCACTCCAGAAGAGAAGGAAAGCCAGTGGTGCTCACTAGACAAATTTGAAGCCAATGGTAATTAGTGGAGTCCCCTACAACAATGGATTTTCTGTACTTTTGTTGCATTTTAAAATATTTTCCCAAAGCTGCATTTAGTTCATGGAATATCATTATTCTTACTTGGAGATTCTGTAGATTTCTGTTCACATTTGTCTGTGTTAAAAGGTCCAGAGGCCACCTTAATCATATAAAATTGCACTTCCTGTGGCAGTTTTTAAACCTGTGTTTGTCCCTAGAAATGATTAGTTAAATTCTAAGCATTGAAGATATATTTAGTGACCTGAATTAGAGAAGTTTGCAGTTTGGTAATATGTTTCTTCTTAAAAATTGCGACATTGGAAATTGTGCCAAGTAAATTTTATGTGGCACTCTAAGAATAAATAATTTTCATACCAGTCATCCCAAATCCATCCTAATGGAAAATTCCTGAAATCCTATATTTTTTTATGTTTAGAGGTAATTGGCTTCCAAAATAGTCTCTTTATATAATGGAACATAATGTTGATTTCTAATTCTCTTTGAAGAATTTGTAATATTCTTCTCCAGATAATATTTACTCAGTGTCAAATAACAAGTGAAAACTATTCTTAAAATCAATTAACTAAATATGGCAGATGTATCTATGCTGTAACATTATAAATAAATACATCTACATAATTGTGTATATATGTATATGTGTATATACACACATGTATGTAAATATAATTTGTGTGTCTGTATGTGTAGCCTTGAGAACAGTTAAAGAAAAACTCTAGGAAAATTGAAGGACACAGTAAACACTTCTGGAGTCTGAAACTTTGCTTAAAGATGATATAATTTATAGGTAAATATGCCTAGTGTCCTTGGTATTATGACTGAATCAGTAAGCAAATTTTAAAGTAGTGGTTGAACTACTTCAATATCTATGTGGATTATTAATGTTCACATTTTTAGGGATAGCTTGAGCTATGGTTTCTTGTCACCAAGAAATAAATGTCAAATTCCCTGAGATTCTGTAGCCTTTACATAATAAGAATAATAATATAACATATATTGTGCTATGTGTGTAGTGTACATTATACTAATGGGCCTGCAGCTGTCAGAAAAATGAGAAATGAAGACGGGAAAAGAAACCCAGGCTTTTTATTAGTGATGCTATATTAATTATGTCAGAGCTTTTCTATTATAAACCTCATTTTTAAAATACTTGAAAGTTCCCTGCAAGAATTTTTTTCATGAGAGAATTTTTTTGTTTGCTTTTTTCCTAATAATGAAAATAAGATTGGTTTTTTAAATGTTTTTGAAAGATTTTTTCTAGGAATAAAAGTGTTTTTCTATCCATTAGAAAATGGTACTTTACATTTTGAAACCACAAAACAAATTGCTTTTTAATGACCTTCAAACTTGTCTCCAATGAAGAAGTTTAGTGCCTTTGGTGTATTAGACTAAGTTTGATTTGCAAATAATTAAATTACAAGCATTACCCAATGCTTCCTCTGCAAATTATTGTGTCCCCAAATAGCAGTTAGCCCACTGCACCTTGCAAATGAGGGGAACTTGCAATTAGTCGGTCAGTTACTGAAAATTAGCCACTCCTGAATTGTGAGTATTATGGGTACAGCTTTGCACATGCTAAAAAAGAAACCAGAGCAGAATGTGCCAATCTAACATGGCACTTTTGAATATAAGTAAGATCTGCTAGCAAGTGAGAGAATAGTAGCAAGGTGAAGCTATGGTCTACATAATCTACTTTTGTTTAAAAGTCTCAGTAAGACTGAATTACCTTTTTTTCTGAACTCAACAGATTGAGATCTACTCAGGAGACACATGGTTGAGATTCAAAGCAGGAAAGGCCTTGACTGCTCATTAAAATGTTAATTACGCCATGGAGGGTTCAGTGCTGTCCTTCAACCATGAATTTTCACCAATTGCCTTATAATGTATTGAATGTATTAAGCAGCCAGAGTACCAGAGGAGCAGCAGCATGCTAGAGAGATAGAATGCACATGTATTTAAATACATAGCATCAAATATTTCCTTAATGCCAAACCTTTAAGAAATGGACTAAGGCATTTGTTTTTCCTTTGTCACCAGAGCACTTGCCACAGTCTTATAGTTTCTAATTGTGTTATAGGTCTTGTAATTTTCTTAATTGGCCTGGGTTTGGACAAGCTGTATATTTGTCTCTACACTATACTTAATGTCAGGAACTATATTTTTCTTTTTGACTTTGAAATCCCTGTACCTCATACCCTGCCAAGCACCAAAAAATGTTCTAAGACATTTTATATACATTTACAAATGTAAAAGGTTACAGCAAAATTTTGTGTTCTTCAGATTATGAAAGTCAGTATTTTTAAGGTGTCTAACTCAGCACCTATAATAGCATTAATTTCATTTACCCCTAAATTCACAGAATACTGCCCTTTGAAATTTTACATCAGCATTCAAACATCACCTTAAGTATTAAGCATCCTAAGTGTCGAACTTAAAAAAGCCATGTTACATAATTCATTTGAAGATGCTCCCTCTTTATTATCCTTTCTGCTTGTGCTATTAATTAGAAATATAAGCACAGCCTTCCATTGCTTTTCCACTGCTGCTTTCTGGTCAAATTACTATGCAGTCAAGAGTGTATACCTTGGCAAATATCTGATCAGGTGGTAGGACAAGATGTTCTAGAGACGTAGAACAATGTCTTCCTGTGAACAACTTGTCTGCAGTGGCAACTTCTCTATCCTTACTCACCTAACATCTTCATTTTGTATGTTGAGGATGGGGTGAGGAATAGTTTTTGACCTTCTACAAAAGAAATTTATCAAATTCCCTCAGCCAGTTTATGAAAACCTCTACTTTTTAGTTTTTTTTTTTTTTTTTTTTTTTATCTATCATTTCATGCATTTCTATTCTTGACCATATTTCTCAGGGCATTTGTTTTAAATACTCAGAATTTCCAAATAGAGTACTTTGAATAGGATGTTTACATTCATTCATGGCAATATTTTGGAAATAGAAAGATTACGTCCTTTGCATTTCATGTCAGGATATAACATGAATTTTCCCCGCGGTAGTATATAATTTTTCATTCACTGTTTCACTAAAGCACCACTAATTTAAAAGTGTGATTTGTCTGTTAGTTCAATGGCTATGTGATCCTATGGATTTGCTACTTTAGGGAGGTTATTTCCAGGTCTTAATATCGTTATAGTAACAACAACAGCCAAAAATTCATCATGAAAATAGATACATGCCATCTCTTTCCTTTCTCCACTGAGAACACTGAATTATTTTATTTTAACTTGGGATCTTTCGAACCTAGACTTGGCATTCCCCTCTAAAACCCAGAAATGTTATGGTGCCTTCGTTAAGAGAGACGATCCATGATGAGTAGTCCTGTTCATGCCACTTTACTCGTCTGAACTAGTTTTCTTGTCAGTAAAAGCGCATGTCATCATCATACTAATATATTTATATAGAATTTTTAATTTTTAGATACATTTTCATTCTCATTAATACTTGACCCATATAACCACTGAATAAACTATTGGTGAGAATATCCATTATCTTGAATTTTGTCAGTATAATAACCTTTTATGGTAGGTAAAACATGCAACTATCTAATTTTGTAAATGAGAACACTGTGTCACAGGGTAGACTAGAGATTTCTTCCAGTTAATAATGGCACACTGGTGATAGGTGCAACTGAAACCAGAATCCAAATTTTCCATCGTCTCAACTATCTTAAAAAATAAAAAGCAAAACAAAACAAATCATATATTCAGGCTAAAAGGTAGGGATATTTATTTTTCCCATAGATTTCTATAGATGATTTTAAAGGAAAAAAATTGCCAACCTCTTTTAAAACTAGTACCAGATTAAATTCAAACGTAATTTTAATTAGAAGAAAAAAGATAAAGTTTTTTCTAATGTTCAAGTAGGTATTATAAAGTTTTATTTGGTGCATGAACTTATTTCTATCATCAACTAGGTACAAAATGTTTGCAACATGACTTTATTAAATGTTTCACTGTAAACACTACAATGCTGGGATACTGATTAGATTTTAAAGAATTCAGTAGTTGCAAATGAGTGATCTTGGAGCTGATGCAAAATTAGTTTGTTGAATCAATATATGGCTATGAACCTTGAGTGACATGAAAATTTTTTTCTAGTTTATGTTGTAATTGAATCCAGTTTTTCATATGCAGACCATTTTATTTCATTTCCATGTATTTGTGTACAGTAATTCTTTGTTCTGCCATTCTAATCACTTCTATTTCCTCTCTAATAATTTCCAGGACCCTAAATTGTACATAATACACTGAGGAAGTGAGCAGGGAGACATTCCCCTAATATTCAGGGTTCCCTTTCTCAGTAGTTCTAAGAGTCTCACGTCATCCAGTAGTCATTTAAACATTAAATGGCCAGTAAAATCTCATATTTGCATTTTCTAGGTACACAGTGATGAATCATATTTCCTGAAGAATGGCTAACTCAAGATTTAAAATTTCTATTTCCTGAAGCTAATAGCTGTGATACTAAAAAAAAAAAAAAATCACATATTCCTTAATTTTTTTTTCCGAAAATGCAAAATAATTTTCAGAAAATAATTTCAAGTTTTGAGTGAATTAAATTTGAACCCCTAACTGATACCTCGATGTATGTCTCTGACTCACAGTAAAACGTTGAGCTCTGTTCTTCCAAACTAGGTTAACATTGCAGGAGAGCGCTCACATTTTTTAACTAACAAAGTACATAACCTGTGATGACCCAGTGCCAAAGCATGGCTGAATCAACTTAAAGCCAAACCACATCAATTGTGATTTCAAACGAATGAGTAAAAAAGGTAGTATAATACAAATTTTTGCCTAAGATGTTTACTCAGTGATTCTGCTGTTGAAATTTTATATACCATGGTTTTAGTCCATTGAAATTACTTGCAAGAATCATTGATGCACCTCTTAAAATATTTTATGAAATATTTTGGTAGATAATATTTAATATGAATTAGGAACTATGTAAGAATATACAATTCTCAAAATCTGTCTCAAGACATGTAGTATAAATTTTCAAGAGAAACAGTCAACCTTCACTCAAAGGCTCTTTTTGAAAATTATCTTTTTGTTACGTTCTACAGATTTAAAGCTGAATGATGACCACTGTAAATTAGTAGTTAAATGTCAACTAGAAAATCTGTCATATCTGTTAATCTGAGTGGTTTATATAACTTAAGCAAAAAGTTGCATAAGGTAAAACCTCTTTTGTTAATACTGAAAATGAATAAAATTAAACACCAGTCTATGGATCAAACCATTATTAATTCAATTTGATGCACCATAATGCTACTATAGTTTAAGAGAAAGTGTTATATACTACAAAATGACTTGATAGCCTGCAGTAAAGAACTGGAGAACTCATATGAAGTTGGATCTCTCTTATATTCCTGAATCATATATAAATATACATACATTTGAAAGTTATTTAATTTCCTTTAGGTTTCTGGTGAGGGGACAGTTTTGTTTGAAGTTACAGAAGTACTTAAGTCTTTCATTTCCTACAAATAAAGAATGTTAAAGGGTTAATCTGTAATCTTGTTAGTTTGATATTTTTTCGTATAATTTCCTTATTGAATCTCAAAAGAATTATTTTTCTGATTATAGAGGTAATAGATGGGAAAAACACAAAGATACAAAAAAGATGTAGAATTTAAAATAATACCCATCATTCAATACTCTGAGACAATAACTATTAATTGCTTTGTTAAATATACTTTCAGTCTTTTTCCTATGTATATTTTACACATTTAGGATCAATTCTCTATAAAAGGGAGATGAGAACATTAGAATCGGAAAATGTGTGAGTCAATTTTAAGTTGATAAGATCTCGGATGCACCTGGTTGTTTTATAAGTTTTACAATGGTTTAACTTTCTGTCTAGATTTATCTGCGAACTAATGTAGAAAGTAACGTGTTTAAATTTGCTCTATTTTATTTGAGTAATCCTACTTTTTCAGGGTTGTGCATCTCAGCTGTTAGATATTATATCAGGCTGAAAATTGGTTATTGGCTCAGGCAAACAGGTTTTTTATTGTGTTTTTTGTTTTTTAGGGAGAAAATATCCAAATAAAATGAATTATTTGGTGATTATGAGATTGATTAGCTCTCAATGCCTAAGATATTTTAAAGTCTTTTGAAAAAAAGATCAGAGGGAAAAAATAGGTTTTTCTCTTACCTATACACAAGAATTACTTTTGGAAATATTTCTTAATCTAGTTATACACAAAACAAAAGTGGATGTTTATATTTTATTATATATGTAATTGATCAATTAAAAAAGTATATCAGAGCAATCCTTTTCTGTTCCATTTTGAATGTGATTTCTGTAACCTCAAAACTCCCTTTCTGGCCCATACTAGATTATGAGGGATAAAAAGAGTTAGAATGATATAAATTAAACTTTAATCTTTAGTTTTCTTTCATCTTATTACAAGGAATAATACTTCCCCCCCTGGAATTTTAGTATATTTTTTCCATCTATCCTCAAGCAAATTGTGGAACATTTGCCTCATCAATGCTACTTCGTATCATAATCTCTCTCTCCATGGACTTTCTTTTATTTTTTTAAGGAAAGGTGCTGGCAGGAACGAAGACTAATAGGAAGAGAAAGGAGGAAGAAGAAAAAAGTTTTATTTATTTTTTTTAATTGTGTACCTTTATTGAAAGCAACTCATATACACCAAATTTCTTAATTTTATTAAACTAAGACATAGACCTGATTAAAAAAACAAATTCAGTGAAAGGGTTTAATAGTCCTCCTCTATGCTCACCTCTTCATCCCATCATTTTCTCCTAGAACATGTTAAGTGTTTTAAAGTTTCTCCTGGAGTCTAACTGCATCTCTGCCACTAAATAATCATTCCCAATTTAGCACGCTTAGACATTTTTTGTTGATTCTTTTCATGGTAGATGGTGGTTGATTTGCTGACCCCCACCTTTTCATTTCTATCCACTCATGTTTTGATCATTCTGTTACTTATTTTGGATCCTTTATTAATTACTGTTATAAAAGTAAATGTCAAACCTTTATATTTTGACTGTAATTTCTCCGAACCTTTTTAAATTATTTCTCTTGACCACCATGTAGAGAAGTGCACATAGTATATATATCAGTGCTCCCTTCCTCTTCCTCTCCATCTCTTTTCCCTTCCTTCTCACAAGCTTAATTTTTACGAGTCCTATTTTCTTGTGTTAACATGATAAAGGCCTCTGTTCTTTGTCCATAAGTTGAATCAAATAGTTGAAAGACACAGAGATAAATATTATATTTTGCTACATAATCATTATTCATTGGAGACCCAAATGGTATTCTGTGATTAGATTTTTTTGTTTGTAGGTTCAAGATAACAGGCCACATAAAGTAGAATTTTCTTATCAGAAATGTCAAATTGATTTTCTTTACACATCATAAATTACTCAAAATCATGTCACATTTCATTTTCTTTCATAAACTGTAAATAACTTGTGCCTTCACCACATCCATAATCCTATCTGGTAACTTACTTTTTCTTTCTGGTTTTGTGTTTTTTTTTTTTTTAGAAAGAGGAAGATTTCTGTGTAATTTTCTATTTCTTTTAACAGTGGCCTATAGTTTGCATAATATAGGTCGTTCACCACTTTGGTTAGGTTTATTCCACAGTATTTCATTTTTTTGGTGCAATTGTAAATGAATAGTATTGTTTTCTTCAGTTCTCTTTCTCTATTTTTTGTTGGCATACAGAAATGCAACATATTTTTTAACATTAATTTTGTAGACTGCCACTTTACTATAGTTGTTTATTATTTCTAGCAGCTTTATACTTGATTCTTTGGGGTTCTCCATGTATATTATCATGTCATCTGCAAAAAGTGATGGTTTCATTTCTTCTTTTCCTATATGGATACCTTTTATATCTTTTTCTTGTCCTATTGCATTGACTAGGATCTCCAGCACTATACTGAATACTATTGGTGAGAGTGGACACCCTTGTCTTGTCCCTGATCTTAGGGGAAAAGTTTTCAGTTTTTCTCTGTTGAGTACAATGTTGGCTGTGGGCTTGTCATATATAGCCTTTATTATGTTGAAGTACATTCCTTCTATGCCTATTTTTGGAGAGTTTTCATCATAAAAGGACGTTGATCTTGTCAGATGCTTTTTCTGCATCTGTTGACATCATGTGGTTTTTGTCCTTTTTTCATTGATATAGTGTATCATGTTTATCGATTTGTATATGTTGAACCATCCCTGCATCCCTGGAATAAATCTCATTTGATCATGGTATATGATTCTTTTTAAAGTTGTTGAATTCAATTTGCTAGTATTTTGTTGGGAATTTTTGCATCAGTATTTAACAAGAATATCGGTCTATAGTTTTCTTTTTTTGATGTAATCTTTATCTGGTTTTGGAATCAGCATAATACTGGCGTCATGAAGTGTTTGGAAGTTTTCCATCTTCTATTTTTGGGGAAAGATCAAAGAGGATTGGAATTAATTCTTCTTTGAATGCTTTGTAGAATTCACTGGTGAAACCATCTGGTCCCGGGCTTTTGTTTTTGGAAAGGTTTTTGATCCCTTTCAATTTCCTTGCTTGTGATTGATCTGTTAATGGTTTCTAGTTCTTCTCTGTTTAGTTTTAGTATATTTTACCTTTCCAGAAATGTGTCCATTTCTTCTAGTCTATTCTGTTTGTTGCCATATAGTTGTACATAGTATTCTCTTATAGTCCTCTGTATTTCTGTTGTATCTGTTGTGATTATTTCTTTTTCAATTTATTTGTGGTTTCTTTCTCTTCTTTTTTGTGAATCTGACTAATGGCCTGTCTATTTTGTTTATTCTTTTGAAAAACTAACTTTTGTATTCATTGACTTTTTGATAGTCTTTCTAATCTGTATTTCATTGATTTCTGACCTAGACTTTATTATTTCTTTCCTTCTGTTGGACTTAGGCTTCTGTTTTTTGGCTTTTTCTAGTTCCTTTAGGTGATGGCTTAGGTTTTTTTCATTTGCGATTCTTCCTGTTTTCTGAGGTAGTATTATATCACTATAAAGTTCCCTCTTATTACTGCTTTTGCTACATCCCATAGATTCTGATATGTCATTTCTTCATTTTCATTTGATTCCGGATATTTTTTTTAATTTCTTCCTTAATTTTGTGTTTTACCCATTGGTTGCTCAATAATATGTTGCTTAATCTCCCCTCTTGCGGTTTTCCTCTTTCTCCTTTTGGATGATCTGTAGTTTGATGCCACTGTGATCTGAAAAGATACTAGATATGAATTCAATCTTTGAAAATTTACTGTGACTTGTTTTGTGTCCAAACATATGATCTATCCTTGAGAATGTTCCATAAGCACTTGAGAAGAATGTGTAGTCTATAGTTTTTGGTTGAAGAATTCTATATGTCTGTTAGGTCTAGCTCTTCTATTTTGTCATTTAAAGATCTTGTTTCTTTGTTGATTCTCTGTCTAGATGATCTGTCTTTTACTGAAAGAGGAGTATTAAAGTCCCCTGTTATTATTTTGTTGCTATCAATATCCTTTTTTAGATCTGCTAATATTTGCTTGATATATTTGGGTGTTCCTTTATTGGATGCATAAATGTTAGTAAGTGTTGTCTTTTCGTTGTATTGATCCCTTTATCATATATAATGTACATCTTTATCTTTTTTAATTTTCTTTGGTTGAAAGGCTACCTTATCTGATATGAGTATAGCTGTTCCTGCTCTTTTGAATTTGACATTAGCTTGGAGTAGCATTTTCCATCTATCCACTTAAAGCCGTTGTTGTCTCTCAAACTTAAGATGAGTTTCTTGTAGACAACATAGAATTAGGTTATGTTTCTTAATCCATTTAGCAACTCTGTGCCTTTTGATTGGCGAATTCAGTCCATTTACACTTATAGTAATTATTGACATTTGAGAACTTGCTACTGCCATTTTGATTTTTGTTTTCTGGTTTTGTTGATCTCTTTGTTACTTTGTTATATTTTTTGTGAAGTTCTTCCTCTGCCCTGAAGTATTTTGGAAACATCATTCTGTTCTCTTCTAGCCTGTAGAGTTTGTGCAGAGAATTCTGTGGTTAGTCTGATAGGAATGCCTTTATATGTTATCTGCTTTTTTCCCCTAACTACCTTTAGAATTCTTTCTTTGCCTTGGATTTTGATAGTTTCACAATCATGTGTCTTGGTGTAGCTTTTTTAGGACTCACGTAATTGGGGGTTCTGTTTGCTTCATTGACCTGTATGTTCGTTACTTGTTCTAGATTTGGGATGTTTTAGCCATTATTCCATTGAAGATGCTCTTTTTTCCTCCCTTTTTCTCTTTGCCTTCTGGGATACCTTTATTCTAATGTTGCCTTTCCTGATGGTGTCAGTTGTCTGAGTGTTTCTTCATTTTATTTGCATTTAATTTCTCTTACTTCTTCCTAGCTCCTTTCTGCATTACTGTCCTCTATATCTCTAATCCTTTCCTCCATTTGGGTTATTCTAGTTCCACAGCTTTCTGTATTATTCTTAGTTTCATGAATTATCTCCTTTAAATCCTGTGTTCCTGTTAGTTTTTTCTGTAGAGCTTCAATCGCCACTTCTTGGTGCTTAATTATTTGTTTAAGCTCTGTTTTGTTTACCTGAATTTTCTTTTAAGTCTCTGAATTTCTTTATGATTGCAGGCTTGAATTCTTTCTCTGTTCGAAAAAAAAATTATCTTCAAAGTTAATTTCTGATGAGCTGTCATTTTGCTGTGATTCCATTTCCTTAGGTTTCAGGGTGTGTTGTGGTTCACCCTTCACCCCTCCATCCCCCCCACCTCCCGCCACCCCGCCGCCCCCATGATTTGGGATCTTGTTGATATGCTAGTTTTTGGGTTTTTTTTTAATTTCTACCAGGGGGAGCTTTATTTTTGTTTTAGTTTGTATTTTTTACCCCTTCAGGCTTGTGTTAGGGAGTGATGATGGCTGCGGGGTGGGCGCTGGGTTAGGAGTGTAGTGGTCATCTATGAATGTGTAATTTTGCCCCCTGATGGTGGCGGGCAGGTAGGCTTGCTATGTTGGTAGAACTCTGCTGGCTGGGGATATGTGACTTCAGTCTGCTGTCTGCATTTATGTCCCTTGTATTCACCAAACCATCAGAGTAAAGTCCTTTCCACGGGCTTTCTTCCAGGGTCTTAGCCACTGGATCCCAATTCCCAGGGGGCCCAAGCCCCCAGGTGTGTAGTGAAAGGACACAGCACCTGTACGCTCCTGTTCTTTCTGTCGCCAATTTTCTCCTTCTGGACTTTTTCTAGCCGAGTGCTGGCAGCATTGTTCAATTTGACTCAGGCTTGCGACTCCCTGCTCTGTCTGAGTTTGTGTCACTTGAGATCAGCGGGGCTGCCCCTGCAGTCTGCGCCAGGAGAATAGGGACTCAGAAGTGGGATCCTACTATTTCAAACCCTGGGTGGGTGCTGGAGGTCACCGTGATTGTTTTGCACTCTTTAGAATGTCCGGGTGGCCTACACGGCTCCAACTGGGCTCTGGCAGGGAAGGCAGATCACGTCTGCACTGTGAAACTCTCCTTTCTGGGGGTTCTCCTTTCTGGGGGTTCCCCTTTGCTGCTGTATTCTCTGTTGAATCCCTGTACCCTCACTTGTAGAGCCGGCTGTTCATCTTCTTTTGTTCTTCAAAAAGGAAAATCCCTTTTTCTGTCTTGGCCCCCAAAAAACTGTTTTTTGTTTTTTTATTTTTCCTGTGTGGTGTCCCAGTGCCCCCTCCCTTAGACACCATCTTTCTTACCTATTTTATTTAGCTGTTCATTTTGGTTATTCCCCCAGCCCCGGTACAGGAACCCCAGGCCCCTGGAATGTATGTGAACTGTGCACATGTTGCATTCTCCATGGACTCTAAGGTTTTCATCTGTAGGTCTTAGGAGACTGATGATTTTTTTTCCTGTGCTGACTCATATGCAATCTATTTATTTCTCTTGCTGTACTCTGATATAACAAGGTTTCATTTTTCCTTCTTTCTTTCAACTTTATTGAGATATAATTGACAGAACATTTTGTACATTTAATTTGTGTAATATGATGATGAGATATACATACACACACAAGAAAGTGTGAGATACACACATACATGTATTTAACCAATCACTTTTTCTTGAAACCCCCACTCCACTTTTGTGAAATTATAATTTCCAGAACTCTGTCACCCTTTCTGAGTGCTCCTCCTGTGTTTCCTAACTCTAGCTGTGCTCTGTCATCTACACCTCAATGAAAGAACAGAGAAGGAGAATCTGCTTTGAAGCCATACAAACTTAGTCTTAATTCCCTGCATAGCCCACATTACTGGTGGGATAGCTTTAGGAAAATTATAACCTCTTAGCTCCACTTATTTTTTTTTAAATATATAATAATAAAGTCAAAGATAGAGGTCTGGAACTTACATATATATTATACATATTGAGATATCTAACACACGTATTATACATATTGATATCTCAATATGTATAATAGTCAATGTCCAACTCTGTACTCTTCATTTCTAGGATGCTCATGACCTTGGATGAATACCTTAGCTCCTTTCATCTCAATTTTCTTCTCTGGGAAGATAGCAATATCTACCTTGTTATTTCATTTTAGTATGTATTTTTAATGTATTTAAAGCATCTACCACAGCACCTAACATTTGGTAGACACTCAATAAATGTTAACCATTATTTTCATTATCATGATTATTATTTGCCTATTGACTAATTAATGATGGCAGCTAGCATATTTTAACCTTTAATTATTAATAAATCATAGTGGAGATAGTTATACATATTTATAACCCCATAGATTGACATCCTTAATGTTACTTCTTCCTATACTCTTTTATACTTTCACTTCCCAATTTGAAAAGCAACAAAAAGATTAATAATTGGCCAATTATTTTTAGTCATGTTGCTATTTTGCAGTTGAACTGTAAGAGTTCCTTATATATTTTGGCTATTAACTCTTGATAAGATATGATTTGTGATTGTTTTCTCCCATTTCTGCCATTTCACTTTGATGTTTGCTCCCTTTGCTGTTAGAAGCTTTTAAGTTTGATGCAGTTCATTTTGTTTTTGCTTTTGTTGTTTGTATTTTGCAATGGTGGTTGCCAGTGGCTGAGGTAAAAGAGAAATAGGGAGTTGCTGTTCATCAGGGATAAAGTTATGCAAGATGTATAAATTCTAGAGATATGCTGTACACATTGTCTATAGTCAGCAGTGCTGTAGTTTGCCTTAAAAAATACGTTCAGATAAATCTACTGTTCTTATAAATGTTCTTATTATGATTTAAAAACAATAAATAAATAAATATTGCTGGCAATAAAATTAGTGCTACTATTCTTATAAATGATGTTCAGTGACCCTCAAGAGTAATATATTCTTGTTTTTAATGTACATTTTATGACAAAGAGGCAATGACATTACACTTGCAAGATAATTTTAATGAAGATCTCATACTTCAAAAAGCAAGGTAGAAATCTCACATGTTCATAAAATAACCTAGTACAGTGAACCACATTAGATGCAGAAGTATATTTTTATATAAACAAATGAATTGATGGTGCAGAAAAGCACAACTATATTTTTAAAGTCTATGACAAGTATTCATTCAGCAAATATTATTGGTTTCCTACTATATGTCAAACACTATTTTAGAAATAATATTCCTATCCTCATGAAGCAAAGACAGAACAAAAATGATTTTAAAATTACATACATAGCACATCAAATGTGATAAGTGCTAGACACAGTGGATTAAAGTAAGGACAAGAGGCATGAGGTAAAATTTTGGATAATATTATCAATTATAAATAAATTGCCTCAAATCTCAGTGACTATAATGAAATCATTTTATGTGCAGATACCTATTTTTCTGAGTTCAGCTAGTTGGTTCTGCTGGTCTCTTCTGGTATCAGTCATCTGTTAATTCAATTTGGAGTTGAATAATATAAAATAATTCCTCACATGTTTTATAGTTGGGCTGATCTTTCATCCTCAATGAAACTAGGATGGAAGAATTATAGAAATTTAAGATGATGAGAGTAGAAATTGTAAGACCCCTTGAGGAATATACTCAGAAGCACACATCTCTTCAACTACATACTTCTGGTCAAACCAAGTCACAAGGCTTATTACCAAGATTCAAAGGAAGAAGACACAAACTCCATCCCTGTATGAAAAAAGAGTTATATAGAATGTGTGTCAGTTTTTAACCTACTACACAGATGGAGAATTACTATGTTAGTTAATGACAATATCTTGTAAGATGACATAAGGTCAGAGACGTACATGATGTGAAGTTATAAGCAATGTAAATATCTTTGAGGAGTGCATAATGGGCCAAGGAATGCCAGTGTAAATTACCACAGAGGAAGTTGAAGTTGAAATGATGGACTAAAGCAAGTAAATTAGGAGATCAAGGCAAAGAAGCATTGACAGACAAGAATATATAAATCCTTGTAGGCCATTATAAGGGCTTTGTCTTTCACACCAAGTAATATTGAAAGAACTATTGATACAGTTTTGAACAGAGTGACATGATTTGATGTATGTGTCAACAGGATCTTTCTGGCTGCTATGTTGAAATTGAACTTGAGTATAGGTGGCAGGAATGCAAACAAGGAACCCAATAATGAGATTTATCCAGGCAAAAGATGATGGTGGCTGAGACTAAGGGCATAAGTGACAGCATTTCCTGGAATAATTTGTAGAATTAAAAAGGCAGAAAACATATTGTTGAACTTTTATAGTCTTCCGAATCAGATTATCAGCTTTTCTAAGATAGAAATGTTCAATTTTTTATGTGTCTTCTATTTTATCTGCCATTTGTAAAGTGCTCACTAAATCCTTATTGACTGGTTAGTGAAGACTTAGACCTTGATGCTAGATTGAACGTAATCATTAAAGGATGCTGTTTCTTTCAGTTGATCATGAAATGATATTTGAAGACCAAAAGTAAATAGATGAGGCTATTAAGATCTATTAATACACTTTAGATTGCATTTCTCTTATATGCTGAAGGACAGAAAATGAATTAGAACTAAAACAATCTGTCTGGATCCAGAAGTATTAGTGTCCCTCTTTCTTTGAAATATGAATGATTTTTAAATTTGCTGAAGAAGCATTTATCATCAAGTCCCTACTAAGTGAAAAGCAACATATCAGAGATTCAAACACATGCCATTCTCAAAGGCAAAAATAGTCTAGTGTGAAATGGAGATCATTAATTTTATAAATGAAGAAAGTGAAATAAATTTATCAGTAAATGTTCTAGTGTTGGATGGAAAGCTCTAATAGTCAGGGAGGAATCTGGTAAAGATCAAAGTGTAGAGTGTTCCTTGAGCTAGTTCATTTCTATATAGCAAATTGAAATCTTGCATGAAATTAATGACATGTTATTTGTGAGTTTATATTAGCATGACATAAAATCTTTGTATGACTTCATAGGACATGCATATTCTATTTTTAAAAAGATGATAATTAAAAATTAGCATTACAAAGTAGCTGGCCTGGATATTTGTTTTGCTTTTTACTCTGTGACTTAAGACAAGTTTCCTAAATTTAATGCATTTTACATTCCTTCTCTACAAAACTAAATGGTAGGGATAGATCACTGGTTCACAGTATACACTAGAATCATCTGTGGAGCTTTAGAAAAGCTGTAATGCACAGGCTGTAGCCCCAAGGTTTACTTTTTAAAAGATCTCCAAGTAATTTCAAGTACAGAAAATGTTGAAAACCAATGGGTTCAATGATCACTAAGTTTACTTCTAGCAAAATTTGCTAATTTTATGATTCACTGTGTTTTGACATAGTAACAGTTGCTAGAGATAACAATGTTCTCAGTATTTGCAGTGTCCTGAAAAGTAGAAATTATCTTCAAAGACTGTTTCTACTTAAAAAATTTAGAACGTTTTCTCATCTATACGCCAAAATTTTCTGTAATATGAGAATAATTTACATTTAGAATTTTATATATGGTGTTTGTATTTATATACACACATATATCCAAATATGCATATGAGTATAGCTTGCACATTAAAAATAGTATAGATTTACCTCATTCTTAGAGATTACTTATATTTGGGAAATAAGTACTTTTTTTCAGTATACATTGTTGCAGATAATATACTCAGAAATAAAGTATAAAATTTTTTAAATTATGCTATTTTGATTTTTAATAAATGGTCTATGAATATCCTAAAAAGTAATAAACCTCTTGAAGTGTGTAGCAATCATAATACATACTTTACGTACTGGCTTCTTGCAAAAAAGAGTGGACACTTTTATAAAAGGCTAATGGAGTATCTAATTGTGCTCATATTTAAAACAAATAAGTTTGATTTATAAAAACAATTTCTAAATGTATCATTATATGACTTTGCTATTAGTTTTTATTAAATAACTTTTCACTGAAGTAAACAAGTCATTTTCTCCTTAGTCTTAAATATTACAGAATATAGTCACAGCTATATTATTTAAATTGATCCAAACATCAAGAGCCCAATGATTTACTTAGATTCAAGAAAAAACCATGTAGACTCTTAGCAAATTGAAAATTCTCAAAGAAATAGTAAGCTAGGGAGAAATGTTTTGTCTTTAATTTTAAAATAATTTGTGTTTGAGAATATGTACTTTTGAATACTTGGGACAGGCAGACTCCTTCTTTTAGCCGGTCTAATAATAGGAAGAAGAAAAAGAGGTAAAGATGACAGCAAACAGCTAACATGGGAGAATGTAGGTGTAACCAGCAAAGAATGTGTTGGTTGTATGGAATTTTTTGCAGGCTTAGTTATTTTTGAAAACTATTGGAAAAATATTAATGCTCAGAAAGGACACTATAAAAAAGAAATACGTGATTTTCAATATAATGTATATGTCTGCATCATCATTCTGTTTGCTGTTGACATTGTCAGTCTGTTATTCTTATTATATCTCTAATGTTCATACATATTTCATTGTATTTGTTTGCCCTATTGATGACAACCTAGACTTAATAACTAAGAATAATTCACAGATATACCGTTAATCATAGCATGCAAAACTATGACATTAGAAGAATAATGTCACTGCTAGAATAGTCTGCATGTTTAAGCCTTGTTCTGTGCAGACTGGGGAAGCTTTTTGCTTCACATTAGTTCTACCACACAGTTATTTACTTTACAAGGTCTCCCTGAAATCAACCAGACACGTGTACCATGCTTTTAAAGAACTGTGTAAAGTAGGAATAAACTATGAAATATTTAAAAGTACAGGTGACACTATAAATTTTGTAATAATAGAAGCATGTATGCTAGTGGTTTAAAAAAAACTGAAAAATCTCAGTTTATGAAACAATTTTTGGGAGTAACCAAATGCAGAAATTGGTAGTCTCCCCATTCCAACTGCCCCCCACCACCACTGCTTTTCCTTTCAAGATCTTCCCTCTTATTTACCTGCTCCAAATCCTAATATTTGCAATGTACTGAAAAGTATACCCTATCAGATATATTATTATGTGTTTTATAGCTTGTTTTAAACTGGAAGCAATACATTAAGCTGTACTCAGTCACTCCTCGTATTACCCATTAGTCTAAACAGATAAAGTTAACAAATGGAATAATAATCCTAAAGAAAAGTTAAGGACAGAGGCATATACAATCAGGAAGAAACCTATACAAAGAGTTCTAATGAGATTAGAAGCATTTCATACTGAAGACAATGGGGAGGGGAGGTGTGAGGAACTAAAACTTGAAGACTAGTATCACTTATTTTTCAATTTTGCTTGGGGCTGGTCCAGGTCAGCAGTGCAATAATTGTACAAAGCAGGGTAAACTGACCTACTTTTCTAAAAATGTCCTGTAAAATTTACATGATCTTCAGAGTTTAATAACATTATATTGAACATAGACTTTATATCTGACAGCCAAAGTTAGTGAGGCTAACAATTTCTTGAGCAAACAAACTTTCATTACTTGAATAGAAATATATACCTTTGCTGTAGATGAGGTCTTATTTACAGTAAGTATTTTCCTTGTTAAGACTTTGAATTGATTTACTTATCATGACCACATAATGTGAAAACTATAAGTACTGGTCCACATCTTTACAGCACAGACACTGCATTAAAGTAAAGTTGCCATCAGGGATGAATAATGCTGATGTGATATTTTAAAACATGTCAGATTCTCTTAAGTATATCTTTCTTCTTTAAACTTTAATACAATGAGATAGATGTTTTTCATTTGGCTGTAACTGTTTGTCACGAGAAGATAAAAGACAGCTAATGAAATAAATTGAAGTATTGCTATGGTAAGGTAGAATTGGAATTTAATGCTGTTTCAGTTAAAGATATAACTGATATATATGTTTAATTTGTCATGCATGGATGCATGACATCATGAGAAAGAAGAGACCTACCAAATTTTGAATTGGATAATGCATAGAAATATCTGGTTAATGCTTAGTTATAAGTTATATGTAGTTCTCCCCAAATGCAGTGTATTTTCTTTTAAAAGAAGTAGTAATTATGAGTATTTTAGTCTTGAATATTAATGACATAAATCATGAATATTAAAAAATATATTGCTTCTAGATACCGAAAAGAAATAGTATGAATTATATTCTGTAGCTCAACTTGGAAGTCCAACTGTCACAGAGAATCCTCATTGAAATCTCTCAGAAATAGATTTGCATGCATATTTAAACCAATAGCTTTAGGCAGTCAGAGATGGCGGAAGTGAAATAAAAAGTACCATATCAAAATTAACATCAAGTCTTGTGTTATCCTTTTTGAGTTTTAGGGTCATTTTTAACACAGATAGTAACTTAGTTTGAAATTTAAATATACACATACACAGAAGATTGCTTTTTGGAGAGTTTCCATACCTGGGGGAGGGGAGGTGACAATTGGTGCATTCAGCATATTACACGTGTAATGATAATAAAGTTGATTGGTTGAACTCTATAGCTTTTTTTTCTTCTTCTTCTTCCTGTAGAGTAGTTCAGATGGGGGTGGAAGTATTATCCTCCTCCCCAACCCCCCACACTAAGAAGGCGTAGGTTGATACCATTTTTATTGTTCTGCTGGGGTGGAAATAAAACATATGCTTTAGAATTTTAAATGGCTACTCTAAAGAGAAAATTGAAGCAAGCCCTCTTTCCCCCTTTTACTGGACTTTCAGGTGGGGTTATTACTCTAAATGCTTTGGCAGACTTGGGGTTAGCTTAATGCTTCCCCTCAGGGCAAAGAGGCGGGGGAGGGGAAGAAGTGTCAAGGGTTTCTGAAGCGCATTGGGGAGAGTGGGGAGAGTGAAGTGTGGAGTGGGAAGCTTATGTCTGAAACCCACCCCTCCCCTGGATACCAGGCAAAGGCAGTGAGAGTCTGAACCAGTTGATGCCGCTGCTGCTGCTTCCCGTTTCCAGGGTGAAATTTTCGCAGCAGCTAATTCTAAAGGGAGGAAAAATCCCTAACCAGCAGCAGAGAAGATCTTATCATCCAACCCAAGTAACCTTTTAGGCAGGCTTCTCAGAAATCCGCGTTTTAGAAGCCAGCATTCACAATCCAAAAATACGGGTCGGGAAGCAGAGCTGGTATGAGACTATGAAAAGCCTCTTTACACTCTTAAGTGTTTGAACCGATCCGATGAGCATAGGAAGTGGCTGCCAATGCTCTGGCGGCTGTTCGTACTGCCGCCGCTACCGCTGCTGTCCCTCTCACAGGGCTGGACAGAGCTAGTCCTGGTTTCAGCACCTCCGGCGCTGGACAGCTCTCTGCACGCCGCACCGCCGCCTGCTTGCTTGTTTTTTCCCAAACACTCTCGCTTTGCATTACTGGAGATGAATCTAAATTGCGTCCTGTTCAACAACAAGTAGATTTTTTTTTTTTTAACCTGTACGGGAATTACAGTAAAGGAGTCTCTCAATTAAACTGCATTTTCTTCTTTACGGATTTGGCCGTCAGGCGTATTTATCCCAATCTCCCCCACCCTTTGCAGGAACGAGTCTTTGGGAACGTGGTCCACCCAGGGATGTAAAACTGTGCTTACCGATGCATCCCATACGAAATGCTTATGTGATCGTCTCTCTACCTTCGCCATTTTGGCTCAGCAACCTAGAGAAATAGTAAGTAACAAAGGGAAAACACGGCTTTAATGCAAAGACAGGGACATTGTGGCGAGTGTTTCTCCAGGGAGCTGCATTTTAAATGGGGAAATGGAAAATGTTGCAGGGTGGCAAAATTGGGTTCTTCTCCTTAGCTAACAGTACCATAGTGAAATGAAATCTAGTTGGTGTGCTGTAACTAAATTCTACTCAATTTTTTGTCTTCTAACTTAAAATTTCTACAGCATAGTTTTGAGGATATACTCCAATCATTTTACAAATATGCTGTAAACTTTCAAATAAAAATAATTGCCAACTTAACCTTTATTTTAGAACTGAAAAGCTGTTTTGGGGAATTTGTCAGGATACTGTTAGTAGTAGGATGAAGACCCCAGACACTATAGCCAAACACATTGTATATCTGCATTGGATATTTTCAGTTCAGGTTTCCTGGGGGGTATTCTTGGATATTTTTCTTTTAATCAAGTGAAGTTTTCCTGAAAGCATGGGCTGTCAGAAACTATAAAATCATTTCTTAAAAGTATATAGGTTTGTAAAACTAGTTTCTGAAATAGCTATATAAACTGTCTAAAAAAATATTTGTCCTCATCAAATGTACTTTGGAGAAAGAAATACTGAAAAATAATGATTTTCTATTTAAATTTGGCCCCAATATGCATAATGCTTCTTACTTACTTTGATGGCAGAAAATATCTAATTTAATGTATGTGTATATCTAAGATGCTGGAACATATTTGATCTTAATGTGTATTTCTTCAAATTTCCAATATCAAAAATACCAAAACAATAAATTTGATCACTTTTTATCATGTTAGTATCTAAGGAAAAAGATCTCTCAAATGGGTGGCTGCTTGTAATCTTTCTTTTAAAAGATATAAGGCTTAGTTTTCAAGGTCATATATTTAGAGACTGATTCTGGTTTTGTTTATACTTTTGTTTATAGAAAAAAAAATCACGAAATATCTTTTAAGGTCCTGTGTTTTAAATTGTATTTTCTGCATTTTCTTAGAGGCCAAGCAAGTCAAATTAAATGAGAGAATATTTGACTTAGAACAAAGTTGTCAAAAGTCAGAAAGTTTGAAAAAATTTTCCATACCTAGGTACCAGATTTTGATAACATAATGAGCTGTAAATGGGAGTATCAACATAAATTTTACCAAATAAGTGAAATAAGTGAACTGTATTTAGGTGAAGAAAACTGAATGCTATTTCAAATTTTGGCTAGAGAAAATTTTACATCTGAAAATTTTACGAGTTGTAGTTTTCATTTATTTAAGATAGTCACCACTGGATAATATGCAATAATCAAGAATTTAAAATTCTAAGGCCTTTATTACTTCACAGTAGAAGAGAAGGAGGAGCTAGAATTAGTCATTTTAGAGGTTAAGAATATGTGTACAGAGTGGTTATTGGGTAATAATCTGGTAGTTGAAACAACTATGTTGGTTGTTTTTGAGTGTTAAGATAGTTTTGCTGAGTTTAGAAGTTATTTTGAATTTATTTGAAATTCTCTTCATTTTCTTTGTTTTTTTTTAATTTACAGATCATGGAATCGTCTGGTACACCCTCAGTTACCCTAATAGTAGGCAGTGGCCTTTCTTGCTTGGCCTTGATCACCCTAGCAGTTGTCTATGCAGCTTTATGGAGGTATGTAATCACTTCATATGCTTGGAATGCAGTGTTGTTATTCAGAATTAAGTCTGGGAATATGATAACTATTGGATCTCTTGTCTTCTTAGTTTACTGAAGTATTTTTACAACAGTTATTGCTATGATTGAACTATAAGAAATAAGTTCAATAATAAAAATAACAAATGAGCTCAACAATAATAATAAGCTTAACAATAATAGGTAATAATAGTGCTTACCTGATTTTCTTATCTGTATTTTCCTATGATGAAAAAATACGTCAAATGTACACACCTATGTGTTCTGTTCCCCCCAAATGATGGTAGCCTTCAATGAGTTGCTTATCCCCCAGTGTAGTACTCTTACCTCACTTTTATCCCAATTGTTATGGAACTTGAAAGTTCAATTAGTATAGTCAAAATAATTTTGCTGCTATAGACATATGGTCTACAAATTATTAAGTTTCCAACACATGCTCTCATTATCGCCCAGATAATTAATAAAATGTTCTAGAATATTAATGCACTAATGTAATACCACATGCTTAAGAAAAAAATCTCTAGCTTGAATGTTTCCAATAAGTCAGATTTTAACAAATTGAATAAAAGAAGTCAGGAAATACATAAACAAGGGAAAGTGATTGAAAATTGTGTCCTGTAGTATTTGAAATGGCATTTGCTTGATATTATCTGAAAATATAATATCACTTTAAGTTTTGTTCTTTATTTATTTAGAATTAGATCTATGAGCTTTATTAGGTCTAGTCTCAAGCTGGTAAGTACATAATCAAATGACCAAACTTATTAATGATTTTTAAAATTTTTCATGTTGAACATTTTTAAATTCATTTTGATAACTAAAAAAGTTCTAAAAGCAATTAATGCATTAGTAAATAGATAATTATTACTTCCTGAATATTTGCAATATTAAAAATGCAGAAGTAGGCAGCCAGTATTTTATTAATCTTTTTATTTAAGGTAAAAATATTCAGTTGAAGAATTACTTATAATTTGATAATGAAAGGTCATTCGATTTAACATTTAAAAAAAAAAATTGTTTGCCACCATATTTTTATTCTTTTGAGGAAAAAATGATTTGTTCAGGATATAAAATTGTCAGATATGAAAATTTTCATGCTTTATTAAAAATGAACTCTGTTCACACTCTTGGTTCATTGAACTATTGATACAGGTGCAAAATAGGGGTTCTGCCTTCTTCTGAAGGAATTATCCGAGAGAGAAACACTAACAAATTGAGACTTTCTGATAAAGTATGGCCACCTCCATGAAATGAAGGAAATGTTTAGTCTCGACATGGCATAGTAGGTAAAAGAATTCAGAGTTAAGCACTTAGACAAGTAGGTATTCTCCTGGTAGTATAAGAAGATGGACAAAGGCAGGGAAGACAACTTTCTTTCCTACATTTGCCTGAATGGTATGCCCCCCAAAATGAAAGTATTTAAAGGTCAAGATACTAGGTGATCACAGGAGATTCATAATTCATATTCATTGAAGTATTTAGAATTAAGTTCCATTTCTTAGCACTTTGGACTCAGGAACCATTCCCATCTCTCTTCCACCTTCTATTCATATCTCAATGCATATGACTAGCATTACCATCGTCACTGACAATAAAAATGATATATAAAAGTTATCAAAGAAGTATATATTAATTACTTGATAATAAATTTTTCTTTAATCCAGTAAAATCATTAATTACAGTAGTTTTCTAGAAATTACCATGACCTCTAAAAGAATATATTAAAATTTGCCCATAAAACAGCTGGAGTATGGATCATGTAAAATCCAAACCTTGGTTTGGGACCCTGGGCTAAGCAAGGAAAGCCAATAAACAAAACAAATAAATGTTTAAATAAAATAAAAGTTGACATGAAATTAGACTTGGAGAAAAGAATTAAGAAACAACATAAATCTAGATTAGCAAGTTAGTGCTCATAAACTTATTGTCTACAATAGAATTGAAGTTTGAAGTAATATTAATAGTTTGATGTAAGTTTTAAGACTCAGATTGAGTTTTACAACATTACCAATTCAATGACTTCTATAAACATTAAATTTTCTTTGTATATTTTATTAGAATCTAACTGCCTATTTTTCTGATGAAGTTTTGTGATTTTATGTATCATATCCTCTTTTGAAATTTGTTTGGTGTACCACATAGTTCATTAGAAATGTTCATTAAATATTAAAATATTAAATTATCTGCTCTCCTTCTAAAGATATGTTCTATAGTGTTATATTGTTACATCCATTAGCACTAATCAAAGTCTTTTAATGTGTATATTATTTGAATGATACTTTTACAAATTTAGTTTAAAACATCTAAACTTGTTTATAAAAAGTTTTGAAAGCTGTGACATTGTATAGCAATTTTAAAGGCAGTGATGTGACTCATGATTAATGAAAATAGAAATACTCTATAAAAATATAAATACTCTTCAGGGTGCTCAGTCTGGACCATTTATTATCACAATTTTCCTATTTGCAGAGCAAATAATATCACTGAACCCTTTTAATAATGTCATCTATGTGCTTCTGCTGTCATAGAAGCCATTATCATCCTATCAAAAGTCAATTTTGTGTACCCCTAAACATTTTTATCTTTATCTCCCACCCACAAACAAACAAAAAAAAGAACTTAATATTTCATGATGTCTTCAGCCTTCTAGAGTGTGGTTTATTTTATTTTTAGATATTGATGATGCAGGGACAAGGTTAAGTAACTCTTGAGGCCATTTTGTATTAAGAATCATCTTGTAGTAAGAATTGTTTTATAAAGAAAGGACAATTTCATTGATACTTAAAAATAGTTTTTTGTATTTTAATGTTACTTCTGTTTTTAATTTACCTTTTTCCCCCTGAAACAAGTGATGGAATGTGAGGCTTCTGTCTAAATATTCCTCAAAAACAGAGAGAAAGAGCTTTGATAATTTTACATTTCAAGGAGTACCTCCATGTCTCTGGCACTCACATCTAACACTGCACAGGAAAGCCCACGCCTGCTGTGGAAAGTAATTCCATGTCCTAATACAAATTGAACAGTCTCAAACACACAGCAAGTTACAAGTATGTCTTTTTGTTACTGTCACTCAGTGATTTACCACAGGGTAGAATAAAACAAAATAGCTGTTACCCTTTCAGGGAAAACAGCTGGTAGAACACTTGATTCTGAACAGTTTTCTTCGTGGCTTACATTCTTGATGCACTGATAATTTATATAACAGACTATATAAACACTTCATCATTAGAGTAAAACATGGCATACACGAAGTAATTTTCCAGCCTAATGGTGAATTGTCATCCAGGGATTGAATTAATACTTAGAGGCGATGATTCATTTTCTATTTTCTTTGGAAAAGAAAAATATAAAGAGTAGCACACTACATTAAAATACTTTAGTTCATGCAAGTGTTCATGGTTTGATTAAATTAATTGTATCTTTCTAGTAAACAAGGAAATACTTCAGAATCTTCATAGGATTTTCCTTGTTAGTTCTTTGAGTTTCTATTGGTTGACTCATATGATATTTAACATATTATATAAATGAATATATATGCACATGTGTGAAAGTTATTGTGCTAATTGATGTCTTTTCAATAAATTATATATTTACGGTTAAAAACTTTAAATGAAAAGCAGATGTATAACTTACACTGTCAGAAATGCCATGTTGTACACACCATCAAATGAAAAATTTCTAAAGGACTATGGGCATACCATGCCCAGATCACATCTCTAGGAATCATCTCTAGTTTTTAAAAATATTTTCTCATATTTTTCTTCTCAGAAGAATGTATTTTAGTCTTTCATTTTCTGGATAAAGTCTACCAATTTGCATAATACACAATTCTTCACTTTCATGTTGACTTTTAAAGTTGGACACTTTGTTTTTTCTCTTGGCTAGGTACATACGCTCTGAGAGGTCCATAATTTTAATTAACTTCTGCCTATCCATCATCTCATCCAACATCCTCATACTGGTTGGACAGACTCAGACACATAATAAGGTAGGACTGGTCATTATTCTGATTGTTTTGATGTATTTGCATTTTGCCATAAAGTTGGTATTGATAATCACAGTTGTTCTAGATAATATGGAGAGCATCTGACAAAATTGTGTCCAGAAAGAAATTATTTGTTTCTGAATAAAAGTATAACCTATTCCAGACCAGAATACATGCCTTTACTTAATTTCTGGGGATTGAAAAGACTGTTTATAATAATAAAAATATGTGTTTGTTAGACATAATATCAAAGTTTTGAGTTCAAAGCCTTGGGACATCAAAAGCACAAATTCTGATTTATTATACTAATTGTAAAGGGATTGCCTGTTTTGGTCTAATTTATTTAACATGCTGATTCCTAACAGCCAACTATAAATTGCTTACAAGTATTACATAGATCTTGAAAATTCATGTAAAAATTGCTTATAGGCAGTAACGGTGAAGAGAATGTTAGATGAATAGAGCTCTAGGTTTTAGGTCTTTCAAAAAGTTTTACTTAACTATAAAGTATTTTGATAATCACCATTACAATTCTTTAACTGCATAGTTATTTTCAGCAGAATGTAAAAGCATAGATCCTATTTATATGAATTGAATTTAAGTAACTGTTTTTCCAGAAATGACTGTCATCTCTCTTTAACAAACTACTCAAATACATTCTAAGGAACTTTTAATAGCAATCTTGAATTAACTTATTCCAACCTCAAAGGATTTCTGTTGAACACTATTTTAATAACATTTTTGATCAATTCAGGCTTGCCTTTACCTCAACTTTTTTTATTTTCAAACACTAAAACCCATAATTGAAGTTTTTTTTCCCCCTTCAGCTCTCATTTAAAAAAACTCATAGGTACTTTTTAGTAGGTGGTTTTGAAGTATTAAATCTTTGTAAGACATGTATCAATGTCAAAGATTGTGAGTAGTTTCTTTATTTGCTAGCCTGCACTCTTAGTATTGCTAATTCACAACCAAAGAATCTGATTTTGTATCTGGTTAGTAGGGCTTAGGTGATTTTGATGAAGAATTCTTCCTAACCATGTTGGCATAGAACAGAAAGAGAGCCCAAGAAGGAAGTCACTAACCTTTGAAGGCAAAGCAAAAAGCTAATAACCCAATAAAAGACCCTGCAGAAGTACAATGCACTTACTTATATTTGGATAGTTAGTATTTTCCCATTTATTTCCCGTGTCTTTTTTCCTTAATATAGTTGAGAATGTAAATTCTATTAAAATATACTTCAAATTCACATTAGGCCTATTTAACTTATATTTTAAAAAAGAAATACATGGAAAAGAAAAAAAAAGAAGAAAGGACAAAAGTGACGGAATTCCCAACTGGAATTAAGAGAAGAGAAAGAAATGTACAAAATAACCAGCAGAGAGGAAAATGAAGGTAACCTGAGAAAGAAGGAAAGGGTTAGGACCTGTAGAGATAGAAGACAGGACACAAACTCTAAGGGATGATTAAGTTATTGATCTCACCATTCCCTTTTTGGTGGTTCACTTGTGCAAGGCTTCAGATCTTAAGAAATGCTGATTTACTTGCTGATTACTATTCACAATTCTTCAGCTGTTTGTCCTTGACCTTCCAGGCAGAAAAGGAGTTTTTCTCTGAAATACAAATTATTTCTTGGTTTTGAGACTCGAAAAAAATCTGACTAGAGTTCATAGTTAAGTTTTTTCTACCAAAGCCTCCTTCTTGTCATTTTTTACCTTCTAAACACTCTTGAATGATGTCCCTTGTTAGAATATTCAAAACTGCATGATCTTGAGTAGTAAACTGCTTCATACTGTGTGGCTAAGTTTCTGCAAGTTCTGAGCCAAAGAGTAGAACAGTAGAATTTTCCATAAAGTTTACTATGTATACACACATATGTATGTGTGTGTGTATATAGATATGTATACAAACATATATATATATATATATAGTAATTATTGTCTAAATCATTGTGTCAACAGAAATATAATGTAAGGCACAAATTGAAGTCACATATACAATTGTAAAAAAAGTAAGAAGAAGCAAGTGAAATTGATTTACTATGTTATAATGTCCTGCATTTATCTGAAACATGATCATGTAATTAACATTTAACATATAATTAGTATTTTTGAATGTTAATGCAATATTTTATAATTTTTTAAAATTAAGAAGCTGATATGTATTTTATACTTAAATACATCTCACTTTGGCCTACCTGCATTGCAAGTGCTTAGTAGCTGCATGCAGCCATATTGTGTATGTCTAAATAATAGTAATAATATTCAGAAACTTAAATAGTCTCAAGAAATTACATTCGTCTCCATTTGGCCTTTCCCAGGCTTTTAGAGTTCTTGTTTTGTTCCAAAAATATCTTTTTGCTATCTGCAAATATTACAAACACCTAAGGCAAGATAACAAGTCGAAATTTACTTTTTATTTCTGATTACAAAGAGTGGCTGGTATAGGCTTAGTTAAAAAAAAAAAAAAAAAAAATTAGTGTGGTTTGGTTTCTCTCTAGGTGATTAACCCCAAAATATATTCCATGTGTTTTGGCTACCTTAATGGTTCTCTTCCAGATAGACTGCTGAATTTTGTTGCTGCTGTTATTGATGCCTGTGGGGAGAAGTGGCTGCTAGTTGGTGCTGATGATGAAGAAATTGTGAAGTCATTGATTGTCCCTTATGTATGATAATTTTTCTTTATTAGCTCTGATTAGATGATTTTGCAAGCCTAGGACAATTTGCTGTAGAGTGATGTGGGGGGTGAACAGAAAAGTTCCCCCATTTCTCTAAAGTTCTTCACAGGCTGGATGAATAATAGTAACATATGTATGGAGAATTTACATGGTGCTAACTGCTGAGAGAGCTGGGGCTGACCAGCGATTTGTGCTGAGGAATGGAAAAGGGGACCTGAGGTCTCAGGGGAGAGAGCGAAGTGGTCTCCAGGTGGCAAGGAGGAAAGACTGATCCCTACTCTTACTCTGAAAGTATAGATGAATAATTCCCCCTTCTAGATTGTTCTAGAGAATGGGGATGAGACCATTCCTTGACTAGGAGAAGGATGGAGGTCTAGGAGTGGCAGATGGCTTAATTGATAAAAGGAAGGGCTACAGGGTTAGAAGAATAGGAGCTTCTCCCTTGCCCCGGGGCTGTCCTCCACTGTCCTTGGTTCTTCCAGTCAGAGTAGAGAACAATTCTGAGAAACTTGGGGTGTCATGTTTTAGTCACATCAGTGACTAAGAGAGAAAAATATAAAGTCGTGGGATTTTATTCTTATTCACGTTCAGAAACATCAGTACTCCAGAGAAAGTAATTGTTTATTTTACTATGATATATGCTGAATTTAAAAAATTGGCTTTCATTTTATGTGTGAAATAGCAGAATGTTAAAAGCCATATCTGTTTTGCTGATTAGTGAGTTCTCAAAAAAAAAAAAAAGAAAGAAAGAAACATGCAAAATGTATCATCTGTGTAAATTTATAATCTATGTAAACTCCAGGAAAGTATTTTTCAAAAGTAAATTATTGATCGGTGGCTACAGTATTGTATTTAGATTATGTGTAAAACCCCTTTGTGCTGTGAACATTTGTAGTTCATGAGATTCCTGTCTTGATTTCACTGTTAAGTTTTGAATGATGCTTTAGTATTCCCCACTTGGAAAAATGGGAAAACATCTGAGAGATCTTTTTGATGAACAAGTTATTTGTACTGCCTCTGAGACTTGTAGCTAGTTTTTGTGAAAACTGGTATTTGATGCTCATGTCCAGAATAGTTTTGAAGTGCCATATAGGGATCTTTCTCTAAATTGCTTGTTGAAATATAATTGACTCGATTATCTCTCTACTGAGTATCTCTGCTTTCTTATGAGTTGGGATAGAAACAAGCTAGAATAATCCATTTTTTCAAATATGATGTTTTCAAGTCTTTTAATCTATAGATTCAGTTGCTAGAAGCAAAGTTAGGAATTAAATGCAATTTTTTAATACCTCCTCTTAAAATGCAGGTATAAAATTTAATAATCCGTTTTATTTTGAACTTTTTCACAAGGTATCATTGTCCTTTCAGCTCTTGATACTTTTCTAATTTTAACCAGGTTTTTTGTATATTTCTCAAATATTTATTTGCAAAGATTTATTTTTACCTTAAGTAAGCACATTTTTATGAGCCTATAGACTTTTTTTTTTTGACCCTCCTATTTTACAGAAAGCGAAGATTATTTTGGAAGCAGATATATTCACAGAATAATTTTATTCTAAAAGTATAAATCTACTTCTTTCTAAAAGATCTTGAGATGATTTATCATATTCAGGATCCCATGCCATTCTTTTTAACTGTTGGGAGCTAAATTTGGCAAAACTCCTGTTTTTAATCCTTTTTTTGTGAGGATAAGTTTAGATAAGAGTAGCCACTGACAAAGTTTGAAGTGGTGAGTTAGCTTTTCTCCCACAACCTCATTACCAACTTAGCATGAAAGCAAGTCCAGATTCTATTAGATATTCTATTCTATTCCCTGTTCAGTTATTTATTAATTAAATCCTTACTAGCAAATCACGAGCAAAGCCTGTTTTGTAAGTGCAATGTAATCCTAGGTCTTTGTCATTTTAGATGCTATGACCACACCTTACATGCACCCTCACTTGAGCTGGACTTAACAGCACTCCAGAGGCAGGCTTCTGTGCCCTTTAGTCTGCATCAGGATGCAGTCAGGAATTCACTAGATACAGCAATGATTGATGATCATATTCTGAAGTCCATCTTTTAAGAAGTACAGGATATAGGTCACAAGGAAATCTTTCAATCATTTCATACAAGAATGGATGTTTTTAATATTTAACTACAGTAGCCAATTTGCATTATCATCAAAACCTTTATTTTCACCAAAGGGAACCCATTTATACATCTACCATGATTTATTATGATTTACCACAGATCAGTTCATAAATTACATTTTTTTTAATATTCAGCTTGATAGCAAGTGAAGTGTTGACTGTGACTTTCAGTTGCCACCACTAGGGACTGGCCATTTTGAATATGTCATCTGACCACCCATTCTGTGCATTATGGAAACTCTCCTAGTCTTAAAGGTTAAACTCACTGGCATATATACAGTATCATATACTAAGAATACCAAAATGCTACACAATAAAATCAAGACATCTTAAAAGTAAAAAAAGAAAGAAAAAAAATTTTTAATTAGGCAATTGTGAGAGAAAAATGATTGAAACTAACTAGTCCTAAGAGACTTAGCAAAAGTTTTCATTAACAGAAGAAGCTTCCTAAATTATTTGTATGAGCGGGCATTTCCTTAATATTACTTAGGAGGAATTTATCTCTAGTTCTTTATTATATGGATTACTGAATTACATAATAGGTTATTTCTTTTAATTCAGTCTTAGAGAAAAACACAAAAATTCTGTGTTGGAGAACTTTTTAAGTAACATAACTCTTAAAACCATCTTACTTCATTTTGTGTTTATCTACCCATTAGAAAGTGTTATGTTTTTACCTCCTAATTTGTATAGGAAAATCTGGAAAATTGGACTTAACTAGAAGTCTGTGGATGCTGACTGTGTTGTGTTGTCAGAATTGTGTTTTTTAAAGTAAAATCTTGAATTTAAATAGCTTTGAAAGAGTGAAGCACTAATTCACCTGTTTCTCCCATGATGTTCTTTACTCATTTATGTGATGAAATCCTTCACTTATTTACTTACATGCCTGATCTCTGAATGTATGTGGTATGTGTGTTCAACTTTTGAGAAGCAATATTGAATGTTTCCAGCTATCCATTTTGTCCTTCCTGATATCCTCTGAAACAGTGTACCCTCTTTTTGAGACTGAGTGGTATAAAAGTTGCCCTAAATATACCCATCTTACATGGTGATGTAATGAGCAGGGAGATAGACTTAAGCACCCTTAGTCTATGACTTCCTCCGTGTCTGATCTTGAACCAGATTCTCAACTTCTCTAGACCTTTGCTGCTTCTATCTCTCTTACAGTGTTATTGTCAAGTTTCCATGAAATACTACATACAAAGCAGTTAACTCAAGCCTAGTACTCTATAAGCACTCCTTCAATAGAAACTGTGATTATGGTAATGATAATAATGATTCCCAGATACATGATTCTTCTCTTCAGAGCTTCAGATTTACTCATGTTCAATTTTCTGCTCGACAGCCAAATTCCTTTGTATCTCTACTCCATATGCATTATATATAAAGTGAATGTATTTTTGTGAGTCTTTAAACCTGTTTTCATGAGCTGAAACTCCAAAAATTGTCCTTAATGTCTCTTTCTCCCTCATGTTTCAACCTAATATTATCTGCCTGTGCCAGGTATACCCGCAAATACTTCTCACGTGCGTCTTTTTGCCTCTATCAGGTGCTAATCATTTTCACTATTGTACTGTTTCCATCATCATCAAACCCACTTGCTACCTCTTAGTCCCCAAGTGATGGAGCTAAAATTCAGATGTGAATTTGTGTAAGTATTTGTTGTATCATTTCCTATACCAGTCATTTTTGTACTGTGCTCAGATACCAGCAGTGAAACGTGTGTGATTTATCTATGAAGATTTCTTTTCACTGTATTTTGTATTAATATATTGGGACTTAGGCATGCATTTTATTGAAAAAAGAATTCTATAGCTTATAATACTTGAGAAACCTAAACATGGCCTTTGCTGGCCTCTGCATTCTCACTTTATTTCACTGTTGTTTTATATTAGACTGCTTATACTTAATCAAAATTATTCTATGCTTTCCTATTCCATGCTATCCTTCAGGCCGGAGCACTCTCACTTTTCTCCACCCCACCTACTTTCCTAAACATCTTTCCCAAACTTGTCAGTTCTTTCTTCCTATAGGAAATGCCCCCGCTCTATCCACTAAAGTAGACTAGCTCGGGGACTCCATGATTTACAGTATACACATTCTATCTTAAGGTCATATTTATTCTTAAACTTGTCACCAACATAAAATCTGAGTACAGCAAATATTTGAAAGTGCTTATTAAATAGTTAAGTAAATGAATTTATTTGAGTCTGTCATTTGGACTTAAACCATGGATTTATAAGCTTTAGAACTAGATAATAACTAGTTGATTTTACAACTAACTGTAGTTATAAAACTAAAGAATAGCCAATATAGTGATAAAATTTTTTTTCCTGGGCCCTGTTTAAGCTCTTACGTGATTTATAACTTGTTTTAAAGGTGGTGTAGTTCCTGGGTTTAGTTAAAGGGACTCTGAAACCTAACAAATATGAATCTTCTCACTTGACATTTCATGTAAAATAACCTTCAAAAGAAATGTACTTACGCATAATTCCTCTCATAGAAATAATTTCCTGCCAATGATGTCCCAAATGTATGTTTATTATGTCTCAAATATGTATGTGATCCTAATGGCTGAAGCTAAAGCCTCCTATTTAGATTTATTAAAAATCTAATTTATTGACTTGCTATAATGTTTATAAAAGGATTTGAATGTAATAAGCTTATGTGTGATTCATTTGAGTCCATTTTGAGGTATCTTATTAACTCTGCCAGGATTCTTTCGGATTCCCTTTATCAAACCAATAGACAGAATAGGTAGTTTTTTTTATTTTCCCAGGCACTTGGCAATGACGATTTAGTTTGATTTGTATGGAGTCCACAAAGTGAAAGACAATGGAACTGGAGATATTCTCTTTGCCCACTTTAACCTTCTTATTCCCTGATTATACATTTCTCTGCTTCTGTGGTAGGAGCCAAGAATCCTATTATTGAAGTCAACTTCAAAATAGGGTAAGAGATCAATAGAGAATGGGTTTTAAACAGGCAAACAATATGAAAGTGGAACAGCTTGATCACAAGAAATTACCAAAATAGTTACGATAGCAGAAGCCATATAATCATGAGGAACAAAACAGCCAGTTTGGTGATCAGTATGGATTCTTAGGTGAAACTCCAAACTAGGCAAAAGTGAAAGAATGGACAGGAGAAGCAGAGCATGAGTTTCAGACTTATATGCTAGTAGTTTCTTTGAGAGTGCTACACCTACTTTGATTACCTTCTGTTCCTCAGGGAGTTGTACAGTGTTCTCTAGGTAATGCAAAGAACTGGTGATTTGACTAAGCCCCAGTCTTCATACCAGTCACTTAGAACCTGAGCTTCATGATTTCTCCACTGGACTTCCATAACATTCTTCTAATTTTGGGCAATTCATTTGCCTTTGTTTTAGCCTATCTGCCATCTTACTGTGAGAAAGATCTTAAATTTAAAGGAAAAACAAACACCTAATTATGTTATAACCCTGCTTTAAATGCTGCTATGGGTCTATAAAGATTATGAGATTATCTGCATTCTGAAAATCATCCACATTCAGGACCGCTTCTAGTACATAACTCGACTTTGTTAGAAATAAAAAGAGTTCTCCTGCTGGGTAGATGAGATATAAAAATACTTCTCTTTCTCCAGATTGATATTGCCTCTGCTAAGTTTTTCTCTCTCATTTCTGTTCCTTGTCAGGAGCTGTGTTTCTGTGGTTTTCAGATATCCCTTGTCCACCAGAGCCACTCTTGCCTCTGTGCCTTTGAACTTGGTTTTCACTTTGCCTCATAAACTTCTGCCATCCTTTAGCAGTTTGTTTATGCAAATCATCTTAGTGACATCCTTGCTCACTATTTCTGCTTCCTTAGCATATGATATATAACTTTATTGTTAGCACCAATATATTTTCTTTATAATTTACTCATCAGCCTTGTCTACTGTACTGTGGTTTTCAAGGGCGGTGTTTTTTGTTTATTTTTTCTTGTTTCTAATATTCAAAACTACTACTTGCTTTATATATCATATGAATCAATAATGAGTTAATGTAGTTCTGTCTATCAGATAAGGATAATATATAGCAGAAGTATAGTCATTTCTACATTGAGGACCTTTGTTGGAATAATTGCAACCTAGGTCAGTTTTTCTTGGTATTATTGTTTTATGATGAGAGAAAGGGCTTTAGAAAATCACTGAAGTGTTTGAGAATACTTTTGAGACCTTTCTTTGATGAGAAATGGTTGCCAAGTTTGGATAACTTTGAGTTTTTTTAAAAGGATCTAATGTAATACAAATAGAAGAACCATAATATAAAAAGAGAGCACCCCATTTTTAGACTGATGCTTTTGTGTAAAAATGACCTTCAGTTCTGAATTGTCTACGCAAGGTTTAGTCTGTATCTATCGCTTGCAGAACTGGAGCAGAGGAACTGACAGTTTCTGATAGTCTTCTGTAGAAATAGTGAAATAAAGCATGCTGAATTCCTTCTCTGGAGTAAGAAATTAACACAGAACTTCTTCACATATGGTGATTTTTTGCTTACCAGTATATACAAATTAAACTAAAACAAGAATTAAATCTCTCTGAACCAAGCAGGACAGTTTATGAATCAGAGTAGCTTCAAGAAGCTAATAAAGTCCTGTCCATAAAGCTGGCCCTTTGTGTATGAGAAAACGTCTTAAAGTACAGCAATAAATGTTAAAGCCCCTGTTAGAAAAGTCTCTCATCTGATAGTCTTAGGCAGAAAAGTAACATCTGAAACAGATAACTGGATGGCAAAGTCTAGCTAATTCCCTATTAAATTCACCCATTGACGTTGTCCTTTTTTCACCTCTCATGTTCTGATCCTCATTCTATTTGAAAAGTTGGGTTATTATTATGTATATTAGGCTATAAGCATTGCTATAGCAAACCTTAGAACTAAGGCATAAATACTAATGCCTGTTAACAGGAAAAAAAAAAAAAAAAAGCATGCCTGAGGATTAAAGTGTGTTTTTGTCCTATTAGTTTATTTTGACTTGAAGAAAGCAGGCATATGACTGAGACAAATCTAAATCTTAACTATGAAGTTTAAAATTTAGAAATTTGAAGTGAGTAAATTAAAATATTTATAGTTTCTTAGGCTGCTAGTGGACTGAATCGAAGATTGTTTCAATTGTAAAGAAGACATGATTAGATTTGGCAATAGAAATATAATGCTACTTTTTAGTTTATGAATATTCATTAGATTCCTCACGAGGACCTGTATATGTGTTCTATGTTAAACTTTAATACATACAATGCTCTGCACATAGTTTTTCTATATCTCTGCAGATGTATCTTTGGTAGATGATAAATCAGCTTATATACGCTGTTATCTGTATCTACCTTGCATTCTTATTGCTAATTAATTTGTGTTTTAAAGTGATGTCTTTTCTCATTAATGCAGAAATGATGTATACTTTTATGTTATTTCTAATTTCTGGTTTTCTTTTCAGATACTTCTTTTTATTTCTGTGAGAAATAAGTACATCCATGTCTTGTTTTAGACCATTTTGTTACATATTTTCCTAGCTTCTTCCTGTATACTTAAGAAAGATCATACTTTATAGTAAGGAAAAGATAGTCTATGTTAGTTACCCAATGATGCATAAAAATTCCATCAAACTTAATAGCTTAAAAATAAATATTTATAGTCCTCCCAGTTTTTGTGAGTTAGGAATTTGTGAGCATTCCAATAGGACGGCATTGGCTCAGTATCTCTAAGGAGGTTGCAGAGTCCAGAATCCTGAGGGCCAGTCATTTGAAGGCTTGATTGGGGCTGGAGGAGCTTCTGTAAGGTGACTCAGCATTGCAGTTCTATAGAAGCTTTATTTATTCTAAATGGAGGTTTTAAAACTCTGCTTACTAGCACGTGTAATTTGTTCTTTAACCAGTCTCCACATACCAGTCTAGTGATCTTTTAAAATTGTGTAAATCTGCTTAAAATCCGTCACTGAAATTAAGTGAAACTTTCACGTTCCCTGAAATGAAATTCAGATGCTATAACAAGGCTCACAGGCCCCATCCTTCGTGACCTGGTCCCTAAGTACTTCTTCCAACATACCACCTCACATTCATTACTTTTCCTTTCTTTCACTATATTCCTATCATGATGGTCTTTCACTAGCAACATTGTAGAAGAAGCCAATAGTGATCCATATGGTTTGTGCCTGTTATACATTTACTAATAAGGCCACTTACAAAAGTGTCCCATCAGTTGTGTGCCTCAGATGGTATATAGCTCTTGCCCCCACTTCAAGTCATTCTCACATGTTCCTCCCTCTGCTGCACTTAGCCTTCTTTCATTTTTAGGTTTTGGCCTCATTAACATACATAAAAGCACCAATATAACCTTCTCACAGAGGCATTCCCCATAATCCCATCCCCTCAAACCAAAATAATATTATTAGTTTTCTCATTCTTTCTCAATGAACTCATTTTCTTTCCTTTATAACCATTATTTATTTGTCAGAAAAGAAAGAAATATGATCTCTTTGATTTATGCTATATACATGCACACACATAATATGTGTATGTATGTGCACATATATATGCACATATATAAGCATATATGTGTGTGTGTGTATAGTGCCTAGTATTGTCTGGCACATAACAGCAGGTACTCATTAAATATTTTTAAATAAATAAAGAAAACATGTAACTAAACCTCAGTGTTTTCTAATAAGGTACTAGAGAGAGAATGTTAACAGGATCAAGCAAGGTGATAACAGTATCTAGCAATTAAGCTTCTAACGGAACTAAAATTTACCTGCGATAGAATGCACAGTGAAAAGTGATGAGTTGAACATACATCTTTTTAAACAACACCATAATCAAGAAATTAACCATTAGACAAAAATTCTCTCTTCCAGTCAATCCCATCCCCTTAGGTAACCATTATTCTGATTTCTGTCATCATATATTAGTTTTGTCTGTTTCAAATTGTATATAAAGGGAATTATGTAATAAGTACCTTTTTATTCAACATATTGTTTTTGAGATTCACCTATATGGTTGTTAGTACTTAATATTTTATATTAGCTTCATTATATTTTATATTACTGAGTATTATTCCATTGTATGAATAGAAAATTATTTATTTCTCCTTTCTCCAACTGGTAGACATTTGGATTGTTTTCAGTTTTTTTTTGTTGTTATATTAAAGTTACTTTAAGTGTCTTCATTTTTTTCTAAGTTTTTACATGGACATGTATTTTCATTCCTCTTGAGTAAATACCAAGGAGTAGGATTGCTAGATTAAAGGCAAGTTCTAATATCGTGAACTTAAAAATATATATAAATATCTTTAACTTTAAAAAAAAACACAAGCCAAAACTAAATCATTTCCAAAATTGCTGTATCATTTTGTATTATATGCTTACCAGCAATCTGTAATAGTTCCAGTGTTCCATATGCTTGCCAACATTTTAATTTATACCTCCCTAATAACAAATAAGTTTTAGTACCTTTTCATGTGCTTATACTCCATTTTATATCCATTGTTATAAAGTTTCTTTTCAAGTCTTTCCTCCCTTTTAAAAATGGATTGTTTATTATTGCCTTGTAAGAGGTTTTTAAGACAATGTATTCTGTATATAAGCATTTAATTGAAAATAAGTATATACTATATACTTATATATATAATTTTCTGAGGTCTAATTTATCATTTTTATGGTTTTTATTTTATAAGTCTTATATAAAAGATCTTTGCTATTCTTTCAAACCATGAAGATATTTTCAGTATTATCTATAAATCTTATACTTTTAAGCTTTTGTGTAGATCTATATCAAATTATTTTGTATGTTATGGTATAAGGCTGAGGTTTATTTTATTCCTTATCCACTTACATATCCACTTGTTTTGGCACAACCTGTTAAAAAGATTTTCCTTTCCCTATTGAATTATTCTGAAACCTTTTGAAAAAAATCAAATTGTACGTAGTTTTCTTTTTGGAATCGCTACTTTATTTTGATGATTTTTACATCTATTCTTATGCCAATATCACAATAATTTATTATATAGTAAGTCTAGAAACAAGAAAGTTTGAGTTCTCTAACTTCATTTTTCTTCAAGGTATTTGTCTAATCTAGATCCTTTGTCTAAATTTGTCTAATCCAAATCCTTGATGTATCCAAATAAATTTTAGCATCAGCTTGTCAATTTCTACGAAACACCCTTAGAATTTATTGACATTACAGTGAATCTTCAGGTTAATTTAGGGAAGAAACGATATCTGCTCTCAATAATTATTCTTATAGTTCGTGGTAGTGGGTATGGATTGGCTTCATGAAATAGAATGATTAAGATTTTATGACCTATTGGAAAAGGATACTGGGTAAGAAAGGGACATCACAAATTGCCTATTCCTTTGGGTTATTATATAATGTTCATGTTTAAACTGCGAAAAATAGTTGAAGGATATCTGGAGTCCATGTGAGAAGCCATGTCCTGCTCTAGAGGAAATAATTCTGCCCTAAGCAATTTTTATCCATTTTGTTGATGTCCTTCAATCCTTTGCTCTTTCTGTACTTTTCACTTTATTGCTTCCTAAGTACTGCTATATATATTTCCACCAAACCATATGCTATTACAGACAGAATTTATTTTCTTTAAATTTTTTGAGCTTTTGAATTACCAGATGAAGGCAATATTATGTGTAAAATTAAAAATTTATGAACTACTTTCTCTGTTCAGCATGTAGAGATATCCCCTTTATGACAAGGCACAAGAAATGTGTTCCTGAAGAGTTAGAAAGTGAGAAGCTATGCTTTCCTCCAGGAATTCAGAAGCTGGTGGCCTAGTTCTGACACAGGAGCACAATATTTCTCAAAGTGGGGGGAAAAGAGCACAAGAACCAAAATTTATGTCAAGTAAACCACTTCTAACTTCATTTCCAATGAATGAGAACAAGTTTTAAAATCTATTAGTGAAGAACACACTGTCTAGAAACACTTTATGTTCTAAATTTCACTGGCTAGGTTTAAATATATATCTGCAGTATTCTATATCTTACTTCCTTTAAATTGCTCATCATCCAAACATCTAAAAATAACAAGTTCTTTGCCCAATTAGTGCACACATAATGAATGCTTTTATTCAAAACATAAAATAAGACATTACCCATATGTCACTAATAGAGCCTGGTCCTTTTTATTAATAAAGAAATACCATGTATGGGCCTCCCCCCACACCCCAAATACTAGAAAGGTTCCTGCTGTGTATAAATTGTGTTTTACTATTGGAGAGCTTTTCTGTTATTCCCTGAGAGGCTGTTTTACTGATACAGAAACATGACTAAGTAGCATAACTATTTACATATCATCTTTTTTATTTTCCTTTTACTTTGTATACTGTCAAAAAGTGATGTATTTTCTTTGGTCATTAAATCCTAAAGTACAAATCTTATCATTATTTTCCAGTTTACCTAATGTCCTTTCTTAGAATAAGTGCTGTTTCTTTTCCTGTTTACATTCCATTCTGCACCTATTTGTATCCCCATATGCTTCTATCCTTCGCCCTTTCATTTGGCTTCATTAGCTATTGGCTGTAAATAAAAAGAAACCACATTTGAAATAAACAAAATATGGTTTACCTATTCTACTGGCAAGTGGTGATGAACTCATTTGAAAACAAATGGCAGAAATGCATTACACAGATGGGGAAAAAGTTAATTATTTTCCATTTTGTCTGCTGATCATGTTCAAGATTTAGTTGACTGGTCTGCATTAGTGTCTAAAAGGGAGCTAGTGTGCATTTTGTGAGAGAAGTGCATTTTCTCCCCTGGATACCCACTTGTAATTTCTTTTGGTGATAATAGAGCTTAGCTATGCACATCAAGGGAAAACTAGATTCTTCAGGGTATCATGCAGGGTAGCTCATCACAGTATTCTTAATGCTTGTTGGCAGACCTATCTATTTGTAGAAATGTGGTTGTTATTCTATAGTGGAGATTGCAAGAGTGTATTTATGCTGCTCCACCAGTCTTCTGGCCAGCTATGAAGAAGATCTTAAGTTTCCAGAGCCCATTTGTTGAGAAAAAGGGGAATTTGAATGAAATCTCTGCAGCTAGCAATATAAAGAAGAAAATGCTTAGGCTTCAGTCTCGGAAATGGAATTGTATTCACAGAGAAGGATTAAAAAACAAACAAGTGTTTCTGCTGAATTTTAAGAACAGCAAAGGAATTATTGAGGATTGGAAAAAAGAAACTAGGAAGTTTGAGAGTTGAAAATAATGTCATTAGAGAGGAGATGATTTTTATATTTTTAAAAACTCCACCCTAATGTGATTACTTTTCTTGAAGAGGACACCAATAATGGTGTATGTCTTATAGAATACTGGTAAGAGGTATAACTTGTCAATATAAGAAATGTCTACAAATTCACATGTATGCATAAGTAGATACTAATTGTGCTGAATATGACATTAAAGTTAATGTATTCAGCAAAGTGAAAACTGCAGCATCATTAAAGAAATTAATGAATACTATATATCAAAAATAATCTCAACTATTTTTTTCTAAAGATTAAATGGTGTGTAGTTCAGGGCCCCAAAGTAGGAATTACTCATTTGTTATAAGGGAACAAACATTTAAAAGAGGATAACTTATAAAGAGAAATATGTTTAAGAAACAAAGTACATCTGTTTGTGTAACAATATGAAGATATGAGTGGTTTTCAACAAGAGTAAAGGAGACTGGACATTTAAAATAACCTGGGGAGTGTTCAACCCACCTTTGCTACTCCCTCTCCAAATTATACTATGCCCTCGGGAATAATATGAATAGATTGAAAATGTTCTGTGGGTGCTTCTGATAGGCATACCAGTACAGAATCACTGGGACTGGAACTTGCAATAGGAAATAGAAAGGTGGGTGAGAAATAGAAGGCTAAAATTTGCCTGTCTGTACTTCAGTGTTGGTCTATTCCATGTAGTCTTCTACTTACCTCATTGTGCTATATGTCAAATAAGGATAAGACTATACCACAGCAATGTTATGAAGATTAATATTAAACTCTTTCACCTTTCTGGAAAAAAAAAAACACAAGATATTAAGAGAAAGAAATACAGCAAAGCTAAAAATATTTCAAATTTGCTTAATAAGAAAATGAGTCAGTACAGTGTAAATGAATGCAAGTTCTCAGCTGCAAGTGGATGAAATTCAACAAAAGCTAGGCCTACACGGAGAATCATTTTAAGTAATATATAACAAGTCTTCTGTGACTAACCTTGTTACAGCAAAATTTGTCAGCCTTCCAACCCACTTTCTTTAATGTTTTCTCCTATGCCTGTGTTGAAGACCATATGGTTAATTTTAACCTTGAAAAATTTAAGCAAGAATGTTTATAGATTCCCCTCCACTTCTCTATTTTTAATAACATCATAGTGTATAATCCAGCAAATATGTATATATACTTATGTAATTCTAATGGAATCAAATATAAATAGGGCAATAATAAATCAGAGAGTAAAAATAAAGAATGGAATTCTTTAAATTGTGTAAGATTTCCCTTTAAATTATAGCAAGGCAATTTTTTCTGACTACAAAATTACAACTAGAAACAGGAAGAAAGTTAGCCTGAAATTTTAAATTAATCTTGTTTAACTGAAATTCTCACATGATCAAAAATCCATCTCTTCCAGAGAGATACTATATATAAAATCTGATTTTTAATACACAAAATTGCATGTGTGTATATATGTGTGATTTGGTTTATGCTCAGTTATATGTGTGTGTGTGTATATATATATATATATATATATATATATATATTTTTTTTTTTTTTTTTTTTTTTAAAGAAAAATGCAGGCAGGAATGAAGTAGAGCAGAAGCACTCAGGAAGAGAGAAGAGGAAGAAATGTTTTATTTATTTTACTTAGTCATTCACATGATTTTTCTTCCTGGTTCTTGGTCTTAAACCAAGGACCTTGAGATATATGTGGACTACACTGAACCTCTATTCCACTGGGCCACACCAGGTATATTTTTGTTTTATAATTATCTCTAAATGGGGGAGAGGATGTAAGGGAGTGTGGAGTTCAATGTAAAAGTTCCCCATTTCTGAGGTTTTTCACAAGTTGGATAAATGAACAACTTAACATTAGGCACAATTATTAAGAGAAAATTCCAGATTTAATAATAGCATACATATGAGAATTTGCATGATGGTAAATTCTGAGGTTATTGGGACTCACACACTCATATGTTGAGCTGAGGCATGGAGATCTCAGGGGAAAGAGATGGAGTTCTCCATGTGATAAGGAGGAATGACACATCCCTACTCTTACTTGAAAGTACAAATAAATAACTCCCCTTTCTGCATTCTTCTAGAGAATTGGGACAAAAGACCGTTTCTTGATTAGAGAAGGTTGGAAGCCCAAGGGGTAGTAGATGACTCCTTTGATTAAGGGAAGTGAATAGGAGCATCTTCTATGCCTCTGGGACTGTCCTTTACTATACATTGGTCTTCATACCAGAGGTGGGGCATTTATAGGAAAGCAATACTGAGAAGCTTGGTGTGTCCTGTTTTAGTCCCATCAGGAGGGACATATTAAATGTCAAACTTAAAAATGATTTACTGTATCCTGTTATCTTAAAGCACAGTAGACCAGACTGGATGAACTAGCTTTTGGGCAAAATATTTTGTGAATGGTTTAATACAGTAAAAAGTTATATACTTTCCTATGTGTTACCAGCCTTTAGTGTCCCATGTTCCAGAAGTCAAAAATTCAGACATAAGTAATGGGCTCTATGTTACAAGTGCATTTACCTTTCTTTAAAGAGTGTAAGAGGAGGAGAGTGGCATTTCTAACTGGTAGGAGATATCAATTTATTTACTCTGTTTTAGGACTAGGATTGCCTTCTAGACTATTTCAGGGTCAACTTGGCATAGCAGAAAATTTCCTTGTCTCAAATCCTAACCCTGTCATTAAACAGGAGATGTCCTTAAGCAAGTCTTCTTATTTATCTCAATAACAATTTTCTTAATAGCAACATGAAAATGTGTATTTTGGGAGAAGTTGTTGGGTGGCTGAGTAAAGGAAGAGTTGGACCCTTAAGGGGAGGGGTTATGTAGAAACCAGTTTTCAATTTTTTATAATTCTAAGAGTCAAGGATTCTTACCTGGGAGGAGGGTTTTTTTTTTTTTCCCTCTCTGGTATTTTTATTGTAATTTTTATTAATTCCATCCTACACCAGTATCTGTTTTATTCATATATTCTGACTTCCCTGTTTCCTGGTATTAAAATGTAGACTTCAGCAGTTGTTATTATATTTTCTGCCAACAATTTAGCGATGATATATCTGTGTACCAAAGATGCAAATTATTTTATTTATTGTACATTTGAACCAGTCTAAATTCTATTTAGGAACATCATCCCCCTGTAAATTAACCAAATCTGTCCTCGTTTTCTTACACAAAAATCCTTCTGAATGGTAGTTGTCAGTAAATATAGTGAAAAAAAAAAAATTGTGTCAAAGTCATTGTAGTTCATTTGCTTTTTGGTGTTTTTGCCACCATCTCTACATTCTTTTACAACAGCTTTTGTATTTGAATAATTACATGCAATTGCAATACTGAATAGAGAGTTGTCACCAGAAAGTACTCTACAAGGAAAATGGTAGCAGCAAGGCTAATCTATAGCTGTGGCCTTTCTTAATGAGTGTTGCTGGGAAACTTTTCAGAACCCTGCAGGGAAATGCATGTTTTTGTAAGAAAAAACTCTCAAGCTGTTAGAAGTGATAGAATTTCAGAAATGTTATAAATTTAGTTTGCAATAGATTTGGAGGCTTTATGAGCAAAATGAAAAAAAACTTCTTTACAGTATTCCTTTGGAATCAAAATTCATCTACAACGAAGAACTGTCAGTTGTAGGTAATTAAAAATAGGTTTGACCACCAAATTAAGATTCAGTAACTATCATATGTAATAGGAATTATTATATAAATAGGCTAATTTCTATAAGTTTATTGCATCTATTAGAAACTTGGAGAGCTACAGTAAAAATTCAAATGTGGTACTCAACATCCCTTTTTATATTTTATTCAAGTGTCATATAAAATGAGAAAATGTTAGTGTACATGTTACGCTTATATATGCATAAGATGTGCATACATTCAAATTTTTGTTTCACGCAGTTGTCTTCTAAGTCATTATATGCAATGAAATCTAACATTGGGACATGCATGTTAAATCTTTATTCTAGGTTATATAGCATCTATTTTAAATGACCAAATTGAACATTTCTAATAGAAGTCAAAGCATATTACATTTTGAATAAAGGAAAATTCTATTTTATATATTCAAATATGACCAGAATTGTAAGAGCTAAAGGTTATCTGAGAATTTCATACAAATCTATTTATTAATGCTAGAATAAATATTTTTATAGAATGTTTTATGAAATAATTTAGGTCTAAGATGAGAGCCTCTCTTTATTAACCAGTCATAAGTATTTATAATCAATATTAGCATAACCTCACCTTTAAGACATTCTATATCTCATAATTATACATTGACTTGGTTTTAGGGAAAAAGTAAACTAATGTGCATAAAAGAACCAAAAATAGCTAATCCTCTTGTGTTTATCTCAATAGACTTTGGATGGGGTTTAAGATATACTGGCCTTATAGATTTATGGTTTGTGATATAGAAAACAGTACTTTAATTTTAAAAATCACTGTGATTTGTAGACATCCTACCTTAAAAAAAGAAAAGTAATTTTATTTGCCTGGTTACTCTTGACTCTTCATATTTTTTCACTCTTTTGTTAGGCATATTTAAAATTTTGGCACTTTAGAAACTGAAATTCTTAAAGTAGAAAAGTAAACAAACTTGAAAGTATATGAAAGGCAATAATTTTTAAGGAGGAATTATTTTCTTTTTTCATTATTCTTTTTCTCCTTGGTATTTGTAATATCAATTCTTTACTTACACAACTGATTTTCTCAGTGTTTGGTTAGGACGTTGGGCATATGTTATCTTTAATTGCTTCTAATTTCATTGCAAAAAAATCTATAATTTATTGGCAGTTTCTCAATATTTCCCATCAATCTCATGAAAATTCCAACAATTGTATTTTAAACAGTGCATCACACTTTACAGATCGCATTTTCTAAAGGAAGATACCAATTTTCCCAAAAGGGAGCCATTTTGGATTTGGTTTACTAGAAAGCTTTCAGAAAGCATTATTAATGTATTTACTGAAAAATAAAAACTGAAAATGTTAATTGAAGCTTTTAGTTCTCTTTGGACACAATAGCTCTCAGGAGGAAATTGCAGATATCACTTGGCTATGACTTTCTTCAAGTCACTGAAAGACGAGGGAATGAAGCAATTCTGTCTTTACAGCATTGTCTTTTAAGCAATGGGTGCAGAACCGTTGCTGTCAGTGAATTTTCATTATGCTAGTACTAATGACCATAGGGTATGTAAATCCACATTTTCATTCATCTGCTATACTTTAGATTGTTTATATTTCAGAATAATTTCTCTCAAGTGTTTCTTCCAAAGAGCATGATGGTGAGGAGAGAGATTTTACATGATGGCACTGAAATGAATTTTGCGTTTTGACAAAAGGAAGTTGGGCGACTCATGAGTAGAATCACTGTTTCTCCTAAGCAGCATTCATGTTTCTTACTAGCAAATGTTGAACAGTATCCTTTGGAATCCACAACAATCTAGCCATGACATACATGTCTTATTTTCCTCATGTAGAAGTCTTGTGCATGTTAACTATATTCTTAAAAATCAAGGCTAAGTTAAAAAACTGAGATCCTTAAATTTCCAAGTCCCTATTAAAAGGCAGGCAGGTCAGTTTTATGCTTTGTAATTAATTTGGGGAGGTTTCATGTAGGAATGAAGTTTCAGGCAGATTGAATTCTAAAAGAGATCGATGTGATGTCTCATAGGAATTCATTTAATGTCTTAATGATTAATGTCATTCAAGCTCCTCACTTTACAAATAAGAAAACTGAGACAGAGATAGTTGATGAAAGCAAATAGCAGCAGCACTGGAACAAAAACTCAGCTTTCTTTGGTTATTTGATGCTCAGGTAAACCCCATTTAGATACCTTCTGTGTAAATAAAATATTCTTCCTACTCTCTATTCTTGTATTTTGTAGCAGACAGTTAAATCCAAAGTCAAAATTGCAAGCGCTGCAGGATAATGTCCTTGGATACAGAAATGCACTCATCCATAAATGGGGACATATATTGCTGTCCTTATTCACTGCTTATTTTTTACCAAATCAAAGACAAACTGTGAAAACTATATCCAATTAAAATGTCTTGGAAAGCCAATTTACAAAGTGAAGAGGAATCTCTCTGGGGAAATTTATTTTACTTGAAGTACAAAAGTTAAATACAAGTAGGGTATGTGTGATCCATAGACTAAAGAGATTTATACCTAGAAACCACCATGGCTATTTCAAGCCCAGTAGGGCTTTGCTTTCATGTCCTAAAAACTCTCAGTGTGATTAGTTTTAACTTGAACTGTCAGTTTTAAAAGTCTGTTCTTTCTCACCCCTCTTCTGACTTTATTGCTGTATCTTCTTAACTGTATCTTTCATCCTTTTTGTTTTTGATTCCTCTTTGTTCTAAGGCCATCTTTCTTCCCAGACATGTGTCTTCCCTCTTTCCCATTTCTTTTGGATTTGTGCATTAACTTGAGTATTTTACTACAAAAGCCATTTTAGTGCTGCATCTCATTTTTCTACTTGAACTCTTACTTGTGTTGTTCTAGCTCCCCTCACAAATATGTCTATTAACAGTACTCACTCATCTGAACTCACTCTACACACTCACCAAACTATTCTACAGTGTACAAAAGAGGAGCAATGAATTATGAGAGTTCTTTTCAACATTAAAATAACTTCCCATAGTTGCCAGAAAAAAACAAACTGCTGTTTCTAAACTACCTGTCTTACAGTATTCTCAGGATCTTCATCTTTTCATAATTTATTTATATAGTTGTTCAAGAAGCACAGTCACATAGGTTTCTCTCTTAGTATGGTCACTATTCAAAATCAATCTCCCCTCCTTTATTCCCCCCCTCTCTCCCTCCCTCCAGATAATAGCCTTTCAGCAGGAATAACTAAACTGGAACATTGCCTTAAACAGTGGTTCTCAACCCCCGGTTGCTCATCAGCATCACCCAGAGAGCTTTTTAAGGCTGGGAGTTCTGGGACTCAACCATGAAATTGACTGAATTAGAACCTCTGAGGGTTGAACTCAGGGAACTAGAGTAGTAAAAAAGCATTGCAGGAGATGCTGATGGCAGCTGGGATTGAGTCACAGCTCTCATAATAGACCTTATATGGTGACAGGGTTGATGGACTCAGGTGAAATTATCAGTTCATAGAACAAAATGTAAACATCTTTACACAGTACCACCCACCACCCCACCACCTCTGCAAGAAAGTTCTAAATGTCCTGATTAATATTTTCTCACATTTGCTTCTTAAAACAATCTTTGGGTCCCTGTTATTGTTCCTCATTTGCTAGATGGAGAACTACCTAATGTTAAACATTTTTCTTTAAGCTAAATCTCTGAATTTGATTAAAATGTTTAATTATAATGCATCTCTAAATTTAATCCAATCAAGATGAACATTATTGCCAGATTATATGTTCAAAAAAAACCGGAAATCATTTTGACTTGTATTTTAAGTCCAAAATGCTGCCCCTGTATTCAAATAGCTCAAAAACTGGGCCGGGGGGAGGGGGCGTTGTTAAATTAAAAATTAGAAATGGCCTCTCGTCACTTTCTTTTTATTTTCCCTGAATGCTATCTTGGCTTATATCCTAAAGTAAATTTACAATTAGCTTAACCCGAATCCTATGATGGACTGAGGTAAGCAGATCCCCCACTCCCACTTTTGGAAAAACCTGCTCATCAGTAGAAGACAAATGACTACTTAAGGCAAATGCAGTTTCTTTACCTCAGTTCCTGTTTCATTTCTTTGCCCATGATTTACATGTTTAATAAGTGAAAAAAATTCAGATATACTTCAAATTACTTGAATCCTTTCAGAAACTATATTAAAATAAAGGAGATTTTCTAGAAGCTTTCTTTTTCTGAAATGATAGCTTTTTGTGTCAATAAGTCGTTTTAAAGTTTTCTTCTGATTTCAAAAAAGAAAGGAAAATATAACCAAGAGTTACTGAGATTAAATACTTTCGGAATAACTAAAGGTAAAGGTATTTTCAAAAGACTGTGTAAGGGTATTGTCTCGTGGACATATGGGAATAAAGCAAAATCTAAATATTTTTTATTCATGATACCTATATAATTTTCCAGTACTTACTTGCATTTTTGCAACAGTGGAAAGAACAGCCCAGTCTCTGGGAGTATTAGCTAGATACAGATTGAAAATTCCCCCTTGAGGCCCAATGCACTGTACTTTCTCTAGAGATCTTGGTACAAAAGGCTAATCTCAGTCTATAAAAGATTTACTATGACAGAACATAAGAGTCATTCATAGTAATCTGTTCACCAGTTCAGTGTTAGATTTTTGTAATAGTCAATAATCTTTTCCTATTAGATCCTATTAGATTATTTTAAAAAGCTACATTTATATATGTGTGTGTGTGTTCATATATATATATATACATGTATACACATATATCTGTACATATACATATATAAATGCTATACAAATATAACTAATAAAATTTGATATATCAGAATTCTTTTATGTAGATGCCACTTAAAGCTTTAAAAATAACTGCTATAATAAAATAAATATTATTCAAAACTGAATTGATTTTTGTTCCATTTGATTCTCAATGAGTTTTAAATTAAGCACTTTTTAACTAGATTTGAGACTTGTGTCATCCTGGCATTAATATCTGATACTTGCTGTCTGATTATTGAGCAGTAAATCCACAGGCAGTGTTGTTATTAGTCACTTTGACAACTGGAAAAATCTTAAGCACATTCCCAAAGATCATGGCAAAAGGGTAATAATATTACTTGCAGAATGGCTAAATCATCAGTAAATAAATTCTGATTTGCTGTAGTTGTGTGTTTCTGGTTTATATTAAAGTCCTTCATTAATGTAGAATATATTTACAAATCAGAAAACATAACTCAAAATTTTTATTTGCAATTTGTAAAATAGGATATGAAGATTTTTTAAAACTGATCTCAGAAAGCACAGAGAAAGATTTTTAAAACTGTATGGTTATGGTTATGGTTCAACTTTGTTAATTTCATTAAAAATAATCATATAATAAGGATTTGAACAATATAGTAGTAATTTTGGATATATAGCTATGGACATTTGTCATATAATTTTCCAATGTGCTTTTTTATGATGTGCATTTATAGTTTTAAAATCCATGTTCATAATAGGATTATTTGAAAGTTAAGAAATGATTATATCTTATTTTCTTGAGCATAATTATTGAATTGAATATTCCCAAAGAGTCTGGTCTATACAATCAGGTCTATTGTATTATATTAAGCAGTTATGACATATCCAGTCGAATTTAATGCTGTTTTTATTGAACTTCTCCCTAAGCAATCATTGTTTTTGAAAAGTGACCCCTTCTAACATTTTAAGGTGACCAAAGGGTTGATTTGCTTTCTGGCTCCCAGGGCATTGTGGGCATGCACACACACATATTGACATATCCTGTCCTGGGGCCCTTGCCTTTTATTTCCCCAGCTTTAGGACCCCTTGTTCTCAGCCTGGATGTGGTTCTTTGAGTAGAAACTTCATATTGATTTTCTGAGAAATCAATACTGTGTTGTAACTTTGCTCTTCTGTCATGTGTGAGTTCTCTCTTTTCATTAGAGAAAAGCCTCTTTTCACCTTAACTTTAGTACTTACTTTCCCAGTGTTACCTACTCCAAAATAGACTGCATAATCAAGCCGGTTGGCTAGTAGAACATGTTACAAAGAGTAAAATTGCTGAGGTACCACTGATGTTGTCCTCTCAAAAATGAGATGAGCAGATGATCATGACGGGGTTTTTTTGGTTCAAATATTTCACCTAGGCAGTTTGGTCTGCTGCTTCTCCTGCTTCTCCTGCTACTTGCATTTTCTCATATAATAAGTATTATTATTTTACCAACCTGTATTGAGCATTTACTTTCTCTGACATGTAATCCTAAGCATGTTTACTCATCAAACAATCCTTTAAAAAGAGGATCTTTTATTTTCCCCACTTAGAAATGAGGAGGCTGAAACCTACAACTATTAAATATCTTGCCCAGTGTTACACAGCTAATAAAAGGAAGAACCAAATATTGAATGTTTGTTTGACTCATTCTAGAGGTAACATTCTTAGCTACAACTGAATACAGAGGTATTTATTAAAATGTAAAGAAAAATGAGGTATTAAAAATAATCTATTGAATACAAGTATTTTTTTGAGATTTGATCGGAGGAAGATAAAAAAACATTAAAAATCTCAATCATTTCAAAATGTTTTGAATGTTAAATATTCATCTGAAAGTATAGTTTCATCTGTAATTCGAACTAAGTTGGCATGTACATTTTGATAAAATAGTTTGTGCTTATAATTGTGCTTTTGAAATTACATTTCAAGTGGTTCTCCTTAATCAGAATTTGAATTGCATAAATGGGTTTCTGTCAAATAATTTTTGTATTTTAGTTAGCATTAGCCTTGATATTTCTAAAAAGAGTCAGTACGAGCCCTAAATCATTTGCATTTCAAACCAAATCAAGGAGTATCTTTTTACATTACCATTACATTTCATAGGTAAGAACAAAGAAATGGTCCAAGAAGTAAAATTTTTATTACTATAGTAGTTCATTTAGTTAGTAAATCTTAATATTGATATAGTAAGTTAATCAAATAGGATTTCCTATGTAATAATTCTTTTTGCAATCTAAAAACCAATTAAGTGTTGTAGACTCTGCCTTACATTTTATTATTCTGCAGAACCCCCTTCACCAACTATGAGAAACCATATCTGTAGTATTAACAAGCTAGTAACCACTGTAAAAAAAGTTTTGAGGCCGTTTTTTCATTAAGGGACAGTTGTCTCTAAAACAAAGGTATGAAGTGGAGTGTTTTGCACCTTAGCTTATCAGAGTTCCATGCATGGTTACAGAAGTTTTGGGAGTTTGTGATAGGTTTGTTACAGTTAATAGGCATGGTTCTTCCACTGTGACTGCCGTTTTTATATTAGACTTCCAGCAGTGAAGTCTTGTAAAAAATAAATTTGAGATCACCAGGCTTTCCGTGATTACAGATTTTGGTACATAATGTAAAGTACATTCATTACTTAATGAATTAATTATAAATGAGTATAATGCTGGTACCAGAGCAATGAGAAGAAAGAGTGTAACAGATATGCCTTGGGATTTGGAATGCCTCTCCTCTGTGCTCTGCAAATATCAGCTCTTTTCGACCAGTGTCTCTCACATGTACTTCAGAGAACTTAGTTTCAAGAGGATAGGCCTATGGGCATGGATATAATATTATAAATATTTTTTAATTATGTTGTATCAATCTATAAGACTTTGGAATTGAGAAGTGAAAATAAGGCTTTTTACTATTTCGAAAAGAATGCTTAAGAAAATAATATTTAAATTTTTCATTGAAGGGGAAATAGCTGATTATATACATTTTACTGAGGAGAACATTAAAACACATATTAAGGGAAATCCAAATGATGTTAGTTGAGTTAATTGATCACATTTTAGCAATAATTTTAGCCATAAATCATAATCATATTGTAAATCATAGAGAGGAAGGGAGCTACTATCTCATATTGTATTCACTGCCTCACTGATTGGTTAAGAATGATGCTTTTTCCAAGTTGTTTTGATAGAGTACACAGAATTATTTGAGTTGATTTTCTATCTTTTAAAATTTTTGTTTTATGCTATTTTCTTATATATAATATAAATAATATAAATAATGTATAAATGATTTTTTAAAGTAGGAAAAATTTATATGAAATAAGCATTTTAGGCAATCCAGCAATTTCTCCTCCTTGCTTTTACATCACTTGAGACAATCCTCCTTCAAATGATCAGTTGCTATAAAGATTTAATTTGCATTAATTCATGAAAACTATAAATTATATCATTAATAAACTTCTCCAGTGTTGTTCCAGTAAAAAACTGGACAGTCAGCTTTTACCCATGGAGAGATTATCTATGAGAATATGTAAATAGAAAAGAAAACTATAGTAAGAAAAACAGGGCCACAACTAACATGGTACATTGGATGGTGGTTACCACAGATTGTGGGAGTCAAGGGGATTCGTTAGCAGAGACCCATTTGGCTGTATATAAAGTATTTACAAGGTTCTCTCTTTTGTGTTGGGTGGTTGAGTCATGGGAACATATACGTTAATACATCAATGGATTAAAAGATCAAAGAATCAAAAAAAGTTGTAAAGACTCTTTCAAAAACCAGAGATTAAGATTACTCCAATATTGTAGACATGAAGTCCAAAAAGTGTTTGTAAGCATGCATTCAAATTCTTTTCCTGTTTGCAAATAATGTTTCGATATTGTATAAATAATAATAAGCAAATTTCCATAATTACATAGTATTTTGTCCTGAATTTCAGTTTTTTTAAGCCAAAACATTATGAAAATGTATTATTTAACTTGTTTCAAACCAGAAATATAAATCCCTCTTTTCCTCCCTTCTTCCTATTGTCTCTTTTCTCTCCTCCCCGCTTCTTCCCTCTCTGCATGCCACCTTTTCTGCCTTGTTCTTGATCTCACACTCTCACTCTTTCACTCTTGCTCTTTATTTCATTCACGCCTAAAAGCTCACTCAAACACACATGCACACAAACACAAACAGGCATCCTTCCAATTACTGGATGAAATATTATAATTACAATTTTGAATTAATCAGGCATTTTATTTCAGCCTTGTCTTTGGTTTTGGCTTTCTTAAATATGAGTTCATTCCTGACTCAGCAAGATTAGCATATTAAGAACATCTGAATCTTTTCTTGCTTATTAACAAAATTACAATACACAAAGGCATCATTTCTCATTGTTGCATATACACATCTCTATCTGAAAGACAAAAAGTACTTCATGCCTACAAAAATTTAAGAACAAATATAAGAATAACAATGAAGTGAAGAAAAATGATTTAAAATCAAGAAACAAGCACACATGTATGTCAGTACATGTGTGGGGGCATGTACACACACACACACACACACACACTGATCGATAGTATGTATATGAAAATTTGTTCAGTTAGTTACAGGAATCTCCATAGGGCTTTAGAATATGTCTTGAGACAGTGTTGTGGCTCTTCTTTCAGGTAGTAGGGAAGCAGAGACAAATGGGTTTCAGTTCCTGCCCTAGAGGAGACAGGCAGGTCAGAAGATAATTAGGACAAAGTGTGGTTATTGTGCAGCTTTAGAGAAAGAGAGGAAATAATTCCATACAACAAAAGGGAGAATGGGCAGAAGTTAAGGAAAGCATCACAAAAGACACAGAATTAAAAAATTAATTGACATATAAATAGGAATGTGCCCAAGCAAGAAAGAAAGAATGGACAATGACTAACATTTTAGTACAGTCACAACACAGAGCATGAGGAGGAGAGAGGAAGCTGGAGCTGGATGGAGACGGGCTTCAAGTGGTAAAAATGTTGGATGAGAACAGTAGTAGAAAAAGTTGTCTATAGTGTGAGGGATGAATCAAAATGACTACTGACTAAAAGTGGGGAAGCAACATACAAGTCTGTTTCAACAGACAGGTCAGAGAGAAGCCTGCAAGCAGAGCAGCCAGAAATGGAACGGTGACTCTCCAGCTCATCACTCTCACCTGTCCCCTATATAGTATGATCTAGGCCCACTGTATATTATAATATATATATATATATATATCAATTTTTATGAGCCTGACTTCCCCCTTTACTCTGTATTCCTGTATGTACATATATATGAATTGGAACGAGGGAGTGGTGGTGGTGGATGTCTTCAGGAAGCAGGGTAAAGTGTGAAGAAAGACATCCAGGTCAACAAATATCTATTTAAACCTAAAAAGAGCTGATATGGGCATTTTGTGCAAAACAAGGTCAAGAAGATGAAAAGATAATCCATATACTGAAGTGTTCACAGTTCCAAGTTGCGCTTTAAAATGTCTGAGAAAGAAAAAAACAAAAATCAATGTTTGGTATGCTGGTGCACAAACCTTTCACCTCTGGGAAAACTCTTGGGTTCTAAGCCAAACCAATTTTGTGAGTTTTACCCTTCAGTCCCCAGGTCACACACAACTAAAACATTTTTACCTGACTTGCAGTGTTCTTGCCAAGAAGCAAAGAACTTGAGAGTTCATTATAGAGGCAGTGTGTAGTGGCATGGGAGACAGCCTGTGCTGAGAAAGAGTTTATCTTTCCTATTGGTCATTGCATGTTTTTATTAAAACCAAAATAGAAAGTTAAATCCAGTTGGAGAGTTGAGGCTATACTATGAAAGAAGTCAGTCAGGCAACAAAAAGGTATTTAAATTCTTTTGTACATCCTCCTTTTGCATCTGCTCCCTACTGAAGAAGGAGAGTCTGGACAAAGCAGCAAAAATATCAGTGGGACCTTTGATCAAGGAGTGTGAAGCCAAGTCTCAAAAAATACATTAATGTACTACTTGTGCTCCTCCTTCCCACCTCATCCCTATTTAGCATTTTTATATGGTTGATTCAATTATAACTCTTACCCAGTTCTCATTGATTTGGAGGAGAATTGTTTTTCTTTGTAGGGAGAGGTAGAGGAAAAATATTTAAGGTAAACTCTTTGGGTTATCATGAATTTCCTGAGTGAGCATCTTCTGTTTCTAGTAAGTTTCCTGTTTCTGTGATATAGGCATGGAATGCCAAAATACTTCAGATCTGACTAGCATTGTCTCTTTCCAGAATCTCACAAGGTTGAATTTCTCATTCAAAGTCCTAAAAGTACTTCAGAGTTTGAGTTGTCATTTTTTATAGTTTACTCCTCCATCTTTACTTCAAGTACAATTCTCTGGGGAAAATATTCACAACTATAAGATTTGCATTTTTTTAAATGAAATGAAAAATAAGAAGGGAGGGAAAGAGAGTAGAAGAAATAATACTTATTCGTGATTACACTTCCTCCTTGACTTAGAAATCCCAGTTGGATTTTTTTTAACTTTACTGCTTTGAGGGGAGGGAGGGCAGTGAAAACAAACTATGTTATTTATAATCCAGATACTGCTATGAAATAAATTCAGAGAATCTTTTCTGGTAAGGAACTGATCCATTCTTATATTGCTTTTTGATATATTTTGGTTAAACAAAACCATTGACATAAAAATGATAATTTGCCGGATAGTGCCCAGGGCTAAGTATTACTCTAAAAACCCCTATAGACATGTAGATATTTTCTTAATACATGTGATTTTATGAAAATATTTATGCTGATCTCTGAGTATTTTGAAATTAATGGAATGATTTCTCTTGAGTTTCAAGGACCAGTACTTTCTGGAGGAAATAAACTTAATCAGATTTTTTTTTTTAAAGTAAAAGTACAGGTAGGAATAAAGGTGAGCAGAGACAGGCAGGCAGAAGAGGAGGAAGAAGCACTTTATACAGTCATTCTTATTTTGGTTGTTCTCCCCCAGCCCTGGTTAGCCTCCCGAACCAGGATCCTTGGGGTACAAGTGGACTGCACCAGGAAAAGACACCTGACCAAACCATTACTGCACCAGGACTCACCAAGAAAGTTTTTTAAATGTCATATTCAAATCTATTTCCTATAAGTTCTCCCTCAGTATTATTTCACCAAATCCAAGTAAGACCTAGCCTTTCCTCCTTTTAACTTTAAATGCAGCATCTTATGGTAACTACTTATTTAATTAAGGTTCTTTACATGGACTGTTTAAGTCCATAAAATGTTCACTTCATTTAAATCTGACATAAACATTGGGCTTTCTCATAAGGTAAAAATTGGAGATAGGATTCTAGGAAAAATGATAAATTACTTTTTGAATTATATAGTAGATTCTCCTACAATTCTATAGCATCTAGTATTTGTCCATTTCTGTGAAATGTCTTCATTTGTGCTTAGGAAGCGGAGTGGACACCATCAGAGAAAACTGGATTATTTTAATCACATTCACAAATGACACTGAATATCTAGATATTAACAAAGGGCCAAATGGAGGAGAAGAAATTAAAATAAGCAATCTTATGTGTTCAGGCTGTATCCAGGGGGAATTCAAATGAGTTCAGAAAAAGAAGCAAACAGCCTCTCAAGCATAAGTCATTCCAAATCTACATCAAATCTAAAATAAAATTAAAAAACAAACAGAAAAACAGGGCAGGTAGGAAGAAGGATGTCCCCATAAGAGAAAGATGTTCAAATAAATTCCTTTCAAAGTTTTATTTTTTAAATAAACATATATAATAATATGAGAGCTTCTTATTTTAATTCTTCTCTTTCTGGGGCCCAGGAGAGGGCTCTCCAAGGTCTTTTCATCAGTTGCTAGTGGAAGATGTAGGGGGTTTTCTGAGAATCGATAAGATACAGGTAGCAATTAACATGCCTTACTGCTTTCCTCTAGTAGCTTGTCAGCCTAAGGACCTTCTGATCTCATGGAGCCTACTTGTTTATAAGGTGCTATAGCAACACAGGATCATTTCTGCAGTGTCAAACTAATACTCCATCCATTCATCTATAAGTGGATTTGGATTACTATGCTAGTCAACCCCAGTTCCTCTCATGGGTGAAATGTTCTTTGTCCCGAGCTTATAGGTATCCAACATGAACACATTTGAAACACTGGTAAATATAGGACATCAGATTGCATAAAGTAGTTACAGAGCTGTGGATTTGTAGACTAAGCATTTCCAAAAGAACTTCAAAGGGTTTTGCAGCTGTCATCACATAAATTGCTACAATGTTAGCTTTCAGGTAGCATCATGAACTGCATTTTTGACTTGGCATCTGCTACTGATGATTTATATAGAGCTAATGCTACTCTCACTCCCAACCATCATCGACATAAAATAGGCTAGGAACTCAAGTCCAGGATTATGGTTCTCTGGCTACACCACTGAGAACTTGGGAGGGTTGGTAACTGTTTCTTTACTTTCAGAATTTGTAAACTGGAAGCAAATACGAACACCCACCTCATAATGTAAATATTAAATGAGATAATGCAAGTGAATTACTTAGAACAACATCTAGTATATGGCAAGAACTCAATGGATGTTCACTATTATATTTATAGTTACTTTATTATTGCATCAAAGATCAAGAACAATGTTTCGTCCTTGGAGACATTTGCACTACTTTATGCTAATACTCTGCACACACGTGTCTTTTTCTTACTGATATTTTATGAATGTTTTTGAGGGAAAGCAAGATTTCTTCAAAAAATAGGGGTTTGAGATACAAAATTCATAACCACATTCAGAGAATTCCAATATTTTGTATCACAGAGGCATAGAGGAGGGAAAAGGCTATTCTTTAGCATTTTTATACAATGGCATTCTGGGAAAAGAGTTTTAATCTATTTATACAACAAAAGTATGTATACACTATGATCAGTTACATTTATGAGAAATCAAGACTTTGCTATAACCTCTCATTTTATCAAGATATTAAAAAAAGGTTAATTGCATTTTAATTTAGTGATTTCTGATGAATTCCTATGATGAATAGCAGTAGTGTTTTAGTGTTGAATTAATTTGGTACATAAATTAAAATATTAGAATTCCTCTATTGTAATTTATTTTCTGCCCATTATTTAGGGTCCTTGGTACCTTTTTTCACCTAGCCCTATCAGCTTTTTGGATAATAACACTGATAGTTTGCCATAAGCATACTTTTGAAGAATTCTCTATTAATACTCCTACATCTCTTAACTCTTTTGGACCTAAGACATGACAACCAGATTTACTGAAAAATGAAGGAAGGCTTATTCATTGTGTGCTATGAGAATTAAATCAGTGTCATGGTCAACAGACTGTTTCCAGGTTCAAGTTCCTGAGTCTTTGATTTCCTACTTTGATGTGGCCTCTGTTTCTTTTCCTATAAAATGGAAGTAATGATACTGCCTATCTGAGAGAGTTATTTGAGTAGTAAAGATAATATAAAAGATTTATAAAATACTTAGCAGCCTTTGGCATAGATAAAAGTGCTCATTATATTGAAAATATCGTAAATATTAGATTTCAATATGATCCAAAAACAAGGAACTTTATGGAATTCTTGAAAGAGAAAATAAAAGCTATTAAAAAAAAAAGATTTGATCTTCATAGTCCTATAACAAGAAATCTATGCAAATAATTCTCTCCTCACTTCCTTTTTTACTCAGTTTCTCTCATGGTACTTCAAAAAATTAAGTGTCCCTTATTTTTTTTTTGGTTTTCTTTTTGGTCAAGGGGACATTGGTTTACAACTGTATAAATTTAAGGACTGAAGCTTTGCACTTCTCCATGCCTACCACCAAAGGTCTAGTTACTATCCATCACTGACCAGTCTACCTTCTCTATGCTTTCTAACAACCCTCTTCCCCTTTGGTAACCATTATGAATACTTTCTTGCTTACATTTAAAACTTGACTCTAGCTGATTCTTATATGTCATATACTAATTGCATTTAAAACTTGACTCTAGCTGATTCTTATATGTCATATACTAATTGCATCAAGTTTTGTAGACCCCAGAGAAACCATTCTTGAAATATTTGAGAAATATGCTTCAGAACCAAAACATTACCTGTTTCAAGGTTAATACTTGTTAGCTTCACCAATTCAATAAAAATATGAAGTTCTTTTGACCAAAGAGTAAGATCTTGGTATCAATAGAATCAGCCCTACTAAAGAGAGATGTTAAATTTTGCCTTTGCCTAGAAATTGAGGAGGGAGCCAATTTGAGACTGGGAAGAGCCTGTTCTCGTTTTCTGGAACTACCACTACATTTCATCTTTTTGTACTAGTCAGAAGATAGTATTCCCTCTTTGTATCTTCTCTCTCTAGCAAAACCTCCAAGGAGGCAAAATATATATTAGAGAGAAGCCTCCTATTGCTTTCAGAGGCTATAGTCATTACTCCCCATGGTTGTGGGCTGGTTCCTGGCTGGCCCCCTCTGTTATTCACAGGAGCTATATTCCTCCAAAGAGAGCTGACACTAAGAGCAAGGAAGGAGAATAAGATATCAGACTTCTAAAAATATATGTCCGTGGCTTTCACTTTTGCTCTCCTCTTCTGCTCTATTTAGTATAATGCTCTTTACTATAAGAGAAGACCATGGATCTCAAGGAACATAGTCAGAAAATGTTCAACATTTGTGACTAACAATTCTTGATTTCACCAAATAGAATTGATCCATTGCCTACTTAGAGCCCCGCTCCTATTATGGAAACAGTTTCATTGCTGTATACATAATTTTAGGCTGTGTCTTCCTGAGAAACAGGATTCTATTATGGTTAAAACTGAGGACTCTGACCTCAGACTGTCTGGTTTTGAACCCTGGCTCCATTGTGGAGGGGCCTGCCTACCACCTCCATCAACTGCAAAGAAAAGCCATGACACCTGCTGTAACCTGAGCTTTCTTGCCAGAAGACAAAGAACTTTCTGTGCTTGAAACCCCTCCCCCTAATTTACATCCCTCTTCCTGCGTTTCTCTAGCCTATATAACCATGTTCTAACCAGAACTCGGTGCTCAGCTCTTTGGGGAAGAAATCCCAGCTGAGACCACGCGTATAATAAATCTGCCTAAAATACTTCCAAAGAGTGCTCGCTTGGTTTCTCCCAAAACTGTAACATCATCACTAGTTCTATGGCCTCAGTCAAGTGTTTCAGCCTCTCTGTGCTCCCATAACCTTATCAATATAATCAGAATAAGAATATCTACCTGGTTAGTTTTGTGAAGATTAAATGAGTTCATATATATAAGGCACTTAGAAGAGTGGCTCACGGTAAGTGTCGGCCAAGGATTTACTTTCTTGGGGACAGAGAACAGGTTTTAATCAATCTCTAACCCCAAGAACCCAGTATTATGACTGCTACATCATAGGAAGAACCTAATTCTCAAAAACAAAGCTCTCCATTGGGTCTGAATGGTAAATACTATAGGCAGGTTACAGTGGCAAAGAAAAAAAAAAATGGTTTCTTTCACTACAAATAAACAAAATGCAAGAGAAACACAATAGGGGAAAAAAAAAAAAAAGGAAAAAAAACAACCAAGTTCTCTGTAACGTGAAACAGAATCTCAGTGGGATCTCCTTTCTATCAAACTAAAATGTCCTAGCAACCAGTCTTTCAGAATCCCCTCCTGAAATACAGCAGCAGGCCAATTAATTAGTATGAAAGCTTAGTCAAAAGGACAATGCTACCTGGAGAACTAAGCAATTCAGTCAGCCTCACAGCATTTAATTAAGCCACAGACCAAGGAACAACTTTGTTTGGTAATTTAAAGCATACATTTCCACTGGAGCATGTTTTCTGATTCAGATCCTCTATATGGCTGCTTTTCTGCTGGTCAAATGTGTTCTGAATTAGAGAGAAAAAAACCCAGCATGCTCTGCCCACACAGTGGGTCCCAGGAGGGATAGACTACCAAGCTCTTTCACACATTTATTAGGAAATTTGAGCCTGTTTTCCAAAACTGATTTCTAAAACGTTAGCACTTTTACTCACTTTCCAGGAATTAATTCAATAGAACAAGAGGGAAACTGGAGGAAGGAAACATTTGTGGTATGAATCTTAAACAAATGGGCACCCAGCATGCATTTTTTTTGGCTATCTATGGAAATAGCATAGAAGAGGTAGACCCAGTGTAGAGCCATTGGCCCTCTTGTTGTCTCCCTAGGGGCCTGACTCAGGTGGGTGGTGCTACCTTAGAGTGCCTTTAGCCCTAGGTGTCTGCTGCACGTCAGTCTGCACTGTTCTAGGTTCTCCCAAATAGGGATCCCCTTCAGTACTGCCAAAGCTGCTCTCTATTAGCGTCTCACCAAGGTCAGAAAGGGTTAGATACATGAGTCATTGAGAGGGACTCATTTTGAGAGACTCTACTCTCTCAGGCAAATACAAATACTTTGCCCTGTGTTGGGTGCCAATTGAAACTGAAACTTACCTAGTATTGTAAATCAGCGATACATTAGTAACAAATAAATGCAAGAAAGAAAAAGAAAACTACTATAGATAGCTATGGAAAGGAATTAAATTTGCTAATCTTATCATTGCCTAGCATATCCCTAGAGGACTAAAGTAAATTCCTTGGGCTAAATTTAAGAATGTATCAACATCCTAACTCAGACGTGTTCCTGAGAAGGGAAGAGAGAAAAGCATCCATAGGAGGATGTCTCATAGTCCACTGACTAGCAGCCTGGGAGGCGCACAGAGAGAAGACTTTGGCTCACATTCTGTTCCTACCAAAGACCCTCCCTGTGTTCACAGAGCTTAGGATGGAAAGCTATTCTCTCCCAGGCCTTCAAGGCATCTTGCTTCGACCTCCCACCCAGTTTTCTCAAGAGAAAGTGGTGCCTGTGAAAATCATCTGATCAAGAGGATGAATAACAGCATGGGAACGTCTGATTTAAAAGCTCTTTACGTGGAAACCTACCCACTGTTTTGAGAAGCCATAAGATGCTTGATATTTATTCTCAGAACTACATGATGTAATGGGCTTTGTGAAACTAAAAGGATAATAGACACCAAAATAAAAGAGCGATAAAAAATGCCCTAACCAATATATAGCCACTAGTTCGCAAAACTAAATTAAAAAACGAGACAAATTTAATGAAGGCAGTGAAGACTGAATTACTTTTGTAAAAAGTGAATTGAAATGCACTTTGACCACTCTAAGTAATATGACTCAGAATTTAATTCTTTTTAAGTTTCAATTTCAAAAAAAATACTTACTGAGCTTAAGTCAGAGTATGATAAAGGGTTTAATTTTTTGCTCTTAGAGGACAAGTGGGAGGGCAAATGTATTTAAAAGGATCATTAATAAAATTATGAATTTTAAACTGACCAGTATTTATTGGGTAACCATGAGCTTTATAGAACTAAATCTGATTCTGTGGATTGGTAGCTTAACTAGTAAGTTCTTTATATTAATATTCTTAACAAGTAGGATCTTTGTATTAATATTTCACAATCACTCGGTTAGGCACCTTGTAAGAGAGAAAAATGAGTATAGCACAGTTCCTGCCCTTATGTAGCTTAAAATAGAGAAGTAAAGTCATCCTATCTTTCAAAGCATTATAAGATACATGGAAAGCAAAGGTTCAGGTAAAATTCTGTGAGAGTCCAAGGAGGGAGGTAAATCTAGATCAAGGACATTTGAGCTAGCAAAGAAAGGGTGGGTAGAAAATAAAGAGAGCTGGACTAATGTGGAGGCAATGAGAGAAAGGGAAAAATGAAGGCAAGAATAGAACAATTGTTAGCAAGTCCAGTGGCTGTTCCAAGCACAGGATGTGAGAAGTGGAATACAGGGAGATGAGCCTGGGAAAATAATTGGAACTTTATTCTCCAGGAAATCTCCAAGGGGACTGGGAGATATATTAAAAGATATTTGTTTTTGCTTTTGTTTTCTAACAGGGTAGTGACACAATTAGAAAATGCTTTGAGCAAGAGATTAGATTGTAATGAAAATCAAGTAAGACTGATACACCAGTAATACTCCAGAGAGCAGCCAAGCCCAGGGGCCTGCAGACAATTTCATACTTCATCCTTTCTCTGGGAGCTTGAGAGGGAGCACCCTGTCACCCAGTTGATTTGTGTAACAGTTGCCATGGTTTTTGGCAATGTCTGCTTCCTTCTTTTGGTCAAGTGGCCTCTTCATTCCACAAGGGAAACGACCTCCCAAGGAATCAATTGAACATTGTTTGGGTTTCTTGTAGTGGATTCCAGTCATAGCTCTGAGAACCTGAGCAGGTCACCCAGACCTCTTCAAACTTCCATTTTCTTCTCTTGTGAAGAAAACGTAACACTTTGGTTGCCATCTGGGAAAAAGGCAATAGCTAGTAGCTGATTGGCTATTACTTATACACAGTAAGTTCATTCTGGCTCCATGAATATTCTTTTCAGTAAACCGGTGGGTGCTCTAGTTCATTAGCTCCACGGTCATTCACGGATAATCTAAAAAGTGTCTCGGCACAAGTAGGTAGGGCACTCGGGTTCTGAATTGTGACATTGCTCAAACAACGAAGCATGTTCAGGCAGCCTGGTGTGAACTAAAAGCCTGAGCTTTGTGCGTATTTTGCCATCAAAATGCGACAGCATGAGAGACTTACGATAGTCTATAAGCCCTTCCGTGAAAGGAAGAAAAAAACAATGATGACTCATGGGCTGCTGACTTATTCCACAAAAGGGGCTCTGAAAAGATGCCTTTCTACCCAAAATTACTTTTGCTACTGTTATATGTAGGTGATAAAAAAAAAGCTCTAATCCCCCTTGTTCTTCAGATTTATATTTGGAGGCTTGTCAGAGGCAGAGTAGAATTACACATCTATCACTGTCCACCTCACCTGGCAGTGCTGGCCAGAAGCAGAAATCTGGGATTTTCTGTATTGACCCTCCTCCTGCTGCCCACCTTTCCGTCCTCCTCTCTGGCACACTGATACCTCTACTGTGCTCCTAGTCATATTTTTTTCCACTACGTTTGTAGTCCAGCTTTCCTCTGGATTCTATCAGGCAGTGAAAATAATTGATCCCTGTTGGGTTCCTGGTAAAGGTCAGTGAAGAGAATCTAATCAGTTGACTTGAGTACCAGCATTGTGATTCTCACACTGGCAACTGGAGAGGGCTGCAAACTGTCAGAATTAAGATTGCGAGCTTGGCCCAGGCATTCCACAAAGACCCAGTAGGCATCACGCAAAATTGGGCAAGGGGCCCTGGTTATTGCTTTTCCACATCTGGCCCTTTCTCAGAGTCTTTCTAAAAGGAATAGAAATGCACGGAATGCTGTGCACCTCGCTCTCAAAAATAGCATTGGTTTGTTTAGATTTGTGTGAGCTCGCCACTTAAACTGACCGTTGAAAGCGGCGAGTCACTGGCGCACAACCAACATTGTGTGTGTGCTTCAATTTAACCGTCTTCATTAAAACCATTGCAAGAAGAAAAAAAATGGTCATTATAATGGATTTTATGTCAGGTGCAGAAAACCAGCAGGGAGGACTGAGACCGCTACGAAAAACACTAAAGAAATAAAATAAAAGCTACGTTTCACAAATAAAATGGGAAAGAAATTGCAAAGGAAAAGCCTTAAGAATACAGTTATTTATCGAAAATGAGAAAAGATTAAAGTTGACAAAAAAGGCCCACAAGACCTTTGGGGAGCAATTAGATGCTCAAAACAAAACAAAACAAAACAAAAAATCTTTAGAATGTGTGGCTTCTTACTTTGGGGTTTTTGCCCAAGAGGCATAAATGTTTAAATAACCCTTAGGGGTTGAAGTAGTGAAACTAGTTCCCAACTTGAAGAAGTCCAAAGAGAAATTCTGCCAGATATTCTGGAAACAAATGACTTTGTTCCTGTTTACTGAAGTCCAGAGAGAGAACATAAACCAGCCTGTGAGCCTGTCTCTTGATAAACTTATCTGTAGGCTAGTCCCCCATACCTTAACTTCTAACTTTTTTCCACCCCATTCACATACTAATCTTAAAACAGTGCTTTCATTGTCACAGTCCCCTACTCAGGAATTGCTTGCAGCAAGCAGTTGAAGTTTCTACCTCTGTTTTGAGATTCTGCATATCTATCCACCTCCTGCCCCATCAGCCTGAGCTGAGACAGATCTCCCCTGTGCATCTCTTACATTTCAGTTCGGCCTCTCTTCTCACCCACTACCTCTAAGCAGATGCCAGCCTAGTTCCGCCACCAACATAATTCTACCCAGGTAGAATTAGGTAAAACAAGAACTTTTCTTTAATGAAATAATCCCTGATTAAAGGGGCCAAGATGTCATGTCTCTGTTTCCCTATATGGGTTCTGCCCACACTTGGTTTTTCCCTTCTGAAACTTTGACTTTCCCTGTTACCTTGTCCCATTCTTGTTCCACTCTTGCTTCTACTAAACAGGCTGCTGGAAGGGGGAAAAAATACCCAAAAACCTAGATAAACAAGAAATGATTTGTGTGTGGGAAATACTGATATTAGATAACTTTTCCTGAAAGTCCTCAGTCTCTATTATTCTTTTCATTGATCTGGTTCTGAATATCTTTCAGAAATACATCCTTTATTTCTAAACCTCGTGTTTTCTTCTCTTTAATATTTACTTAATCTCTCTATCCATCTGATTTGTCCCTCTCTTCCTTTCTCTTAATCCTCTGCTTTAAAATTCTCTGACCCTACTTTTCCATTCTATCTTCTTCCCCAATTAATTTCAGAGTCTCTTGCTCCCTACTTCCAATGCTTATTCCTGACAGCAGCATGGGAGTCCTGAATTACAAAGGAGAAACTATTTACCAGTTCTTTTTTAATTGTCGCATCACCAAAAGCTGTGCGCGCCAGACATCCCAGGTGCAGTGAGACCAGACTGTCAGGTGAGGCATCCACAGATCCAGAGGAAGACCTGCCAAAACACAACTCTGGATCCAAGTAGAAAAGGAGCTGTTGCCATCGTAAATATTAGACCTGGGAGCAGTTGCGTTGGAGTATTTTCAAACCTGGAAACTTGTATAAATACCATGTTTAAAACATCCTCATGTTTAAATCTGGTATGGGACATATCTGTACGTGGGGAGCAGCTTGTTTCTTTTTTTAAAAAAAGGAAAAAGGTAGAATCCAGTTCTTGTAAAACCTTTGAATTTTGTTGGGGAATTAAATCATTATACAACATCTGTGCTGTTAAATATGTAAAATATTAGTGACCATCCATGTTAGTCTCCTTGATGGGACAAATGTTAGGGTGACTAATGCACTGATGATTTTCTTTGTTCTAATATTTGTCAAGTTCCTTTAATGCACAAAGGTCTATAGAGTCTTAAACCATTTCATATGAATAGGCACTTCGAAGCTTTCAACTCTAGTTATCTTTCACATATATATTTTACTCATGTGAACATTGGAAGGTTCTCTAAAGGATAATTGAAAATAATTCAAAGGTTAAAAGATTTCGAGTATGCATGCGTGTTCAGGCATGTATGTGCACATATGTGCATGCACGTGCGTAATGCTTTGTCTCTACCCTTTCAGGATATGCAGATTGTTATTGAGTTTCTTATTACATAGCAGAGAAAATAACTTCTAAGTTGAGAATGGTAGTAAAGCCCCTTCAGTCCCAAATGACTTAAGGTTTCCTCTGGGTTGAAGGAACAATGAGAAAACTTTTAAGAGATGGATTCTATTTTTAAAATGAAATAAATTGCATCGAGGTCCAACACCATTCCTCATGGAAGAAATTGTTGCAGTAAGGAAAGAAAAACGGAGCCTATTATACAACAGGCATCAAGCCAGGTACCTTCACAAGTGCTGATTTATTGAAACTTCACAACAACCCCATGACAGTGTAATTGTCCTTAGTTTTTCTTTCTTAAGGAAACTGAGGCTCAGGAAGGTCAAGGTCACAGAAAGAATAAATTATGAGAGATCAAGATTTAAACCTAGTTTCTCTGGACTCCAAATCTCATACTCTTTTTCATCATATGCACCTCTTTGAATATGAACTTTTTTCCATTTCTCCTCTAATAAACCAAGTTGGTCTTGTGGATGAAGGTGATTTGTATGCTCACCTGAATTTCTATTTGAATCTTTTCTGTAATTGAGACATTGCAGTTGATAGATGATATCTCTAGAAGTCGTAATAACAGTAATTCTTATTTTCTATTGTTCGGGGAAGGATACTTTAAAATATATAGGAAGTTTCAGAAAACCTGCCTTTTTAAAAAAAAAGTTATAAAAAAAAGGTGACAATTTGAATTCTCTCTTGTTTTTTGGGTGACTGAAACTTGCAGTAGCAATAAAATTTTCTTTCTGACAGTAAGTTTTGTATTACAATTGAAACAGTTTTCTTCTCTCAAGTTCATTGCTTACCATTCTCTAACAACTAAAATGAAATTTCACTCAGATTTTTTTCTTTTTTTTACATTGTTAGATCCTGACAGATTGGTTTCAGGTTCAACAATCCAATGACAATTCTTGCAGATATGTCTCCCCAAGGGAGTCATTAGCTTAAACACTGGTGTACTTTCTGGGCAAGTGTTTGGTTTTAGCTTTCCAAGTATAGTTGTTTATTTGTTTTTAATTAAAGATTTTACCTTCAGGTCTACTGCAGAATTTCTTTTGATCATAATGGTAATCTATGTATGGAATGATGGGAAAAAAATTCTATCAAGTTACTCTCCTTCATATGTGAAAGTAGCATCATTAGTCCAAGCCAAGCCAACTCTCAGTCTAAGGAACATTGTTCCTTTTTGAACACCATACTTCTTTCACATTTATAGGTGCATCCCTTATCTCACAAAGTGAAAGGTCTTGATTTTACTGCTGTTTTTTCTCTTTGTGGTCTATTTGCATTTAAAAAAGGGTGGGGGAGAGGGAGGGAAGAAAGAAGGAAGGAGAAAAGTGTGTGCAGTTAACTAATGAAATACTAAAATAATTAGAACCAACTGAGTAACACAGAAATATTTCAGAGGTGACCTTCAGAGCTAAGGTCCAGTTTTTTACCCAAAAGATTAACATTAACAGCGTGTGATATTAGTCAGTCATAAAGGATGAAGACAGCACAAATAGATCATTTCGGAGTGTTATTGAGCTTCCTCACATAGCACACATCTGAGAAAAACACCTTCATAATACTGCCACATGCCAGAGGCCCTGGAAGTGCAGATCCCGTTTCCAGTTTGTGAGGGGAAATCACCCCACCGACAAGCAGCTCTTGAAACATGAGTTGCATGTCCTTCATTTTAACTCATTTCTGACACTACCCAATGATAGCATCAGATCCCACTGTGTTAAGAACTCAGCCCTCCAAGACTGCCCCCTACCTCCCATGCTAATTATAAGTCCTGGCTGTCACCTGTCTTCTGACAGATGTGCTCTAACTCAGAGGTTCTGTTAATTTGCCAGAGTGGCTCAAAGAACTCAGGAAAACACTTATTCGTAACTGTTTGTTAAAGGGTATGATAAAGAATACAGGTCGATAGCCAGATGAAGAGATACATAGGGTGAAGTCTGAAGTCTGGGAAGGTTCTGAGCTTCTATACCTGGGGAGTTGGGCTACGTCACCCCTCCTACATGAATGTGGTCGCCAACCTGGAACCTTATTAATTCCCTGACAATGGAGATTTGTATGGCGGCATCCTCTCAGGTAGACATAATCAACTCCATTTGTAGCTGCCCTGCCCTTTTTGGAGAAGTAGAGTGGGCGCTGAGACTCCCAAGCTTCCAAATAAGGTTGGCCTTTCTGGTGACCCATCCACATCCGTTTGCCACCCAGAAGCCACCCTGATAAAGCAAAAGATGAACCTCTGACTCATTACATAGGAAATTACAAGGCTTTTAGGAGCTCTGTGCCAGGGGCAAAGACCAATTTTTTTTTTTTTTCTCTATCTGTTAATCTGATTGGCACTAAACTACTTTTATTCCCTGAAAAATGTGGCCCTCAAAGCCCAGTGTGTCAAAACAGCCAAAATCTTATTTTTGCACTTATTTGAGAACTCTGTCAAAAAAATAGGAAGGAGAGTTTGAGGTTTTCTTCATTGCCTCTGCCCCTTTTTCATTTAATAAGAACAGATTTTAGTTCTACCCCATATTCTTTTATTTATTTTAGCGATATCTCTTGCACTTCCAGCCCACTCACTTGTACCTGTGTTATGCCTCATTGACATATGCGTGTCACTGGCACCAAAGAGAGTTTTAGCGAGGCTGCATGGAGATGACAAACATGCCCAGGGCATGTGGCAAAGGAAGGCATGTTTTTCTGTCCCCGGAAATATCCTTGGCAGGGCAGTTTCACCTCTCCCACCAACAGGAGCTTAAGGAGCCGGAGCCAGGCGCTTTCTATGGCTTTCAGCAGTGTTTGTGCCATCGTGTCCCTCACTGACGAAGCGCACTGCGTCCTGTAGCGCCTGGTTTGCCAGCATGTCACACGGTCGGCAGCTGCAGTGATGTGCGATGGTGCGTGGCACAATCATGCCAGCATCATGTCTTTTCAGGAGTGCAATCAGCCTCTCAGTGGTGAGGAGAGAAGCCAGCTAAAACCCCATGGAAACAATGCCTTTTCTTCCTGGAAGCTTTCATTTTCCTCAGTTACTGATGTGCACACACCTTCAGGACCAGAATGGTGATGGTTCAAGCCACGAGTAAGCTTTCAGTTCTGGTTAGGAAACGCAGAGGATCAGTTGTGCCGAATGTTATCAGAATGAAAGGGGAGTAGTGGGGAAGGATTGAGTCATCCTCATCATTAATAAAAGTGAGTGATTATAGACTTTCTTTCCCAGGAGAAAATCTGACAGTAACTGGCCATATAAAATAGAATCCTGTAGCAGGCGGCACAAGATCTGTGCTTTGTAGCTAAGAATAGCAAGGTTAATTACAGAAGGGAGTGACAGAACAGGAAAGCAGCCATCACACCAGGCACAGGTTGCTGCAGCCCTGGTTCTAAAATAATTAGTAACAAGGGCTGAGGGTGGAGTTGTCAAAACATTAACCCTTGAGAGCAGGAGGTGGGAGAGGATGAGTGAGACAGATAAAAAACAGATAAAAAGACATAGATCACTTGTGCTTTTCACTCAAGTTCTAGATACACTGCTGTAATGCAGAATTCCTGCCAATTAACCTGAGTCAGAGTCTAAACTTTCATTGTCTTTGTCAATATACAGAATGAAAATATGTGATAAATATCTTCAAGCGACTCTTTCTCGTTGTGCTCTGAGAAGCATCAAGTGCTGTAATAAAAGCAGTTCATATTTCAAAGAAAGAAGTAAATAAATTTTGGAGTAAAAGTCTAAATAAGCCCTCGTTAATGAATTTTCTAGCCACCTGAGTGTATCGTGTTTAACAGTGCCCCAGGCTAAAGCTTGTGAAACTACTTAAGGAAATTATTTTGTTTAAAGCTATGTTCAAGTTTAAGTTAAACATGAAAATATCTAAAACAAGTGCATAATAAGCTTGACCTTTACTCAGACTACATTTTCTAAACATGTAGTGTTTTGTTCCCTGTAACAAGACTAGACCAAAGTTTATTGAATGGTAGCTGATACTCCATTTATGTTCAGCTTTCACTTTTAGTCATATTGGATTACATAGACAGGAAAATTCTTGGCTCAAGCAATTAGATTAGCGGTGAGGAATAAAATATTTAAAACTAGAAATGAGTTTCTACAGGAAGCTTTGTCATCCTCTTTTTAATATTTCTTGGATTAATTTTTGCGACATTGTCTTCATTTGCTTTGCTGGAAAATAGAAATGAGGGCTTTTCTTAACTCTATGCCTGCCTTCATGTAAGTCTCAGAATTCTATCAATGATCACTTTATTTTGATTACTATGGTTGTTTTTGGCACAATTATTGGGTATTTATTGGAGCGTTACTGAATGACAGATATGTGCTAGAATATTACATCCATAAATTATAACTTGTAGGTAAATAGGTTGGTATTATTCCACGTTAAAAGATGAGCGCACTAAACCTAAAGGATCTTTAGTATTTCACCGAAACATATTTAATTGCTTAACAGAGAACTTGAATTCAGTGTAAAAGTCCACATAGTTTTTCCAGAATACCCTGCTGCTGCTTATTGCAATTTTTAATTAATTATGAATACCAACTTTCTTGATACTTTTAGCATTAAACAACAGCATTTATTTTTAATATTCAGAATTGAGTTACTCATAACAATATTTTCTATATCCTTTAATTTGAAACTCAGTTGACAGAAGCTGCCCATCTTTATATATATGGTTTCTGGGCAAGTCTGCCAATGGCATGATTTGGAGGAAGATTAAGGAAAGTTGCCAGTGAGAAATCAGGATATATCTATGTTTACAGTGGCTGCCTCTCCTCTGTCATTCTAGTTCCCAATGGACTAGGCCACTTCTATGACCTGCTTCCCAACTGCAGCCCTCCACAGGATTCTAGCTCACACTGGATGACTCCAGTAGCTGAACTTTGGCCAGCCTGTCCCAGTATTTACAGAACCCAGGGCAAACATGCACAAGGAGACCCACGTATCTATGTCTAATTTCTTATTTTTTTAAGCAAAGGTGCAAATAGGAATGAAGGTGAGCAGAGGCATGAAGAGAGAGGAGGAGGAAGTGTTTTATTTAGTTGTTCATCTTGGGTTGTTCCCATCGGCCCAAGGATGTGAACCCAAGACTCTGAGATGTGTGTGGATTGTAAACAACTGCTACTCCACCAGGTTATGCCATCTTTGTCTAATATTTAAAGGTTACAAATCAAATGCAAATTGTTGAATTTTTTTTCATTTTTCTGTTTTTGCAAATACATCTTTATAGTGACATTAAAATCAAAATACACCAACAAAAAAATCCCACACAATTACTTGGGAATCCAAGGAATAAATACCCTCTTTCTTCCAGTCAAGTACTAACCAAGCAAAACCCTGTTTAGCCTCCAACGTCAAATGAGATCAGGCATGTTCAAGGCTGTGTAAACACTTTATCTTACTCATTAATGTGGGGGCTCTTCCCATACCTAAGGCTTAACTATCCATTCATTCATCTATCAGCCCTCCCTCTTCTCCTTTTTGTCTAGGAACTGGGACAGACCTATGAAGGGGCCTTCAAGATATTTCACCCCACTACAGTCTGTCCAAGCCAAGAATTCTCTGCCACAGTTGCCCCCAGTATCCCACACTATTAGGTGTTAACCCTTTAAGTTCTTAAAAACTTGAGGCTGGAAGGCAAGGTTCACATTTAGAACTCTCAGGCTCCTAGGTCATATACTAGAGTCTATAGATCTTCTCTTTTTCGCTTAACTCCTTTTCACACTGTAGGAAGCTTTGAGTGTATTCACTTGGACACTCTAGTCTATCCCAAGCTCTGTCACTGCCAACCCCCCTGCAAATTGCTGCCTCCTCATGGCTCCAATGACAATAGACACAGGAAAAAGGTCCATTCAGGTCCTGGAGACACACTTCATCTGTTTGTATAGGGAAGGCCATGGAACAAGACAGGTAATGGGATCTGGATATGTACATCACCTTCACTTAGAGATTTTTCTGCGTGAAGCGATTTTTAAAGGGTAAAGATTAGAACAGGATTTCACCTTGCCCAGGTCTAAGGTCACCATCAGTACTGAGGATTCCCTGAGGAGGATGATAGTGAGACCTTAATACTATGCTAATCTCTGTGTTACATTGTCTCACCAACTCTTCAGTCCCACTTAACCATATCCCTGTGTTAAATTCTCCCTACTTCTAACACCTAGGGAAGATTCCTATTTTCTTGATTTATCTGGATTAATGCAACTTGCTTGGAAAATTTTTTTAAAGCTTTAGATTGCAGTGATACTTTTCTGTGAACAGTAGGTAATTCTGTGCATTTGTATGAACTTGAAAATAAGCCCATCACAAAGATAGATTGAGATATAGAATGTTTTCTGAGAATTCAGATCTTTTCCTAACATGCACATTTTGAAAGTCATATTTCAAAAGGCATTATATATTTAGCTACACCTAAATTTGCATGTGGAGTTACAAGGTAAATAGGACAGATGGAGAAAAATAGAAGTGGAATGTTTCAACATGCCAGGCAGAGGGGCAGCAAAGTTATAGTGATTCAACTCAGTGTTGTCTCTTACCTAATATAGAACCTTTGATGGCAAGCTGCAGCCTTTGGGTTCTCTACAATCCGCTCTGACACTTCCCACAGTGGATCTTTTTCACGTGTCATTCTACTAGGGCAGTGCACTGCTAGCTCTTAAAATAAGACTTACACATATGGTACTTATATAATGAAGATAAAACCCGTGCAGTGAGGCTGGAAATGTTCACATTTGATCTCTTGATAATGCTTCAGGAGAGATACTGCCTGGGTTATATAAGAATTCAACTCCTAGTTTAGTTGTTTCTTTTTATTTCCTGGAAGGCACAAGAATTTGACATTTATGTGCTTTCTGATCTTTGTTCCTTTTAACTAACAAATAAGTATTTCTGTATATATTTTTAAGTCCTGAGTTCAGTGCTAAAACATATATTCTGTATATCACCTGGTTCAATTCATCACCGAAAACATAATTCCTAAGAAAAATCAAGGACCTCTTTGGTGATGTTCTGTCACTCCTACTTCTGTATCTTTGCTTGTGACTGTCTTCCCACTGCCGCAAGCCTGCTCTCACTGACCCTGCAAACACTGCCAAGGTTTGGCAATAGTGGGGAAAGGAAAGTAATCAACTTTACTGCCTGATGTTACTAAAAACTGCAGCCAATTTTCAATTATCATGTCAGTAGATGCAGGGATCTTTGAATCAAGATCTAACCTACAAATAACAAAACAACAATAGAAGCGAAACAATGGCTGATCTATCTTTTTCCTGTATTTTTAAGTCAAGATTACTGAGGGAGTCAGCTTATTGCCTCCCAATTGAGAAATGGATCAAACCTTAGGTCAGGATTGTGACTGGAAGAACTGGAGTGAGAAACCTGGCTTTTATTTTTAGGAGAATGGGTACCATGCTCCCCCTACCATGTCCAGATTTAACTTCCTCTCCCAGATAATGCAGGAGGAGCAGGTGGAGAGCCTGAGGTTTTCTACCGCAGGACCAGCCTAGCATATCAAGGGGAGAGTGGGCAGCTTACTCCAAAGGCTGAGAAACAGGTTGTACTACCTGGGAACAATAATGCTGAACACCTTAAACCTACCCAAAAGAGGGAGAAGAGAGTGAGAGACTATGGCAGATGTCACTATAATACTCTTCCATCTCGGGAGAAGATATTCCCTTATGCAAACACTGGACCTGGGAGCACAGGTCTTGCACCTAAACTACTAAATATATGCAATGTTCTGCCTGTACTTTTAACAGGAGCTAGACCATTCTTATTGGAATGAAAGGAAAGCCAATAACTTGCAAACCCTATAGTCAACAACATTGCCAGGAATGGTTTAATTTTTTGCATTTATTGTCACCTATAGTTTGGTTTTCTTTTGTTTTTAAAGGAAAGGTGCAGTCAAGAATGAAAGTGAGTAGGCAAGCAGGAAGGAAGAGAAAGGAGAAAGAAGCACCTTACTTATTTTATTTAGTTGTTTATCTTGGTTCCCCGCCCCTCCACCCCTTGGGATGTATGTGGACTATGTCCACTGGCCTTATCTGCTAGGCCACCCACGTGTGCCACCAGTAGTTCTGTTTCAAATGTTGTACTCTTGTCATTCACATGTGGGGGGTGGGGGGCAGACTTAGATATAACTATGAATCAGGAAATCCTGTTGACATCTTGGGGGAAAAAAATCCGAGAATGTTTTCTCTAATGGGTCAGTAATATCATGTTTGCATATGAAGAATGGTTTATAACATCTGCCATCTAATCTGAGTAGATGTATTACCCTCATTGATTCTGTTGGCATTTAAGCTGAGCACATTCTTTTGGTGTCTTCCACCAAATATGGAACCCGTTGTCATAATATCCATGTTAAGTAAGTTGATGAATATCCAAATTGAAATAGTTATTATTGTTAATGGCTATAATAAGTACAGTCAACCAAATTGCACTGCACATTTTAAGGAAATAGCATCATAAAGGTTAATCCTGGTAAATAACCAATATGATGGTTATTTCACATAAAAAAACAAGTTTCAAGCTAGACATTCAGCGGTATTTTCATTTCGTCATTATTTACTCACTTATTTCTCATCTTAGCTTGCTTATCCCACTTCTCCCATCTTCCAGATGCTCATTTTGGGACAGGGCAATGTATTTTAATTGTTCATATAAATTGCTAACTTCCTTAGAAATAATTAGAGCCCCACACATGTCAGAGAATTATGAGACAGAGTGTCTTTCAGCTCAACTAATGTTCCAGCACAGGCCATGAAAGCGTATCATCTGAAAATTATTCCATATAAAGCAAATAGTCGTGTTCTCACTTGAGTTCTTTGGAAGCAGGTGGCCATTCGCTTAGTAATAAAAATAATTCTCCTTACTTACCAAGCTTTTATTTCAAAATACAGTCACTTAAATTATGTCATGTTACGCTTATGCCATTCCTGTGAGGGAGATAGAGCCAAGACTTGATACTTTATGGAGCTTTCAGCAGAAATGTCTGAATTAGTTTCTGAACTTGTCATCACCTTTAAGGGGTCTCATGGGTCATTAGATGCCATACTGGGATGACAGCTGATCCATTTAGAGACGTTGTTCGTCTGTGTGAAAATTGGTTGCTGCCTTTTAAAAAGATGTTCTGAGAAAATCAAGTGCATGTCGACAGGGGAAAATCAGTTTGGCAATATCCTAGATTTACGCTATAGTCTTGCCACATCATAGGAGCATTGGGCCTGACTCCCATCTTTCTCAGGCTTTCACTCAGGTGTAAATGCAACCTAATTGATACGCAATTGCAAAATGGCACCACCAGTGAAAACTGGAAGAGTTTGGTCAGCAACTCTTTGCACTTTGAATTTTGCTACTGTGGTGATTGTGGGGTGAGGGGAGTCATATTTGTTTCCAAGGAAGACTGTTGATCAGTGTGTGAGGTCAACGGAACCAACTCCATAAACATTAAGGAAATTTCACTCTGGAAATTACTTCCTGCTTTCCATTAATTCCATACTACAGACCACTTAGAAAAACTGAAGGAAATTTCTGCTTCAAGAAAATGATGCTTACTTTGAATTTCCTTTTTGAGGTTAACTTCCTTAAAGTACTCTCATTTCCTACCATTAAGATATGAGGGAGGCAGCTCTGAACCTTTTCTCTTTCCACAAGCGAGTTGTTAAAGCTGGGGGTACAGGGTGTTGACTTTTAGGACCTCAATGTGAATAGAACAAAACACTTCCAAAAAATGGTTGAAAAATCATCCAAGAGGAACTCAGAAAGAATAGCCTCAGTTGGTGATTTGGAGGTCCCTTAAAATGGGAGAAACCCAGCAAACAAATGCTTGAAAGGCATACTTCTGAGTGACACTCAAAACGGAAATTTTAGTTTTGTTTTTGATGCATGTTTTAGTAAGAAAAACATTTAAAATAACTTTGTCAAATTGCATGCACATTTTCTGCTATCAGGTTTTTTTCCTTTACATACACAAAGTAGAAAGAACTTGTGATTACCCAGAGAGAGCTCGTGGTTTGAATATCTAGTCCTCCGTTTACTATATTTTCTTTTAGTTCTTTGACTTCTTAGAGTTTCTATGTCCTCGCACCATTCACAAATTATTATGGGAGTCAGATGAGACCACACACGTAGGCACTTAGTAGCACTAAGTTCCTCTTCCTTGTAATAGAAAAATGCACTGGACATGTGTTTAAAGTGACAAAGAAGACCTTTTATTGCAGTAGAGGAGAAAGACAGCTGCAGTAGGATAGAGTTGGAACTCAATTCTAAGGATTATTAACTGTGGAATCAGCTAATAGAAAAGTACTGGAAAGGGTTATAGGGGGAAGGTTGATCAATGAGGTTAACCATCAGTGCTTCCTAATTGTTGCTCATCCAAGCAAGGCCCCTACTTCTTGCAGAGTCTGGGAGATAGGGGCCCTTTCTTCTTGATGATTATATTCAAAGGTAAGGGTCCCAGGTCCCGGGCATTTCTGGTTTATAGAAGATTGACGACAGGGACAAAGAAATAATTGACAGCTTCGAATTTTCTGAGTGAATGCTATAAGAAAAGGGAGGAAAGGAGATGAGGTCTATAGTCAGGAAGAAGTTTGAAGTTTAGACAAACTGAGGGGAACTGTGAGGCCATCTTCACAACCCTTCTTACGTGCTGTGTCCTGTGGTCTTTTACATTCCTGTCATGTCATCAGACCCTGTTACAATCCATATCCTGGCTTTTTGGGGGGTTTTTTTGGGCCTATTTTCACTCAATCTCTTCTTTTCTACACAATGATAGACATTATTTTAAAAATTACACATAAAACTACCTTATCTCTAAAGGACCTTTTGTTTAATGAGAGGCTTACAAAAGGTAGCTTTTGTTTTTCCAGCATTTGGTCTTTAGTTTTATCATAAAATAGTACTCTATCATTCGCTTAATAACAAGTCTCCTATAAATTATGATTCTTCTTTAAATGATATTTCCTTGAAGTCAGCATGCTTTCTCTACTTTGTAATTGCTCTCATAGATCTACTTCTATTATGGACCCATCTTAGACTTGAATCTGCTTTTGACTTTTCTGTTTGTTCTTTCTTTTAATATTATTCTAGGAAAAAATTCAACCAAATCCTACTTTAAAGAAAGGGAGGCTATAGACTTACTTTCTGATTTCCAAGTTGAACTAAAGTTGTACTACTTTTGGTTTATAACTGAATATCAGAGCAAGTTGAACCTTTTAACCATTGGGTTATTAATGTTATAGGCTTTATCCTCAAAAAATTATACTGAGATTAATTAAACCATCATGAAAAAATATTTATTTCCTCCAGACTTTGAATCAAAACAAAAATGTAATATCCACATAACCCGAACGTATCATATTCAATAAGTCCAAGTCCCTGATTCCAGGAAGTCAAAGATTTGTTAAAAAAGAAAAAAAAAATATGTTTAAGATGTTTTCTTCTTTCTTGGATAATATATTTTTTTTAACTCTTTTTCTACCAGCAGTGGGAGTATGGTAAAAATAGAGCGATTAGATCTTAATAAAAAATGAAACTAGATTTCTTAGACACTACAACTGTCTTCTTCAATTTTAAATATACTGGTTCCAAATGTTGAGAGCATTAAGCTCAAATTATCTTTTACTTCACTGGTAGTTATATTTTGTCAGTCTTTTTATGTCAAAACCGTATGTTGAATTGTTTTCTCTACTGTTTTCATTTTTGCCATATTGAAATACAGTAGTTAACAATAAAAGTTGGTAATAAATGACATTCTTGACAAGCACTTTGATTTGTCATGTATTCAGAGGCATGTTATTTATTTTCTCAGTTTATCTGTCTGTAGAAAAATGGCTTTACAGGCATCTACAAGTATATTTTCTAAAACAGTTTGCAAATCAAAGGTTCTGGCCAATTTTAAGTTCCGATCCCCAGATCTGTTGTGATTATGAATAATCCATAGGTTTCAGATATTTTAGAAGAAGTATAGAATCAGATAGACCAGGACTTGAGGAGCGCAGGGAATCTGGATTTGAATCCCAGCTTGGCTCATCCATTTTATGTAACCTTGAGCATGTTGCTTAATCTGCCTAAGCCTCAGAATCCTCATCTGTATATAGTCATAAAAATAACATGATAACAATTCCTGGAAGGATTGTTGTAAAGTGAAAAGTAACTCACATAAAACACTTAGCATAGTGTCTGGCACATAGCAGTCACTCAAAGCAAAACAAAAGAAAGTAAAATAAAGAGGAATTATAATGGTCATTGAAAATACAGTTTTCTAAATTATACTTTATCCTAAATATATTTGATGCTAAGACAAAGAAACATCGTTAATCCTTCTGTGTAATGATTAATCACAAGATGCTCAAGTTGTGACAGCTCCATGAACCATTATTACTATGGTAATTATTATTTTCATAAAATTTATCTTTCTGGTTAATAGAGGTTGCTTACTGACAGAATTTGAGTTACTGCTTGATTACAATTGTGAGGTCATCTTTTGTTTTATATTAAGTTTCTCCCCTTCTTTAGAGGAGACACTGCTGATGCACTTCAATCCTTTTTCTAGAACTAAGGTTAGATTTGTATCTTTATACACATTTTTTGCTAATTACTGTGGGGCCAGTTAAAATTAGTGTTTCCTGGTTTGTGGTGGGGGATAGGGTGTGGGAGAAGAAACAATAAATCAAACTAGCTCCCATACAAACCAGACCAACAGCCTGCACTTTTGTGGACCTCAAGGTAAATAGGCCACTTGGCCTCAGGCTCATGTAAAGAATCAGCATCTGGCAATTTCCTTGGCCATGAGCTTTCTCTTATGCTTCAAGCCCTTGTGAGTTAACAGAATTGCAATAAAGATGCTGGGATGAGGATTAGTAAATAACTGTGAATCATCTTTTATATGATAGAAATTCAGTGTGTCAATAAATAATTCACAACCATCATAATATTATCTACCTAAGTCCAATGATGTCTTGATGTATTATAATTCAAAATCTTTTTCAAAGCAAGATCACTAATGTTTATCTTTTATTTTACCTTTATATGACCAAAGTCTTCAATCTCTGTCATTTATTAAATATTATAATGCGTCTTCTCATTCATGGAAAAATAAGAAGGCCTTCTCATTCATACACTCAGTTAACTTGAAAGCCTGTATACTAGGCAAAATAGCATAGACAGAAATGATATGGAAATAAAATTTCTTTAGGAAACTTACCTTGAGGGATGTAGGCTGGACACATTCATGACTATAAATACAGCAAAGCAAAGAAGAAAAGTAATAATTTATCCCATAATTCACTCACTCATTTAGCAATTGAGCATTTTCATTTCTTAACACAGTTCAGGCTCAGTACACAGTTCTGGGGTTGCAATGATGAACATGTTTTCATCTTACATGTATACGGTAATGGTGGTGGTATGGACAGTTAACAAGCTGTAATAATACAAAGTAAAATATTCTGATAGAACTTTTTGGAGAAGACAGAGTCCAGGAGGACATAAGGAGGGCTGACCGCAGACTTTGGGAGCAAGCAGAATTGCCTATATTAGTCTACATAATTGTTCCTGTTCACCTTGGGATCATAGCTTATTATTTCTTTATTTTTTTAAGGTGCAGACAGGAATGAAGGTGAGTAGGCAGGCAGGCAGGCAAGAGAAGAAAGGAGGAAGCATTTATTTTATTTTTATTTCAGTCATTCACATTTGTTGATCCCACTGTCCCCAGTATATAAACCCCTGTCCTTGAGATGTATGTGGACTGATCTTCTTCAGAGGTGGCTGATCTAACTGCTACTCAACCAGGACATACCAAGGGACCACAGCTTCTTATTATAGCCCCTATCACATTACACTGCAGTTTGTGGGTGAGTGGTTCCCCTCCTCACTCTGCACTTTGTTTTCAAAATATTGTGACAGTTTTTGTAAAAATGACTCTTTACCTATGAACCTTTTTGCTTTCCCAGTGATGAGCATACTCTAGTTTCAAACTAAAGTATTAAGTACAGCTGCATTGCATTCTCAGTAAGCACTCCTCTTCATTGACTTGTATTTGAGTCTAAAAATATATCTTAATGTCATTACCTTCCATAAGTTATTAAACAACCCATCATATTGAAACTGATTTAAAAGCATAGTGAAATTTCTCATGGATTTCAGAAGCACACTTGTGCCAAGTGCTACATTTTAAACAAACCTAAGAAATACTCCATGCTTGAGTGATTCACATTAAATATAAGTCAGGTTAAAAAAAGGTGAAGTATCATAATCTCTGGCTTTTGAATAATTTGAATAATGCATTCCTCCAACATCCTATTTGAAATAACAGTCAAATGGAGGCTGCATTGTAATCAGATCTAGATTGCTCCTCTGCACTGTCCCTGACACTTGTGTGTGTTTCCTGCTTGACCTCATTCTGCCTTGACTTATCCAGTTTCCCACATTGTGCTCAAGTATATCCTCTTCCTTGTGTTCTTCCTTTCCATTATTACAAAGGGCAGGATTTTCTTCCTTTTGAGTCCTTCCAAGTTCTGCGTTCGAGATCTGTAATAAAGATACTGGGATGATCACATATGTGGTTGTTTTAATTCGGCACCATAGTCCGTGACAAAGGAGCAGCCCAGTGGGAGAACTAGGGGAAGTAATTTTGCTGAAAGTAAAATAGTTGGAGTATGTGACTGGCACTTTCTTTGCTACGGAGTTCCCAGTATCAAGTAAGTGGGTGAGATAATTCAACACAAGTTTTGAATTGCATTTAAAATTCTGCTGGCAGTGTCATACCTAGGACAATATGAATGCCACCAACCCTGGCATGAATGTGTTAGAAAGACAAGGAAGAGCAAGGTGAGAATTTTGTTTAAAAATAAGTTTTAGATATCTAGGATTTGCTCCAGTCATAGATGATATAGGTTATTTCCAATTCAAACAGATCCACTAAGATCATTTGTTGTGAAAGGAAGCAAATGAGATCTGGAATAAAACAGAAGGCATGACGTTGAGTCGTTGTTCTGCCCCTATTATGTGACTTTGGGAAAGTATTTCAGTTTTCCTGGGTGTGTTTTATCATCCACAAAATAAAACTTATAGTAATTATACCTACCTTTCTTATTGAGCATAAGGATCAAACGAAATTGTGGGTATTAAAGTATTATATAAAGCCTACCGTACTTTACAAATATTAATTATTGCTAACTAAAGGAGGATTTAGTGGAATTGAGGAAGTTATGGTTCAGAGTCTGTTAAATGAAGTGTAAATATTTGGATTGATTTCAGAGCTTGACAAATTAGTATAATTTATCCAGTCAGTTCACAGATTGCATTTACTCAAGCACAATATATCAATTAAGATCATGTCTATCTTTTATGTATAGATATCAAATGTAGCATTGAGGTATAACTTCGGCTCTGAGTTATGGATAAGCTGAAAAAAAAAAGTGATATAAAAATATAAAAGTTTATTTCATTCTCATACAAATATAGGCAACTCTATGATCATTAAGGATCTCTATACTTCTAATGAGTTTTTTTCAGTCATACTAAACTTACAGTTTCCATCTTGGTGTTCAGAATGGTTGCTGCAGCTCCAGTCATCATGCAAATATTCGATCTGACAACAAAGAGAAAAACGAAAAGGAAAAGATACTTTAAGTTTCCAATAGTATTATTATTTACCTTCCTTTGGCAAGGAGCTAATCATATGACCTTAAAAGAAAGGAATGCTATCTACTCAGGTATTATTTGTTTAAGATTCTTGAAAGCAAGGAGTGGACAGATTATGAGGGAAGCTAGTCATTTCTACTCTAATAGTGAGAGCCTCTTACACTTAATCATAGCAAGCAATAGCACGTATTTTCAGACCAAAATCTCCTTTGAAATTACTTATAACAGAACTATTTTCTTAATTTTTCATAGAATAGTTACTGAAATCTATATGCCAGGTATTCCACTGAACATAAAAGAGGAAAACAAATTCCTGACTCTTTGAAGTATAATCTGTAATAAACATAACAATTGGGTGTTTTCAACAGATAGTGTGATGATACTAGTAAAAGTGATTTTGAAACAATGAAAGGTAAAAAAAAAAAAAAAAGGCATTTGCAATATTTTGAAAGGCAATCATTATTTGCTAAAGTCGGGTATTAAATGGCATTCTAGAAATTTGAATATATTCCTCTCACAGTGTTTCATTTACTGCAAGGGGATGTTATAAGCACTGAGAGATTGATTGAGAACTGGTATGAATCAGTCTGATTTCTTTCAGAAAAGAAATACACACTTGGCATATTCATATTGAACTGAATGCTATAAATAAGTAGGTACTTAGAAAAGACGAATAATATTTATGTACTATTAGGTTGATTTGCAATAATTAAATTATTTTTGTTATAGTATTTGGCTTATTTGAATCAAGTCAGTTCTGCAGCAAAGTACACTTTCTTGTGGAATCCTGGCATCAAGACTGTGGTCAAAGGAGGAGGACAGTTTGCAGGATGTAATTGGATTCTTTCTTCTCTCTTTCCTGCTCCAGTACTCACTTTGACTATTGCCACACCTCTCCTCAGAAGGCAAAAATGTATGGAGAAGAATAGAAGGAGGCAAGGTTGGAGGTGGGGTGAGAGGAACATTTTCAGCCTCTTAAAATGAGGAGAACGAAATTATAGCTCTCTAGAGAAGAGCGGGAACACATTTCAACTCCCTCTCCACCCCTCTTCACCCTCTCCCCCTCAACCTTAAGCCCAGATCTCATCTTCTCTCTCTCTCTACTCTACTGTTACGCTTGTAGGTAAAAATGGAGGGAGTTTCTCAGCTCATCCACATTACTTTAAACTGTATAATTTAAAGTCATGTTATAAGAATAGGAGATTATACTTAAAATATTTGGTAAGATCTATTTTTGACTTAGTGGTCTTTTAGATGTTGCTTTTCTCTTCCTGTTTGATCCTTTTTGCTGTTTCAGTTTTAAATAAAGTGTTAAAGCATGTAGGAAATGGTATAAGGCATAACATGTCATGTTGAAACCAAAGGAGCTTGACAATAAAGCTTTGAATCAACCCCAAAACATTGTGATACAGTTGTCACCATTTGTAAACAAAGTTAAAGGTTATTGTGTAACAGACTGCTAAGATTTTAATGTTCCGAAAATAAAGTTTAATATTGTTTTATCCCCTTCTTTCTAATCAGTGGTTTGGTAGGCTCTAGGAATTAAAAGTAAATTATATTAATAAAGTATTAAGTGTACTCTGCGTTGATAAAAGAAATTAAGTAAATTTAGCTTTTATGCCAAAATTTTTTTAATTCACAATTTTAATTGTCCTTATCTTTTAACCTTTTGCATTCCAGTCTATTCTAAAGGGCATGCATATGCTGTGTCATAATTGTTTGCAGAGGTGTTTTTGTACTTAACATAATTTTCAATTCTATGTTGTATAAAATGTCTGTAACTTGCCCAAAACAAGATTTTTCATACATTGGTTATCCAGTAACTATTTTAATCCTGAATTCCTCCGTGACAATACCACTGAGATAATGAATTGGTGTAGAAAAAGATCACCTTGGGTTTATCTGGGCTGAACTATTCTTTCCTCAAAAATGAATCTTCCAAAAACATATTTATAGTCATTACTTATAAAAGTAATGGTACTAGAAATAGTTTGTTTGCCATCCGTTATTTTTGTCCAATCTGGACTACTGACTCTGACCATAGTTGTCTATAACACATGCTGAGAAATTGAGAACCTAGCCCAGTAGGGTTCCAAACTTTCAAAGATAATTGTTTATTAAAAAGATAAGAAGCAGCTTGAGAAGTCTTCACTCCTACTTCACTTAAGGGATTTTCTGCAATGTGATTTCAGCACTTCCCAACCACTGGTCTGGATTCTTGATTTGCTCTTGACAATAGCTTGACTGCTTTTCATAGAACTAGTGCATGTCTTCTTATGGCACAGTAGCAAGGATTAGTCAAAGGGGGGAGAAAACAGAACTGTGCACCAGGATGGTTCATTAAAGGAGGCACTTAAAGTACATTCTAAACAGAAACCAAAATTCAGTATTTCTCTGCTTTTACAGGGAACTCCAACTCTTGTTTTGGAGTTGCATAGGGGTCTATGCTATAGGTCTTTGTTTTTCCAGTGGTAATGACCTTATACATGATTGTTCACTCAGCTCAATAGAGGCTTTGATGCTACCTGGCATTTCCATATTATCTAGAGCTCCAGCTCTCAACACAGAGAATTTCCATTCTGTTCATGTGTGCTCAAACCTCTAATCTCCCTCTTAAACATGCATATATATGTTTATATTAATAATCATTTAATTAGTCAGTTATTGTGGTGATTTCCTGCAGCCCCAGGTCACAAACTCAGGTCCTTGGACTTTTATGTGGACTATGCTGGACCCAATAACAGACTAAACATCTGAGACACCCAGGCCAGCTCCTCCTACATCTTTAGCAATTGACTCAACTCCTATTTCAAAAGAATTTGGTAGCCATCACAGCAGCAATGATCTTACCTTACAACCACAAAGTATCCACACTTATTTGTATATACACCCTAACTTTCTGCCTTCTTACCTGCTCCAAAGCAAGAGGGGATTTGCCAATCAAGGCCGGTCCTCATTTGCTTTCAATTTCATTTCTGTTATATTTCTCCAGATTGGATGAACAGTTCTCACTTACTCCTGATTGTTTCTCTCTGTATTTAATTTTTCACTTAACATTTAATAATACTTTAATATTTTTCATTGTAAAAATAAATCTCTTGCCTCCTCCACCCCCTTCAAGTAATTATAAAGTATCAAAACAACTCATATTTATTTAGTACTAACTATATGCAGCCATATTCTAAGACCTTTCTTTTTTATCACCTTGTTGAGGAGAGGGAGAAGAGGGATCTTGCCATACCTAACTCTGAAGCTTCTAATTCACTTTAGCATATGGAGGTAGAACCACTAACGGGCAATCTCCCTATAGGAATCTCATTCTATCGCTAAGTTCAGAAGAGAGTGATTGCATGTAAGATCACAGTGACATAGAGAGGTTAATGGAGTCATATATCATTATGAAATAAATGGGAATGATAATTGATTTGTTGTGGAGGAATTACAAAGGACAACATTTAGGTTCCTGATTGAGAATGATGATGTTCTTTCGTTGAAAGCAAACATAAAAGGAAGAGCTTATTTAAGGAGAAGGAAGATTTTCTCTTAGACAAGTTGAACTTGAAATATGTGGGTCAGGTGGCTTAGAGATAAGCGAACAGGGATGCAGGAGGTAGGCTTAAATGGAAATATCCACTACGAGGGTTTACACTTGTACTTTGAAGTTGATGTTCTCTGACAGGTCCACAAGACCGTGTGTCTAGAATTGCATACCTAGTACATTGATTGCACTTAGCTTAAGTCTTCTGTGGTGGTAGTGAACAGCAGAATTTTTCCCCTAGGTGCCTGGAGAATTCTGGAGGACAGGATCAAATGATTGTCTTCTTTAACTTCAAGGATAGTTTTACTCTTTTCATATGACTTCAATGATTATAAATGTGATTCTGACAGATGAAAAATTGAGAAAATAAGTTGAATAATTTACGTTAAGGTCACACATTTGGTAGCTTTAATTTCTGAGTCAACCCATGACTGTCTAAGTTGCTGATTATAAACCCTGGATGCACAGGTGTCTCTGCACCTGGGGGAGATTTAACAGTTTTAATGCTCAGGCTGCACCCAGACTATTATATCACAATCTTAGGGGATAGTACTTATAGAGCCGTATTTTTCAGAGCTCCTTAGGTGATACTACCGTGCAGCTAAGGTTGAAAAATACTAGCGCTGCCTCTAAAACTGAGGACCTACTCATACCATGCCACATCTGAATCAAAAATTGCTTTCACTGCACATTGAAATAAACTTGTGACACCAAGTGGATTGTTGTTTAAAGTTGAAAAACAGAATAATTTTATTTTTTTTGACAGAAAATGTTATCTTCCTCTGTCTTCCAGGTCATCAAAGATATATTTTCAAAGTCTAGAAACCCCAGCAGCAGGGCTACAGAGATTCCTTTGCTCTTCTTGTTACAAGTTGAAGGCAACTTTGTTTGTCTTACTATTATTTTTGTTTTTGAGTGACCATATGTAATACGTGCTTATACCAGGGGATATAAATCCACTGACAAATAGAATATGGGTGTAAATAAATTTCTAGAGGTGTCTTAGAGCTTATAACACAATTTAAAAGTTTCTAAATTATTAGTATAGCTTTAGTTGAACTCTTGGCCTTATTTAACAAGTGACTTAATTATATTGCATTTTGAATAAGATTGTTATCTCCTAAGCCTGGAGATAGCAGTATATAATGAAGCATCTGCTGTGTGTGATGTACGAATGTTTGGTTCAGCAAAGGACACATTTCAAAGAATCAGATTTTCCTGTTATGTGTGACAAACTTTCCAAGGTCTTCAAATTACGAACATGTTTTCTGCAAGATACATATTTTTGACATCTGTGGAACAGATTTTTATCTCTATTTAAATCTATCTAGCATTTATTTTATTTTTAATAGTGCTACTTTATTTTAATGTTAACTTATAAAATCTAACATATAAGAGTTGTTATTGTCTGAGATACTCATATTTAGCAATTGCTTGTATCACTCCTCTCATTAACTATTTCATGGTTTCACATTAGCAATTTCTTCAGTTTTTCAAATTTTCTTCATAAAAGATGGGTGAGGGAAATAATGTGTGTCCTGATCATAGCTTTGTGCCATAGCCTTTAAGCAAACATTGAAATTTCTGTTTAATGATGAACCAGATCTTTTCAAGAAGGAACAGAAGCTGACTAGATCACTTGTATTGATATTTTCTATTGCATCCCAGGAGAAGAATGCACATGCAAAGTATTTGGGCCTATGGGAGATACTTGTCAGTTGTCTACAAATGATATCACTATTGATATAACAGGTCACAGCACCTACAGAATAAGGGAGGCTGAATAAAATGACATTAACAGAAAACTTATGATTGAATCTCTAATACCATAAAACTTTAAATTTTATGAAATGATGAAGCTTATGTTCCCATTGGTTTTAATAATTCATCTCATTAGTACTGAGATGAATCCATCCAGATAACCTCAGTATATATATTTAGACATGTACCAATGGGATCTATAACCTTATAATCAAAACTGTGTTCTTAAATGGTACATTTTACGGCCTAAGTTGGTAGTGATTGGGCAGTAAGGACTTATCATTTGGCATAATTTTGTTTATCTTATTTATCATCTACATACTGTTTTATTTCAGAGACTTTAAGAGGACTTGAAAGGATAGAGTATACACATATAAATTTAGATATCAGTAAAATCAGAATCCTACATAGCGTAAAGCAATATATTGTAGTGAAAAGGGCACAAGCTTTTTTCATTTACACTCTGTTATTTCAGACAAGTTCTTTAACTTCTCTGAGCTTCACTGCCTCATTCATAAAACATTCACCTTGCACCATGGCTAGGAAATCGATGTTTGAGGTCAGAGTAGTTGTTTTATAATTTAGTTTTATCATCTTCTAAAATGTAGTCAAAAATCTTCAAATACATTTATTTTGCTAAATAAAAATAAACTAATATATGGAACTAAAGTTTTAATTATAGTCTTATTATTAACAACTAGCACTACTGAGTGCTTACTATATGTGAAGTTATGTATCACCTTTGTGTAAAGCCCTTTTATTCATTATTTTATTTCACCATTACAATCATGTTTAGTCTGTAAGAATGACCATTTTCTCAAAATTTTAATAGTGCATTATTAGTATATCCTTGAAAGAACGATCTTTGATCTCTGTAGCGATGAGAAATTCTTCCCATAGTATCATCTATATGTAAGGAATTAAGGGTGTACCCCAAAATTTTATTGTGTGTTTTATACATGTTTTAATTCATGTGAATAGGAAGATAGACAAATTTCTAACTTAGAGAAGGAATAGAGGAAATTATTTAAGGAATTAAAAATTGCTTGAATATGGAAGAATTGTCTAAGAATGTTGAAATTTTACAATAATTGAAAATAATTCTTGATTTCTCCATAAATACTACAATTAAAACATGCAGATACTAATGTTTGTGAGTTTTTAAATGTTCCACTGAAGTGTTTCATCTCAATATTGTTTTCATATTTCTTGTTAAAGTAAGTTTCTCTACATTTTGTATTTCATGGAAGATTTTTATATCATGTGTCTCTCTCAGAGCCATTTTCTCTTTCGATGTTTGATATATTTACAAAACAGATGTCTAAGATTGCTTTTTCTTAAGTGCCTAACACCTTTTATCTAATTTATTTGAACACTGAGAATGAGATACAGTATTTTATCCCTAGAATTCTTGAAAGTCTGCCATATGAAGAACAAATAATTATATTTTATGCTTTTGATAAATTTATCACTGTAATAATGTAATAATATTAAAATTGTTTCAAGTTAAATAATCATTAAGGTTTGAACTGAATTACCAAAGCAGACATATCTGATAACTCTAGTGAGATAGGGAACATAGGTAAGCAACCTTAGAAATGAAAATATGGTATTTCTTGAAAGTTAAGAGATTACATGCCATTGTACACTAACATATTAGAAAGTAAAAATGAAATGTATAAAATCCTGGGAAAACATAATTTGGTAAAATAATTGAATAATAAGTGAAAAGATATCAGATGAGATCTTTAATTAGAGAGTTTTCATGCCCTTATATAATCTGAGAGCTAGGGAAGCCTTTAAAGACCATAGAGCAAAACTATCATATTTTAGAAGTGCAGATGTTGAAATACAAAATTGTTATGACAAACTAAAAAAATCACATACTTTAGCTTTGTAAATTGGAAGTCATGGGTGATCCTGGGGGTGGGCATTTCAGGGAAGATACTAGGTGGCAAGAAGAAAATATGAGCAAATAGTAAAGAAATTGAATGTATTGTTTAATCTTTGAAGAAATTTGACCATAGTGGAAAAATAGAGAACTCAGTGAAAACCTGTGAGAACAAACCGATATACAGGAGATTGATTCATTGGTTGGATGGTTAAAGACAGAGATTCCAACAGGCTAGTAGGCTAAGAGAATGTGTATATAAGAAGATAGGAGCTAGCTAAAGGAGGAAAGTATATATAGTTGACTGACTATGGGAACAAGAGTCATTCTTATGTATCAAGTGCTGTCCCTGTAGCATGTCATTTAATCTTTACAATAATTCTCTGCGGCAAGTGCTATTTTTATCACTTTTGCAAGAGCAAAGAGAGACAGATTTTAAGTAATGAGTAAATAAGACAGTGTGTGAAACCACAGTATGGCACCAGGTACCTGCCTCTGAGCTCTATTACACCTTCTGGAAGTCGAAGGCCTGCTTCAGAAAGGTGGAGGCACTTAGGTAGTTTCCAGCTCTTAGCTACTGTGAATACTGCTGTAATGAACACTGGGGTGCATATTTCTCTTCAGATAAGTGTTGTCGTGTTTTTAGGGCAATGCCCAGTAGGGGAATAACTGGGTCATATGAAATTTCCATTCTCAATTCTTTGAAGACTCTCCATACTGCTTTTCAGAATCATTGCCCCAGTTTACATTCCCAGCCACAGTGAATTCGAGTTCCCTTTTCTCCACACCCTCTCCAGCACTTGTTGTTTCCTTTTTTTTTTTTTGGGGGGGGGGATAGTATCCATTCTTACAGGTGTGAGGTGATATCTCATTGTTGTTTTGATTTGCATTTCCCTGATGATAAGAGAAGTAGAACATCTTTTCTTGAACCTGTTGGCCACTGGTGTGTCTTCCTTGGAGAGGTGTACTCCAAACAACTATGGACTCTTAGTGGTGGGAGACAAAAAAGCAAATCAGAGAGTTAACCGATGTAATGGGGGAGGGGGGAGGGAAACGGGATAAAGGGAAATAACTGTAAATGAAGGGAGAAAATAGGGGGGTGGGTATCGGTAAACCTACTGTGCTATATGTAAATGTAAATATACTATTATATGTACCTCAAAACAAGTTAATGTCAATATGCAATATCCCTTTAATAAAAAGAAAAAACGAAAAAGAAAGGTGGAGGGGGTTGATAAAGTTAGGAAATTTCAAGATGAAGGGTACAGGGAGTCTAAGATAGCTGAGATATGGACTGTTGGCATCAGTAAGGTAGGGACATAGGGACATCTGATATATGAATGTGGTGGGGTGGGGATTTGGGACTTAAGAAGAATGAAAAAGTTTGTAAGACTAGACTATGAATAAATAAAAAGCCTGTCAGAAGGCAGTGTGAGATAGTTAAGGAAGCATAGAAGCTCTGGCATCCAAGGCAATGTTTTAACCCCTGTTCATTCACTAACCAGGAGACATTGGCCAAGTTACTTAATCTCTCCAGACCCTCATATGCAAAATGGGGATGAATGTTACCTGACTATCGTGCTTTATATAATTAGGAAAATCTTCTATCCTGCTTTCTTCATTTTTAGATTTTATGAACTATGGTTTTGCATTTACTTCTCTCTATAACTTAGAATGTAAACTCAAATAAATGAAAGTTAGATGAGAATTACCTTGAATATATCTATCAATGTTTAGAAAAAATTAGCACTTATGTGATATTGAGTCTCCCAATTCATGTCTATAATGTAGTTTCCATTTAGTCATGTCTTCTTTTGTGTCCTACAATTAAACATTGTAATTTTCTAGATAAAGCTTCTGCACACTTGTGTTACAAGTATTTGGAGTGCTTGGTATCTTTATTGTTACTGTTTCATCTGATAATCTTTCCCTAGTGATTTCGTTTTATAGATATAATTAAACTTTTCTCAGTTTCTGAAGGGCTTAGTCTCTTTTTGAAGTTTTTATTTTTCAGTTACCTTTATAGTCTGCCCCTACTCCCCACTTTCTCTTCTTTGTTACTTGCTTCTTATTTTATCGTTTTCCATGTTGGAAGGTATCTTCAGTTACCTGATTATCCTTGGTTGTGCATTCAAATATAAAAGCCGTGTACTTTTTAGTGACTCGAAGCTCTCTGTGGGTAAACAGACTTACTGAAAGATAAATTTCACAATATGTTAATTGGGGATGAACCAGTGTCTGAAGACTTCATCCTCTCTAGGGCAGAATTTTAATATCTAACCTGGCATTCCAGGAGAAGTGTGAAAGAGAAAAGGGACGGACCTTACAGAGCAGTGCATACTCTTGTATTTACTATGTGCATCTACCTACTGATAGAACCGGTTTCTGAGTTCAGAAACCAACTCATCCAATTTTCCAAGCTACACCTCCTTGTCACAGTGCTGGGCTACACTGAGTTGAAAGAAAACAAGAGTTTAAACTATTCTCTATGTAGATTTTCAACCAACCCTTCTTTCTGGGCACCATACAAACCTGTGACCTCTTTGTGGCCCCTGCTATTTCCAGGTATTAAATGCTTAGGCTACAAATGTCCATACCTCACTAAATCAACTGTATCATCTTCTATCAAGGTCTTCTGAGTTGGTCAACATCTTGAGTTTACTGTTGTCTACTACTTAAACTCTTTCATCTGTGACTTAATAATTTAACCACTTTAACATAGTTTATGACAGGAAAATATGACATGATCAACTAAAATTACATTTTCTGAAGAAAACTGAAGAGAAGAAAGAAAATGTGTTCTGTGTATTGATCTCAGTGTACAGGGAATATAATTGTTTATATGATGACCTTATATCTTGCCACCTGGTTGACTCCACAAACTTTGTAATAGTTTAAATCATTTAAAAATGGATCTTCTTGGATTTTCAATCTGCAATGATATCAACATTAACTCCTCCTTTCCTATTGCTTTTCCTTATATTACTTTGGTGAAGGCCTTCTATACAATTTAGAATAGAGGTGATGGTAGTCCTACTTTTCTTATTCATAACTGATGTGATTGCTTCTAATATTTCACTATTAAATATAATTTTCATTTTAAGTTTTTGTGAGAGAACCTTTAGTAAGTAAAAATATTCTCCAATCATAATTTGCAAAGCAGATTTTTAGTGGTAATTGGATTTTAAATTTTGTGTAATGCTTTTATATTAATGATCACATGGTTTCTTTAATCTGTTATATAAAAATTATATGACAGTCTTTAGCTTTGGCTCATCCTTTGGTATAAATTGACAGACTTATTTGATACTGATTTTTTATTCTTTTACTGTAATTCTGGATTTGATCATTTATTTATACTTTTACCCTGATGTAGATAAGTAAAGTGGCTTATGGTTTTCTTTTTAAAAATAATTTTTTATCGAAGTAACATTGCATTATAGAATCATATAGTTGTCCGGTGTGCATCATTATAAATCAACATCTGTATATGCTACCTTAAGTTTTGCTGTTGTGCTATGCTCACTTTGTGAAGTGAGTCACATACTTCTAATCTTTTTCACTGACCTGGAAATGTTTTTATGAAACCGGGATTACATACTCATGAAGTTTGTTGGATTTCCCTTGAAGTTTTTGTCTTTTTTGTAGGCTTATTTCTTATTATAACCCTTTTATTTTTTCTATATCATTTATCATTTTCTATATCATTTCTATATCATTTTTTATTTTCTATTTTGATTATTTTTCTAGAGCTTCTATTTTATGTAGTTTTCAATCTCTATGTATTTATATACACATATATATATAGTGCACACTATTTCATAATACTTATAATAACTCTCTGTCTATTCCTAATGTTGTTTACTTTCCTTCTTTACCACCTTTAAAACTACCACAGTTGTCAAGGGTTGAGTTGCTTTATTGGGCTCTTAATTCATGCTGGACTTTATAGATTAATTTTACTGATTTGTATTTTCCATTTGATTAACTTCAACTTATCTTTATTAAATTGGGTTTTATGATGTCTTAAGTAACTTGCTTGTTTTCATTTTCTGTTGTTCTCTAAGTTTATAAATATCTTAAGAATTATACAAAATCTATCAAGTTTTGATATTTATCGTCTTTCATTTCTAAGTACTTTGTAATTTAGATTTTAATTTCTCTTTAACCATTAATTGAGTTTCTTCTTTCAAACTGTAAAAATTTTAGTTCTAATTTTTATTTTTTTTAGAGGAAGGCAGGAAGGAAGAAAGAGTACAGGAAGAATTATTTTTACTTTTTCATTTTGCACAAAATATTACTTCAAATTATTAATTTTTAAGAGGCAGTCAAGAGGGAATAATGGCAGTAGAAAAAGAATCGTTTTTATTTGTTCATTTTGTTTGTTACCATCAATCCCAAGCCATGAACCTAGGTCCTCATGCTTTACATGGTCTACACCCCAGCAACCAGCTTAGCACTTGAGCCACCAGTGCTTGCCTTAGTTTTGATATTTAATTTCACTCCATTGTTGTTTATGAAATTATCCTATATCTAATAAACTTTATTGAACTTATTTTACTTTCTGTCCTAGTAATTGTTTACTTCATTAAACATTCCATTTTTCTTTAAACAGCTGTGCATGTACTTTCTTATGTATAATATTGCAAAGAAAGATTAATCACTTTCGTTGGTTGTGTTCTTATAATATTGCATATTATTTTTTTCTCCACTATTTCTGTGACTTTCTGAGAACTGTATAGTAAGTCATTATAAACTCAGTTAGACTTAAGCATGTAAGCAAAACAAAATAATAGCAGTGCTGTCAGTCTGAGATTATTAGTCCTCAAGATTACTTGCAACATCCTTGTCATTTCTTCACTTTAAAAACTGTTTTGAGCAGTTTTACAAAATTTTCAGGGAAATTGAGCTGAAATCAAACGTAGTTCCCACAAAGCTCCTCACCCTCAACTCCTAATTTTCTCTTTTGTTAACATCTTACAATCTGGTGGTATTGTTAAAATTTATTACAGTGTTGACACATTATCATTAACTAATGTAGTTTACATTAGGATTCACTCCTTGTGTTATGTGTTCTATGGGTTTTGACAAATGTATGTATATTGAGATGTATCTACCATAACATATCATACAGAATAATTTACTACCCTAAATATCTCAAGTGCTGTAACAAATCCCTTTCTTCCTCTCTCTGCCCATATTCCTGCAAACTTTGATCTTTTACTGCCTCCATAGTTTTGACTTTTCCAGAATGTCATAGTTGGAATTTATGCCATCTTTTCAGATGCCTTTTTTTTTTCACTTAACAATATGCATTTAAGATCTTTCCATAACTTTTCATGTCTTGATAGCTCATTTCTCTTTATTGAAAAATATCCCATTGTCTAAATATACTACAGTGTGTTTATTCATTCACCTGTTGAAGGACATCTTGATTTCTTACAAGTTCTGGCAATTATGAATAAAGCTGCTATTAAAAAATAAATTAATTTGACAGTTTATCTCAGTTTTGGGTTTACATGCATACTTTGAAAAATATAAGTTTCATAAGGATGTTTTGCTTTAGAAATTTCTTATGGCCTATTCTTTTTATCACTATGAAAAGTCATCTTCATCTGCTTTAATGCTTTTCTAAATATTAACATTATGATGTACAATTTTTTCATAATAGCATTTGCTTAATGTAGCTCTTTCATCTCCTTACTCTCAATCTTCTTGTGCCATTGGGTTTGAGATATGTCTCATATTACTGGATTTGATTTTTCAAATGAAATAAAAAAGTTGTTTTATCTAGTGAACTTAAAGCATTCCCATTATTGCAATTTCTGATGTGCTTGGAACTGTTCTTATTGTATTATTTGTTCTGTTTATCGTGTTTTCTAGTTGTTGTCCCTCTGCCCAACTTTAATTGGGCTAATAGATTTTGTTTCTTAGTTCTATTTTCCTCTACTATTTTACAAATATATTTCTTTTGTTTGTGTGTAGTTGCCTTAATATTGTTAGCATAAACATTCAAACTTTTTTCTAATATCTAGAGTTAATCACTATCTGATACTTGCCGGGGGCGGGGTGTAATAAAAGAGGCTTAATATGCTTTTGCTCAACCCTGCTCCCGTGCAATTTTTAATCTTTCTCACCTTTAACCCTCTTTAATATAAAGAGGTATACGCTGGTGAAATAGTGGTTTGGCACAGTTCCGCATATATCCCAAGGCTCTGGATTCACATCGTGGGGCCAGCGGGAACAACCAAGATGAACAACTAAATAAAAATAAATACAATGGTTCTTCCCATCTCTCTTATACCTGCCTGTCTCTGTTCATCTTTATTCCTACCTGTACCTTCCGTTTAAAAATGTATTATTTTGAATGTTATATCCGAATGACTATAACAACATTTTAAAATATGTGTACACACATAACGTTTATATCTTTGAACATTTATTTAGACTTAATATAATTTCTTTTTGTTCCCCTTTCCTATTTTTTTCTCCATATTTGTTTATATTGCCTAGTAATTCTTCCAGAGAGATATTGCGATGTTAAACTTCAATGGACTTTTCCATTCAAAATATAACTTTATTTCTGCATCTTGTTTATATTATAGTTTAGCTAGGTGGAGAATTCTACAATAAAAGTTATTTTTCTTTAGAATGTTGAAAATTTTATTCTGTTATCCTTGTTTCCTGGGTTGCTCACAAGGAGTCTTTTGAGTCAATTTGAGTCTTATTTGTAAGTAGTATTTTTTTTGACTGAGAGTGTTTAAGATTTTTCTTTTTATTCTTAAAGTTCACACACTTTCTCATAATTTATCTAGGTGTGCCCATGTATGTTTTATGTTTAATTTATCCTATATCTAAGAGGATCTTTAAAGTTTTGAGAAATTCTTCAATAAGATTTCCTAAATTCTGTCTTTTCTCTAAATGTTACCTACTTTTTTCTGCTGATTTCAAGTAGATATTAGCGCTTCTCTGTCATCATGTATCTTAAGTCTCCTACTTCTATACTTTCCTCTCTGTTCCCGGTATCTAATGCATAGCTGTGATGTCCTCCAATTTTTCTTTTTCAGACATTTTCAGTCTCTAGCCTTCCACAGTTTATACTTCTTTTCTGTCCAGCTGTCCCAAGAAATTTTTTCTCTTGTCCCCAAGAATTTCGAGTGAAGGTTTAAATGATGATGATACAAAAAGAGGATAGGTTTAAAATGTACTCAGTTTGTCAATTGACAGACCTTTCCAGATTTTGTCATTAGTTGTCTATAATGCTCATCAGCTATAAAGCAAGACCAGGCTGGGGTTTGGCAAGGCAGACAGAACAGAAGAATTGAAATGAATGATGAATTTGAGGTGTTTGTGAATCTCCCTTTAAGAATGGCAAAGTGTGAGGACTCAGCTTTTGTGGGGTCAAGAGTAAACAGGATGTGGAAGGAGAAACTCGAAGACTATAGCTCATTACAGGGTATCCACTGGTAGCAAGGATTAAATCTGTCTGAATCTGTCCCTGCTAATAGAAAAGGAAAATCAGATTTTGAGATTTGTTAAGTGGAAAAATCTGTATTCCTGATGGCTTGTGTGGGAGAGTAGAGCTGTGTGAGTTGCTGGTCTAAGATCTGGGGTTTGTGAAGATCAAAGAATCTGAGCCCTGAATATCAGAATGAGGACAACTGTGTGATAAATGTAGAAAATGGCAGTTTGTTTGAAAATTACTCTTTATGAAAGTTATATTTTATAAAGACAGCTTAAATATAATTCATCAGTAGAAAATCAGTGTGGGCTTTATTGGAGTATAAATAGCTTTATATACTAATTTTTGGCTGATTTTCATATGATGGTGAAATGAAATACAGCTTATTTTATTTCTCAGGATCATAGACTTTGCTATTCTCTCCATTAGCTTTTATTTTAAGCCTCTTTAGTCCACATATATACATGTCTTAGTTTGAGACAGCTTACCTCCATGCCTGAAGCATTGTTTAGACATATATAAGTATTTGCCTGGCTATAGAAGAATGCTATTACCTGTATAAATAGATCTTCCTTCTCTGTATACTTTCCTACATATGCGATGGCCATATTATTGTCCAGAAGGCTGTAAATTATTAAAATAGATCTCAGAAGTTCAAAATTAAATGTAAGTCAATTTCTTTGAGAATGAAAGTGTTAAGAAGTCCAATATATAGAAAGAGAATTAAGTCTCTGTATTGAGATATTAAACATTTTGTTATTTCATATAAAATATCAGTGCATCAACATTTAGCACTTAATATTTCAACTTTTTCACATGGTTTTATTGATAACTTAAAATGAAATAGTTTTGCTAGCATGTACAGTTGAGATGAGACAAACTGGTAGAAAGAAATGAAATGTGAATTAGAACTATAACTAGTCTTCAGATATTGACGAAGAGTAGTTATCTTTGAAATTTAATTTGGGATCAGGACTGCAGATCAGGAGTGAGCACAGTAAGTAGCCTGAAAATATTTAAATCTTTACTTGGGGGGAAAAGTTTCAATTTCTCAACTATAGAAGGAATCATGATTGGTTAAAACTATATAATCCCTGACACAGGAGTTAATGGGCGAGGAAGGTTAAAGAGATCCACGATTTTATCATCTGAAAGTTAAATCAACTTTGTGGAATAAACCTTAAGTACTAAAAAAAATTAATATTACTTAAAATAAGGAATCTCATGCTGAAAAATGATTATTTGTACTACTTAAAATAATGATGATCATAATCATAATTGGCTGAACACTTGCTATATGCCTAGCATAGTGCTACTCAACTTCTGTATATGATCTCTCATTCAAGTCTCCTGGTGAGATAAATACAGTAAAGTTCTTTTTATAGGACTAAACGAACTGCAAAGCTTAATTAACATCTGGTGAATTTCAACAATATAAACAGTAATATAAAAAATTTGGGCCAAATTCTTAAAAAGAGAGTCTACTTTAGTAATGGATTGGAACAGAGGTAGGAGGATAGCTTTGTGCTTTTCTTTCTTTGAGGTTTTTATTATATATTTTAGTTCTATGTTTTTGCTCTTTTTAGTTTTTGGAAACAGACAGAGACTGACAAAGGAAGGAATTAATTCTGTTCCTGGTTCTAGTTTATAAAGACTTACGTCTTAACAATATTAATGAAAATAAATTGTATTTCAAGAAAACAATCAAGGAAAGCCGTCATTTTATTTCTGAGTTTAAATTTGCATTCAGACTTCTCATAAAAAAATGAACACACAAGTGGAATGAGTGCTTTTTTTCTATCTTAGATATTGTGTACAGCATAAAGTCATCATCCAAATGATGACTCTGTCATAGATGTAAATATTTGAAATAAAAGCAGTGAGTTGGAGGTTAACATTCTTTTGAAGGACACATAATTCTCCCTAAATTCAGTGTGACTCTTTTTGTTTCCACAGAGTATCTGTACCACGACCACTGCATTTTTGCACTTTTTCTTCCTGGCTTCATTCTGTTGGGTTTTGACTGAGGCGTGGCAGTCGTATATGGCTGTGACTGGAAAAATTAGGACACGGCTTATAAGGAAGCGCTTTTTGTGCCTTGGATGGGGTAAGCGTATTAAAATACTCTTTTGTACTCTGGTTAAAATGACTTAGAACACATATAGAATGAAACAATAGAATAATTATAACCAGAATATATATTTCTTTGAGTCTAATTTAATATATGGAAGGGAGCATATATGAGACAGGTAATTGTTGAACATTATTTGGTCATTTTGAGCATTAAAAAGGAGTACTGAATGGCCAGATAGCCAGTCAATTGATAATCAACAGTGCCTGTGTAGTATGAGGTAAGACTTGAGATTTCTACAGGCGGAAAAGCAAAGTGTTCTCTGCTAATATGTTCTGAAAATGCAAAATGTCTTAAAATGTCCTGGGCTCAAAGCATGCTCATTCACTCGTTATATATTCCCCCCAAGAAACTGTGAGGAGTCTATTGCCAGAGACTGTAAAACAATTAATGACTCTATCTATTTAGGTCACAAGGAGAAAGTGATTTAGAAAGTGAATGAAATTGCATGGTTAGTCAGTGGGGTCCTCAAAGGAAAAAATATTATTGACAGACTGAGATTAGTTCATTCTTTGCTGTTTTATTAAAAATTTCCTCTCAAATTGCCTCATAAAACGGATATCTTAAAAATTTATGTTTCATAAGGCTAATCTAGCATTAATTAATGTAAAGAGCTAGTTTTAGGGGAACAAACTGGATTTTGTCATGTTTACCTTTGAGTTTTAGAGTACCTACCCTAAGATCCTGGGGCATTTTGAACTTAATAGACAGTTGGATACCTAAGGTATCAGAAGACTGGAGAATAGGTCGTTAGAGGGAAGCTAAAAAAAATTACAAATAAATGGATTTATTAGAAGAACGGAATAATTCACACTAGAAAAATGGAATCAAGTACAATCAATAAAATTCCCATCATGTTGCAGTTAGGCCTCTCACACCTGACTAATATATCAGGACTGTTTGAAATGGGAAATGGCAAAGTCATTAGAAAGAAATTGGAGAATTTATACTTCCGTAAAATTTTTGTCTAGAGTCACTATCAAAGATTTTCTAAAGCTGGACTGGTATTGCATCCTTGGATATTTTGTCATAAATTACAACTATAGCAACAAAAAATCTAGAATGCAGGTTAAAGAAAACTTTTCTTGAAATATGAAGTGATTTGAAGAATTGATAACTATCTTATTTAACATCATTATTAAAGATATTGAGGAAAGGGTTCATAGCTAGTCTCCAGATTTACAGCTAATATCAAATTACCATGCATAGCAAAAAAAGCAAAACCAATGGTTCTAGACTATCAGGAAGTTTGTGAGTGGGCATAATATGGACATATATGGACATATCATTATGAACATAATATTTCAACATAAAAAACTTAGAAATGTTTTGTAAACCTAAATTGTCAGAAATGAAGGCTATTAATTCTTCAGCTATGACCCAAGAGAGAATTTTTTAAATGAGTTTAGTCTAGTTAGTCAAAAAGTCAACAAATAACATGGATGAAGATGGAAGAGGAGGCAGAAAAGCAGCAGCAGGAAGAGAAGGAAAGGGAAGAATGACCTAAATATTAAAATATTTGAATATATAAATTACAAATACACAATTATTAATTATATAGGACCAATATGTGTTTTAAAATGTGTCCTCTGAGGTGCTCTTCATAGTGTTTGCTATTAAACTTCATGAAGAATGTGATTTCATTTGACTAGACTCACAGGAGAATGGCAGGAAAGAAGGTAAATGATAGGTGGAAAGAAAAAGGGGTAGAGTGAACCCCAAAGGTGATTAGATGATGGATTTTACAACCTAAATAGGCTAACATGGTCTTCCTAAAAATAAATCATGACCAAATCTTAAAACAAAGTTTTAAGTGGCATAGATTAGACTGAGCTTATTCACCAAAACTCTGGGATGTTTCATTTGAAAACTTAGTGTTTCAAACTAAAAAATGTTAGATCAGAATTGGTGCACTTATGGTAGTGATTTAATTCCAAGAGAGACTGAGCAATGTAAGGAGTGATAATCACCTAGAAATCCATGAAGAGAAGTTAGCCTGATCCGATCTTCACTCAGGATTATTAAAGGAGGATAACAAGGAAGCCCCAAAAGTCAACTCTCAGGACCTTTAACCCTCCTCCTACATCCTTGTTATTGAAGCTCAATCATAAAGAATGAATTAAGTGATAAGATTTATTTTTCATTTCATTATAAGTACAATTTGTTATTGATCAATATGTGATCAACAGAATGTTCCACTTCCATTGATCCATGTCCAGAACCTTAATTGTTTGCCTTTTTTGACCTTGTAACTAGAAATTTCCTTTATAACAGTGGAAAATCTTAGGGAAAAAATAAAAGATATACTAAATCTCTGTTATTAGTTTTCTTTAAATGGATATCACATGTGATGGTAGCCTAGAAACATCAGAGAATGGCACTGACTCTGCTGTCACTCTCATATTTTTGTACTTGAACGAAACTTTGTGTTGGAAGCAAACATGAAGTGATTCTCCCAAAGGTAGTTCCTCTGACTTAAGCACCTTCAGTTTGTCCTGGCTTTTCTTGAGCCAGTCTGCACAGTGTTTAAAGCTCAGTGTGAATGTGACGATTCCTTTCTTGCAGGTTTACCAGCATTAGTAGTGGCCACATCAGTGGGCTTCACCAGGACAAAAGGATATGGTACTGATCACTAGTAAGTCCATCCACAGTGGTAATTCATGTTTATAATTAAGTCAATCATCAAATATGCTTCATTAGTCTTGGTTGGCACTTCTGATAGCTTGCATTTTGTCATCAAGTCATTAACAATGGTAGAAATCAAATTAGTGAGGGATGATGTAAGATAGTTTAAATGACAAAGGTTAGAAAATAAATGCTTCACACTATTAAGAATCCTTGTTTTTGTTTTCCATTTCTTTATTAATCCAGTATGTTTGATTTTTAAGCTAGTTTAATATTTGCTTTACATGTTCAGTCTCAAATACTTTTGTTAGAACTGGATACATCTTGACATTTAGAATGTAATTTTGATCTGAGCTTCTAATGTCATTGATGGTAATATATATTGGTATCAACCAAGTTCTGTCATGTTAGTTCAAGATGTTGTTTTAAGATAAGGTTATACATGCTAAACTTATAGATCTGGGGAATCAATAGATAACAAATTAGCAAATGCCAGGGCTAGGCAAGAAACGAGAAGAGAGAAAACAGGTGACAGTATTAACCTATTTTAAACACAACTGTAAAAGTGATCAGTTTTGTGAGAGAAGTTATGTTTATATTTGATATTTCAAATATAAAAAATGTACATTCATATCTTCATTTGTTCTTCAAAACTGAGGAGGAAATTGAAAAACAGGGAAGTTATTTTAAAGTGAGATATTCTGATTGTTTTCTGGTTTGATATTAAGAATTGCTGCTAATTAGTTCCACTGGTATGTTTATCCAAATTGAGATTGTGCTAAGAAACATCATTTCACCTATACATCCAAAAGAACTTTCCAAATAATTGAAAGAACTCATATCTTTGGTAAATCTATATTATCAAAGAAAAAATAATCCTCTCAGCATATATTATAGAGTGAGGCTTGCCATTGTTATCTTTAAGCTTTTTTTAAATAATAGTTGGACTCTTTTGGTATAAATACAGTATTTGAAAGCCACTATATTGGGATTGTGAAAGGAAGTGTGATTATGGATATTATAGTTCCTATTTTCAAGGAGTTTATGATTATAACTGAATATAATACAATGAGTAATGTATCAGTTTGAAGAGCACCTTTCACTGAAACACAGAGGAAATTCAATGACAGTCTCAGACACACCAGACTAAAGTGTTCTATCAGACTAAGGACTTTTTTTTCCAGATATTTTATAAAAATAGGTATTAAATTGTCAGCCCCAAAGTGTGAGAGTAGAATTTTATCTGTCTGCTATTATGCCAAGGAGCAATAACTAAATGCAGCACTTTTAATGCATACTTACACACACACTTGGGTTGTGTATATACAGATAAGTGTATTTATGTATTCACATGCATATATAATTACCAGCTTAAATTGTTATTAAGGTGTAATTTACATGGAGTAGCATTCATTCTATTAAGTGTATGGCTGTGAGTTTTGCACAAAGATTCATAAAACAGGTAACCACCACCAGTCAATGTAGTTAGGACCAATAAGAAACAGCTATTGTTAATTGTTGTTGTGAACTGAGAGGTAATATTGAAAGGGTCAAATACCCAAACCCAGTGCAAGAAAGGATGGACATGACTCTGCATCAGCATTAATATAACAGTCCCCAGTGCTTTCCTCTTGTTGGCTCTCCTGGGTGACTCACATGTGATGGGCTGCCCATGTACTCTTCATGCCCATCTGTTGTGAGAGAATCGTGATTTTACCTCCAATGGCTGCCATGGCTTTAGCAATGCAAACCTGAATCTCTTGATGAATTTAGTAATTGAAACAAACACAGCTGCCCTTCTTTTTATGCACAAGCTTATCTTTAGTGAATTCCCTCAGTATTCTGGGAGTGGGGGGGACAGGGGGAGGTGAGTAAAATTTGCAGAAAAAAGCATGTTAAATGGAGATCATCCTTGGCCTGAAATGATGGCTTTGAAACCAGTTTCTCCCAATATCTCAATGGTCTCAAGGAAGAATGAGTAAATGCCATGCTTAAGACTAAAAAGACACTTTTCCAGCAAAGATGTATTTGAAACATTCCATAATGGATTTAAAGCAGTATTTTACAAGGCTTAAGTAATTGTCACCTTTTTACTGAAGGTCAATATAAAAATCTCACTGCAAGAGTAATTTGTCTAAAATGTTTGAACTGATAAAAATCAGTCCGTGTAATAAATGTTTCTTTTCCATGAGCAGTCCAGAGTGTTTCACTCATGAAATGGCCTAATTCAAGTTTTTTTTTCACATTGTCTATACGTTTCTTTTTATTGACAAACCTTTGAAATGTGCCAGCATGCTGAGGCTAGATGCATATCTAAGTTTTTATATCACACTTCAGTGGCTTAACACTTATCACTAATTTTTGTTAGTTTTTATCTAATGTTATTTTCAGCTGCTGGCTCTCTCTCGAAGGAGGACTGCTGTATGCTTTTGTGGGACCTGCAGCTGCTGTTGTCCTGGTAAACATCAAAATCCACTTATTTTCTTAGCAAAGAAAGACTAATTTGTTATTAGAGTGACAATTTTATATTTGTTGCAGAAAAAATTTTGAAATTCAATGAATTTGTGACTTAAACTGCTATTCAGTTCTTTATTAGCCTAAAATATTTTGAAGGCTGAAGAATATTAAATGTGGGAGTGTGGGATTTCCTTTGCAGTAACTTCACATTTGTGAAGAAGTTTAAGTTTCAGTGCATTCTTCCCGTCGAATGTATAGCATTTTATGATCATTTCACCTTTATACTATTCTGTATGATCCACGTAGTTATTAAGATGTCTTAATCTTAATAACTGCTACTATCAACTATCAATGAGAAAATATCTGTCCATATGTCAGTTTCTCAACCTCAGTATTACAGACAATTTGGATGAGATATTTCTTAGTTATTGAGTTGTCCTATGTATTTTAGGATGGTCCACAATAAATACCTACTAGACTAGTACTCTCCAGTTGTAACTATCAAAAATATCTCCACATTCCCCTATCTTCCCTGGTGGCAAAAAATCAGTTTAGTTGAGCGCCTCTGCTAATATATATATATATATATATATATATATATATATATATATATATATATAATGCATATGGATCTAATTTTTTTTCTTTTGGGAATAATAATTCCTTTACAAGTTTAATTGTGGGAACATGAGAATGTGCTACCAGTTTGCCTTTCTTTCTCTCTTCGAATTTATTGATTATGAATCATTCTTGACCAATAAATATTTGAAAACTATAAGGGAAGTAAGAAATGGCTTCTATTGAACACTGCAATTAGATTTCTAACTAGATAATTACCTTTGATTTCTTGACAATTCTTTCAGTAATTTAGAAACTAGGGACATCTTCCTTAATAACTCAATGTGGCTTTTTCTACCTTTAAAATGTGCTCTTCATCCTCTAATCTATAACAGATAGCAGAAAAGTACATGATTTAAAAAAAAGAGAGAAAGAAAATCTCGGCATACGTGTTAGAGAAGAGCATAGGGAAATTGAAACTATTAGATACATTTTGTCTGTTGTATTGAATTTTTATTTAATCAGTTGAATTATTTCCCTAAGCTACTAGATTAATCAACATAAAATCCTAAAATGAGGAAACCAAGTGTATGTGCTTAATTGAAACACCAAGTTAGGGTCTTTGGAGTGGTAATGAATTCCCTCATAATTAAATTGTAGATTAATAGAATCCATGGAATACACTCTGTCTTTTAGTTCAAAATGTGAGAAGTAGAAAGATAAGTTTCTATCTTGATTGAATGATACCAGGAATCTATGAAGACTGACACCTCATAAGTCCCTACCTCACAGGTGTTCGGACCTTCCTTACACCAGCAATTACAAAGATTTCGGCTGTGTACTTCATCTGCACAAAGTGTTTTGAAGAAGCAGTTTTTCCTTTTTTCTTAATTAGTCATCCTGCTTAATTTAAAACAGATTTTTGTGAACTAATATTTTCAATGTAGAGTCATCACTCTTTGCTTTTGGGGTTACAGCAAGATTCCATTGATCATGAAGGGTAAAGGGGAAGGAAGCCAAATGGGAGAAAATACTTTTCTTTGATTATCTGGGTTTCAGCATTAGAATGGATTCTTCTATTACGGAGTGCTGGTACATTATAGAACTGTGGGCTCTTGCCATAATAAGCTACTACAAATAGACCACAGCTATCTCTACAGCTCTTTATAACCTTATTTGAGAAATAAAAGTTTGTGTGATATTCTTTCAGCTCTACTGTACAAAACCCATTGAAGTATTAAGAAAGTCTTCAAAATGTGGAGAGGTTTTCAATAGAGTGAGTTATAAAAACTGGTGTTAGTGTCCATCTCCTAGAGGATTCTGGCGAGTTGAACAGACTTTTGCTTTTGTCTAGAAAAGCATGGAGCATCAGAACACTCCCCACCTCACAGGAGAAACAGCCACACAGCATGAAGAATTTAGGTGTTCTGTTCATGCTGGGGTCAGTGACAAAATCTTCAGCACCTTTGGCTGCTATGGTTCATCCTAGCCTCACATTGTGAGACTCAAAATCCTTTCATTCTTCAAGGGTGAAATTTTTTTTAGCCAATTGATTTTACTTGGAGGTGACTTAGAATGCCAGATTGGCATAGTATGGTACCATTGACAAGTTAGATAATTGAGTGTTAATGTCTCAGTGTTAACTTCACAGCGTGGAAATTAAATGTACTTCATGTACTTTAAAACCTTAAAGCAACACACCACTGTTAAATTTTTCTGTATTACTTTATGCACTTATAAAATATTGGAGAAGTGCCTTCTGTCACTACTATTGTGAATATATAATTCTGTGGTGATTATAAGGTAATAAAAGAGGGTTTTCAGGAGAAACAGGGACCTGATTCCCTTCAATAATCATTGAAAGGTCAACCTTTGTTTCTATTTGACAGGTCAACATGGTGATTGGCATTTTGGTATTTAATAAACTTGTTTCCAGAGATGGGATCCTAGATAAAAAGCTCAAACACAGAGCCGGGTAAGCTGCAATTGGTGCATTTTGAAGGTGTTTGTCAGTGAATCCCATACTCCCATTTCCAGACCATCTTTGACTACCTTTGATTGTGCTTTGAATTTTGTTCTGGACATACCAGTGCATCTGGTAGATTCTACCATTGAAACTTTTGTCATGTGATATTAAGTAATGCAACCAAAATAATAAAATAAACAAATAAGAAAATGAGTTCATATTGCCTCTTTATAGGATAAGAAGATTAAGTATAAGAAGGCTAGGCTTAACATATTGGTCCTTGGGTGAGGATTTTTAAAGACCCCCATGTGGTACTCCCTAGTGGAATACCGGTTAGGTTAATCTCCTCTGAAGGATACAGGCCACATAACTGTGGGTTTGAGTCCAGGTCCATGGGGAACAAACAGTGTGAGCAATTAAATAAAAAATAAGAGTATTTTTCCATCTCTCTTCCTGCCTGCCTGCCTACCTACTACTGCCTTCATCCCTGCCTACACCTTTCCTTTTAAATAAATAAGTAAATAAATGCTCCATCATTTTGGTCATAAAGTATAGGAGGATAGATTGAACCTAATGTCAATATGGAACACAGATGAATAGGAGACAGGCAAACTCTAGGACAAAATTATAGCATATTTTGATGAATTTATATATCAGAAAATTCCTCACTTGAAATTACTGCTTATCAAATACTATTCTTACCATATTTTTAATTCTTTATGACATTTTGACTGTAATTTGGTAGGAGTTATTTTTGTTTGCACATTTTAGCCACTTAAAAAATTTAAGAAAGTATCTCCTTTAATTTTACTGTAATTACATCACCATATCTAGTGATTTCATAAGCACAGTGATAGTAGCTTTTTTAGGTTATATGGTTACTTTATAGAAATCTGAATGAATTCCTTTATTCCTTTGAATTTCCCTTTGTCTCTTTTCTTTAAACACGGTTATAGATTTCTTCTTCCTGTTAAACTACACCTTCATTGAAAACTTACCCAGTAATTGTTCTCATTTCTTTTATAATTTATGGTTTTTATTAATAGTCATAGTATTTGGTCACTAATTAGTGAGAATTTTAAGTTCTTTGTGTTTATAATCTATGTAACGACTTGTCTTAAGACCACCCACATATTTTTTCCCCCTGATAAAAGACTAGGCTTAATGGCTTTGAATAGAAAATATTGATACCATTTATAGCAAGCAGTAGAACTGCAGTGGTGTAATAATATCATTGCAGTTTCCTTCCCAAGAGGGATGACTTCCCAGTTAAAGAAACCTTGGATGAATTTCCATAACATTCTTAAATGATAGACTTGAAACTTAATGTAGATACTGAGCTTTCTATACTATTTGAACTTGAAGCTTTCACACTATTATTGTTGTTAATCCTCCATTTATGGCTTGATTTGGAGCAATAAATTCTTTAGTTATTTCTGTCCATATTACTCATATAAGAATAAATTGTTCATCTTGAGTACTGGGTAAATGAACTTAGTTCTGCCACTAGTGGTGTAAACCTATATACTTTTTTTAATATTAATAAGTAAAAAGCTTTGAAGTTAAAAAATAAGTTATGCTTAATATCTAATTCTACACCTTACTAGCTCTGTGAGTCTTTAGGCATATTGCTTAATCTTCCTGCAACTCATGTGTTCTCACTTGTAAAATCGGGATATAAAATTTATCATAATAAATTATATCAAATATAATGTATATAAGGCATTCAAAATATGTAGCAAATAGAAGAACTCACTCAACAAATGGTGGGTATTCTTGTAGGACAGATTGTTTTTAAAGGTACCTGACTTCCCATCTATCAAGAGTCCATGATTCCACCATTTATGACATTGAAGTCAAAAAAAAGCTGAGATCATCAGAATGAGTATAATGCTATGGACTTACTAAATTTAGTCTGTCATTTTTCCTCATTTAATTATTGTATATGTAATATTCAGTTTGATTCAGAGAGCTCTTTGTAAAAGATAACCTGTTAGGAGACATGACATTATCACATGAGTTTAGAAATTATTCATTTCAATTCAATCCCCATATTAATTTTGAAACCTCTATTTTTAATAACATGATTAGAAGTCATATCCCTTTTATTGACAAAGTTGAATCAAAGATATTTACTGCTTCCAAGGTCACTCTTGGGCAGATGGAAATGTTGTTACTGTATGTTTTAAAAGTGGAATGCTGGTTACTATCCAGAGCAGAAAAGAATTAACAAATGAATAATTTTGTTTTTAAATTTTTTCCTATATTATAAAATATTACTTTAACTAAAGTATGTAGAAATTTAAAATTACAAGAACATGTTCCAAAGTGTTACTGAAGAAAAATTTATAGAAGATATGAATATTTAAGGCAAAGCAGTGAGGATAGTAATAAAGACTTCAGTGAAGAACAAACAGAATAAACAGAATGTGCTTTAGAAACAATGAGCAGGAGACCAATTGACTGACTTAACAGTTGATCTCCCTAATTGTAAATAATGACCATTTCAGGTCTGAATATACAGATATATTCTGAATTTTTCCTTAAAATATTTTTCATTATTTAGAATCAAAAATAGTCCCAAGACATTCCTCCTTCCACTTTTTCAATTTCCCTGTTCCCTTTCTTCATCTTAAAATCAGTTATTAGAAACTTCCAAGCATGAGCTCAATAAATATTTATAAATGAATGAGTTAATGAATATTTAATATAAATAAGCAGCTTGACAAGTTTTATGATACTCAAAGTATATTAAATTTTCCTAATAAATAAAATATATTTTCCAAGGTGGCATTTATCGCAAATATCAGTACATCTATATTAAGATAATTGAAAATAATGAAAGCAAAATAAAATGGCATGTCTTTTAAGAACATTTCAAACAAAATATCTTGTTTTCTCTTTTTGTTCAGTTTTTTCATCAGCTATTTTAAACTGAATTATCTACATGAAATTAGACTACCATATCATGATCCTTCACAGATTTCATGAGATTTTTTCCAATGGAATGGGCTATATTTTCTTTACAGCTATTTTTTATATTATTAATAAGCCACACAATTTTATTTTCTTAGATAAATATAAGGAAATTGGAATGGGAACTAGAAATGATAGATTCCATGATCCCTTAGAGTAGAAAGAATAACATAGAAAGAGTAGTAAAATGACTCATGTTTCTACTCTGGTTCTCTGGTGATATTGGTCACATTTGATCTTAGGATAAATTAAGTTTTTTTTAAATGATAGCACTTTTTGTTTTGCAAGTGCTTATTTTTTTCTGTTAAAAAGAAGTAAGATTTTATTTTTCATTGTAGCAATTCAATATAGCATTTAGACTATGTGTTCTTCATATTACATTAATTTCTATAGTGGTCATGGAAAAAGCATTTGATCTCTCTGGGTATTATATCTTTGCTCTAATTCGCATGTAATAATAGAATTCCAAAGGTGTCCAATCAGTTAATATCAATAATAATTTTTGACAGCTCTAAGGGAAGTATGTGTAGGCCTCTTAATCATTCTCAAATCTCAAGAAAAGAGAAGCGAGAGTTTCAGATACCAACTGAAAATATATTTTCAAAAAAGCTCATAGATCAAATTATAGTTTTTCAGAGCTAAAATACGTGCTTACATTGAGTACAAACATTATGTTTAGTAATCTTTGGCTTTTCAACGTTGTTTCAGAGCCTCGAGGCAAAGTGTCCTTAAAATGAAAAAGATAGTCTTGTCCACATTCAAGGCACATATACTAGGTGGCCTATCCTTTATGACAAAGGAAATGTACCTTTATGTTACTAATCTTGTGGGATTTAAGATTGAAGGCACTCAAATGAATAGTTAGGGGAGTGATGCCCACTCCCACTGTTCATCAGAATAATCTATGGACCTTTACAAAATTTATAAATCTGGGTCTCATTAAATTGAGTCTTTGGATTGGTATGTATAGCTGATACATAGCAACTGGAAAATACTTTCTTTTGGGAGTAGTTTCAAACACATCAGCATGTCCATTAAGTCATTCATGAACCAAACTGAATACAGACTTGGTTACTTATTCTTTTGAAAAGTTTGGGCACATGTGGCTACAACATAAGCCCTGCATTGAATCAGTAAAGTGAACGATTTAGTATCATATTCCCCACCTTCACATCTAGCTCTGAAAGCTTTCATTTTTCTCTTGGGGTCTATTGATCAATCTGCATACATAATAGCTTTCAGATTTATTATTTCATTCAGGTATTATTCACAAATGAGTACACTTTAAAAGAAACTAGACATTATCAATTATGAGCATCTTACGATTTTTCTCTGGCCACTTTTATAATAGCCATGGTAATGCAAGTCCACTATAATATTATTTTTAAAAGCCTAAAGAGCAAACATATATTTTAAAAAATAGATACCACATGGGCATGAACAAGAAAAATGCAACACAGAAAATTATTTCTCTTTCAAAGTGTTTTTAATTTTGATGCAAGTGATCTTTTTTAGGTTTTCCTAAAAGGTTTGTGTCCTAATAAACCAGTTACTTTCAAGGGACTCATTTCTAAAACAGAATGTAAATAAAGGTTATCTGTGTATTTTGACTTTGCTTCTGTGATATAAATTAAGCCTGAATTGTTTGAATATGAATTTATTTGCAAAATTCTTTAGACTAGATCATTTTAATGCTACTAGAGTCTATGACAACATGTTCAGGAAGAATATTTTGAACTTAATGGTTATATTACATTTATTAAAACAGAAAACTATCACCTTTATTATCAACTAATATTTCATCAAATTTCATCAGCCCTTATATTCAGATCAGCCTAAAATACAGGCAATACATTGATGCTTTAAAAAATTTCAAGTTATACATATGCTAAAATCAAGGCTGCATCTTCTATAAATGATTAGACTTAAAATACATGTTTCTAAATTGGACTTCAGAAATACATTTTTACATTTAGGAAGATTTTAATTATAGTACATGCTTTCTGCAAAAACAGTGAAAAGCTTTGAAGCCAGGAGTCCTCATATGTTTGATTATTATCAGAGGTCTGAATAAAGGGCTTTCACTGTATGTCTACACAAGCACATGCTTATGTTTAACTCAGTGTATTGAGCAACTTCGATCTGTAGACACAAGGGCCATTTAGGGTGTAAATGATGAAAATATGCTTTGCATGCAGCAAACGGCCCGTCTTGTTAAAAGATAAATGTTACAAAAAATGTGTTGTGTAAATGCATCTTTAAAATGAACTATGGCCTTCATCTTTGATAAATATACCCTTTTGCATGAAATCGTATTTACAAGCTAACTTACAGCAGCAATTTTTTTTTTTGGTGACAATTCAATATTTTGTTCTTTTTGTGGGTGTTCTGTTTGTTTGCAGTCAGATGAGTGAGCCTCATAGCGGTTTGACGCTCAAATGTGCCAAGTGTGGAGTAGTTTCAACAACAGCTTTGTCAGCTACCACCGCCAGTAACGCCATGTTAGTCCTGATCATTTACATCTTCTTGTTACAAATCTTTTACAGTGCATGTGAGATTAAAAAAAAAATTTTCTTTTCTAATACTAGAGCTAAGAACATACTTAAATATTTATAATTGGCATCTGTCTTTATAACTATTATGGGATTGCCTATAAAAAGTAAATAACATTTTCAAATGTTACCAGTTTTGTGGTTTCCAAGTTAATGGTCTTGGTGCCATATGCAAGAATGCTTTGTTGAGTGGGGGTTTGGTTATCGCCTGGGGCATAACATGCAGCTACGTGATACTGTTTTCTCTGTCTTTCAACAGGGCATCTCTTTGGAGCTCCTGTGTAGTGTTGCCCCTTCTGGCTCTGACATGGATGTCTGCGGTTCTGGCCATGACAGACAAACGCTCCATATTGTTTCAAATACTTTTTGCCGTGTTTGATTCACTGCAAGGTTTTGTGATAGTCATGGTTCACTGCATTCTTCGGAGAGAGGTGAGCAATAAGGTTCTCGGAGAGTATTTTCCTTGTTAACACGTCATCTTTGATTTTAATACCTAGATCTTCAGATTAAAGCTAGGCTCCTCTAAAGACTTGTGTGAAAGTCAAGGCTGAAGGGACGCTTGAAGGCAAAATTGAAGAGGACCCTTTGGATGATGAAAGTGATGTGTTAAAACAGATAGGACTAGGCAAAGAAGAAAGTTAGCTTGAGGTGCCAAGAATCAGGGAGAATGGATGCAATGAAGACTGACTGAGTCCTGATAAGCTGGTTAGGGAAGTTAGTGGATAATAGGGAAGTATGGCATATTTTTAAAAGTTAGAGTTCATGAATATAATGCAGTGATAGTTCTCAAACTCATTCCCTAACTCACATTTTACACACAGAATATCCCCCATTCTGTATACCTAATTTTATTTTTAATAGAAAATATTGAGATAAATGAGCAGTTCTTTTGACTTTACGAAATTGTGGTTAAGATAACTAAAGATGCTTGATTTTGATATGGATGTTTATGCTCAGAAAAAACAAAATATGTACACAGTGGAGCATGATAGGCAGAAGCTGTCATCAAGAACTGTAGAGGGACAATCACAGTATATCTGTAGGTCATGGTTGAGGTTTATTGTCAGCAGTGAGGGAGAGAAATAGTCATCCTTCATGAGTCAAAACATTAACCTGCACCAAATCCATCCAGAATAGTGATAGATTTCAGACTTGAGTTGTTTAGGGATGAAATATTGTTTTCCAGCCAGTGCAAAAATTATTCTGAATGATTGCAAACACTGACACAGTATTTACAAAGTTTATGAGTAATTTTAGCATTTACTCTGGAGATGGCAGCAACTAAAAACATAGAATAATCCAGTGCCTTGCCAGTTATTTTGAAAATGACAGTTTATGTTGTCATTTTGCATTATCTAGCTTGCTTGAAAACTTTATTATGATGTGCACATTGCAAAAAGGTATGTGTGCTTATGAGTACATAGCATAGTTTTCACTGTGATATATGATGGTAAAAGATTTTTGCCTCCTTTTCCAGATGGGGAAAACAGTATTTCTGAAACCATCCTATATTTCTCTTTTTCATTCTGACTTATTTTACTCAACATGATTCCCTCCAGTTCTATCCAGGATGGATTCATTCCTATATGGAATATAATGAAATTAAACAAATGAACGTATAAATGCCAACAACAACAACAACAAAAACAGGACTCATGAGGACTGGTTATGGGGGTGTGGAGGTGGGGGAGAGAGGAAAACGTGGCAGTAAGGGACACTGGAACTCTGGTGGTGGGTATGATATGAGATAGAGACTGAGATACAATTTCAATATCCTAAATGGAATTCAGCATTGTGAACTAAAGAAATAAGATTACTATAAAAGCAATATTTCTGAGCTACTTTAGTAAGATACAGATGTCAGCAATAAAGTCACATGTGTACTCTGAAGAATGTTATATGATGAAAAGCAATGAAAATGGAGGAGTGACTTCACATTCATTGCAAGGTAGGGGGCATATTTAATCATTAAAAAAATCTGAGTTTGCTTTATAATTGCCAAGGTTTCGTATTCCCTGTCACAAACTCTACCTAGATATCAGCATTAAAAATCTTCCAATATTCAATTCTTTTTCACCAAAGTTAAGTTAAAAGGAAATGGAGGGGGGTCCCAGAGGAAGAGAGAGAAAGGGGGCATGAACTGTATTTGAAGAAATAATAGATGAGAACTTCCCCACTTTGAAGAATTAAGCAAGACTCCAGATCCAGAAAGCTCAAAGAGTTCCTAATAAAAGAAACCCAAACAGAAATACACCTAGACACATCGTCATCAAAATGTCAAAAATACAAGGTACAGAAAAACTATTAAAAGCACCCACAGAAAAATGTGTCACATACAGAGGAGCCCCCATGAGATTGTCAGCAAACTTCTCAAGTGAAACTCTGTAGGCCAGAAGGGAATGACAGAATATATTCAAAATGCTGAAAGAAATGGAGTTTCAACCTAGGATACTATATCCAGCAAGATTATTATTCAGAACTGAAGGAATGATAACAACCTTTTCTGACAAGCAAAAGGGGTTTATCACCACAAAAAAAATATCAAAGGATGCTCTGCTCTATAAAAGCATAAAGAAACCCCACAAAAAAACAGTAGGACAGCAAATATACCATAGTGGGTGTCTTCTGCCAGCCTTGGTCAAGTTAAAACCTCCAGCATAGTTTCTTGCTTCCAGTCCTTGTTCGTCAGTACGACCCATCAGCAACCCGGTGAAAGTGTCCCTTTCTTGCCTGCCAGCTTCTGTGTACTTTCTATGAACTAGTCCTGACCCAAAACAACCCAGTGACTTTCTTCACCACCAATGGAAAACAATTGTACCTTCTCCAGATAACAAGAATCCCAGCCTTAGGGAGAGGTTCCATCTTTTCAGCATGTTCCTTGCTTTGATACTCAGCTCTCTCATTCCCAGGGTACATTTTATAGTACTCAACCCCTTTATAGTTAGTGCCCTGATGTAATTTGCAATTATATGTAAACTTTCCATGTTTTCATTAAACAAAAAAATCTTCAAATAAAAAAAGGGAAATGGAATTTTTAGGACTTTGTTCTCTAATTCTGTTCTAAATAAGTAGACATCTGATGCATTTTTGATTGATGATTAAGGATGAACAGTTGGAGGTATTAAATAATATACATGATATATCTGCATGTATTTTTCATAAACTGTAAATGCTTTAGGATACTTGAGGTGTTAAAGAATAGAAAGGGCCCCATCTCATAATAAGCCTCTTTTTTCTTTAGAAATAAGCTTTCTGAATAGCCTTAGGCTATTATCAAGATATTCAAGTTTTAAATTGACATATTTGATGGCTTATTATCAAATTTTTGCTGCTTATACATGAAGGAAAATATTTGGCTTAAAAATAACTTCCATCATAACTTCCCCATACTTGCTAATTGAACTAATAACTGTCAAAAACATAGTTTAAGGGTAATTAAATCAAATCCTATAATGAATGCTTTTGCTGAAATAGATGTCTGTAAATACATGTTTTCGGTAGTAATGAGGAATAAAATGTGGATGTTGGCTTGCTATTGTTGCAGTTTCAATGATTAGTTCAAATTGAATAATTTTATAGCATCTAAGTTAGTAAGCTGTGTCATACCTCATTCCAACACTGTAATGAAAAACTGTATCTTTGCATTGACTCTTAAAAATACTCTATAACATTGCTATAAATACATAGAACAGATTTTGGGTATAGAGCAAGTCTCAATTCCTCAGAAGAAATTGTTACTGAAAAGCATAAAGAATCTTGTTTAAAAGGGATTTGCAAATCCAAAGAACTATATCATAAGATCTCAGGAGGTCCACAAGCATTCTTTTTAACCTTCTAAATAAATGTATATTGTCTGAGTTTAGCGATGGGTCTCTTTCATGTTATCTGTGGTCTCACTCTCCTAACATTAACCACAGCCCAAGAGAGTAGAAGCATCTTAACATATCTTCCATGTCTCCTGTGAACAAGTGTTCCAAAAATACACCAAAAGCAATGGACTAGAAAGCTACCTGTAAAATATTGGGTAATCACTCATATCTATTCATCTGCATGATAATCCCATAGGAGATTCTAAGAGTACAGTTTTATCTCTACTGTTTTTTTGACTTTAAAATATTTTCTCTGTAATAATCCATATGGATTCTTCTTAAAAATGTATATATAAGAAATGTTTCTTTCAATCTAGAGATACTGAATGCTTGTACGTCTGTTTCTATTCCTGAGTGTTTTGACCTACATTAACATAATTGGATAATTTTTAGTCCTTATTGATCCAGTAAGAACGCCAAAGACTTTACCCATATTTATTTTTGCAGTCTTTCTGGGAAGAAGATGAGTGTTCTCGGGAGGAAAATAGCCTTACAGTTGAAGGAGAAAAAAACTGAAATATTATAACTGTCGCATTTGAAATGTGATGTGTATGGGGCTTAATTTATTTGAAAAGTCTGCTTATAGTGGATCTAGTTTTAAAAGCAAAATCATTTCAAGTCAGAAAGGGAGAAATGACCACTTCTGTACTGCCAATTCAATTATAATCTACTTTAAAAATAATTTAAGAAAGCAGATTATTTGCATAGCAGTATTTGTGACCTCTAGAGCTGACAACTTAAAATTTAAAAATCATAAAGATTTGTATTCTTGAAAATAGTTTCTTCTCCCAGGGCATTTTTTTCTTTTGAATTGTTTTAGTAGATGCCTCTGACAGAGGAGAAAACAGAAGGCAGAAGAATTGTTTTAATCATCAAATCAATCTGATTTATCACATCATAATACTTTCAGCAACAAAACCTAAGCTAATATGTATAGTACTTAATAAGACAGAATCTAATAGAACAAATATAGATGATTCCTTCATTTAACCATCATCTCTTGATTAGAAGTCATTTTCATTAAGTGCATAACGACATACTATTTACTATTCTCCACATTGCTATGGAAATGCAAACTACACAAGAGTTATGAAACCTTTGAAATAGTTACTGTTGCTAGGAAACGGTTTTCTTGGCGCCTGCACATTCTTCTCGTCTCTCCTGTGTCTGCCTGTGCCTGGCTCTAAGACAATCTTACAGCTTGATGTCAGAGAAGGAAAATAACAAGATTGTGATACAAAATAAGCTGCAATAAAACCCTTTCACTAAACGAAGGGAAAAAGGAGAATGCTTAAAAGGATAATTCTGTTGTATCAGTATGTGAGGATCCTGTGACTGTGATGCAGTGTCAGTAGCTGGGCCAAGCCCTTCTTTCTTCTCCCAATGCTGGCAGGCATTCTGGGCCGCACCAGATGAGGTACCAGAATCTTCATCCAAACCCGTGGAATGATTTCGTAGCACAAAGCTTAAAATAAACATGAACTGGTTGGGTCTTTCTCCTCTCTCCTCTCTCTCTCCTCTCTGTCTCTCTCTTTCTCTCTATCCCTCCCTCCCTCCCTCATTTTTTGTCCCACTCCCTTCCACCTTTTTGAAGTTGTTTTTTGCCAATTTCCCATTTTGTATTATTTCCAGAGTAAAAATAAAATGAATACCAAACATTTGACAGTGAATATTAAAAAAAAAAAAAAAAAAAAGACAAGCATCCTTTTCTATCTAACCTAAAACCAATATTCTCACAATAAACTATTTAAAAAAAATAATGAAGCCAGTAGTGCTGAAATGACTAGCCAGTAATTTGTAAAGAGGTTAAATGAATGTGATGTAATTCAGATGGAGAATTGCACTTATCTCTGAGCTTGACTATTACAGGGAAATTAGGTATGGCTCAGTGTTATAGAGGGGTGTATCCATGGCCTCCCTAAGTGAGGACAGAGGTTTTATTGGTCTTTGATAGGAGACGTCAGAACTTAACAGGGTCCTGAGGAGAAAATAGGGTTTGGAGAATTAAAGAAGTGAAAATTTCAAGTAAAGGAAGATAGAGGATACTGGGCATATGGTTTCCATGGATTAGAGCCAGGGATGAGTAGTAAAGAGGCAGGTATTCTCTGAGACCACCTGGGAACATGGGGGCATAAAGCCAGTAATGTGATTCTAGATCCTAAAATGATTTTTTTTAAATGACTGTATACTGGTACCAAGAGAAACACAATATTGATGGCATTTGAAGGTATAGTTTTCTCACTGGAATCTTGAGCAATCATGATAAGAAACCACTGTGAGTGTTATCATGAAGAAAAATATATTTTAGAGTTTTAGTGATAGACCCAGGGTTGGAGTAGTTATCCTAATGTTTTTAGTTTATTCAGAAATAAGTTGTATAAGGAAAAGGACTTAAGGGAGAGGGGACTCTTACGAGCTTTATTTTTGTCATGCTAAATTGAGAGTTCAAAAAGAAATGTGTTTTGTTTTTAATAAAACAGGATGTGTATCTGGAAATGAGAGAATGGATAAAGGAGCTGCAATAAAATGGATTTTATAGAACAGAGAGTGAGATGCACAAAGACTGCCTTCTAATAGGAACGTGACACCAGCAAGAACAATGTGTTTATATTCCTATATACTTTTTCCCCAGAAATCACCCATGTCTCTTCACCCAACAGTTACCCTAATTCTCAGACAAAGGAATATAAATCCTACCTCTCTTTACAGAAAGAGGTGTTCCTCACTTGAGCATCATTGCAATGACAACATGAATACTTGGCATCAATCTTAATCTGCAACTGCTTCTTCAAGTCCCTTAAAGGCTTAGAAACTTTACATAAGAATTAACTCAGTAAAATGACTTAAGTGAAAAAGAAAAACAAAACAAAAAAACTGAGACACCGAAAATCAATTCATGGCAGAGACTGGAAAATTCAGGTAGTTTCAGGTACCTACCAGGCAGCAACCAAACATGGCTGGTTCTCACCCCCAAATTCTTCTGAGTACCTGCCACCCACAAGGAAAGTAGGTCCTATTCTTCTAGAAACCCCAGGATCCCACTTTGCAAGATTGTTAAAGTAGTGAAAGGAAGTCGAAAATATCTGGAATAAAGGTTTAAAATATAAGAAATGAAAGGTTATGAATTAAGTTTCTGTTTTCTGCTTCAAAATGTAAGACACAAGGCTAAAATGAAAGCTGCTTTGAGGCGTGGTGGGAGGTCTGACATATAACTTCTTTTTTCTTCCTTTTTCATTTTCATGTTAAAGGAAAGTTGTTGCATTTTTTTATCATGTATGTGAATTGTTATCTAGAGAAGCTTAAGTAGCACCCAAAACTGATACAGAAAAGGTAAAAAGCTGTAACAGTTATTAGATTAAGTCATGGAGAGGATTCTAACAAAAAATTATGAGTACTGAAATTTTGAACTGATATCAGTTTACTTCCTTTATTACATAGCAAATGACAAATCATTTTTGTTTCCTTTGCTATCAGAAATCAGGGAATACTTTAGTAATGTGAAGTCATTCATGTGTGTCAGATATAATCCACATGAGATTGAGAACAATCTTATTCATTCATTTAATAATTAAATTATGTTAGATTTAATATGATTAAAATGAGCTAAGCCATTTGTTTAAATGTGACTCCATAGAAACAGAAGTAGACATTAGAAAAAAAGAAACAACATGTTCGGATCTCTCAAATTAAGAATCTTAATCATTGCAAAACTCTAATTTTTTATCCTGGTTTTTAAAAAATGATCTTCTGGAATAGAAAATCAAGAAGAATAAGGAGGTAAAAACTGTCTCCTTAAAGAGTGACTTGGGGTCTGAGCTGCTAGGTAGTTAAATACAGAGCCCATTTCAAACTGCACAGCTCTTGCCTGTGAGGTTTCTTTAATGTGCTATTCCCCAGCAATCTCTAAATCTGGCACAGACTCTCAGAGTGACTCTGCCAGCAGCCTTCAGAGAGAGGACCAACCCAGAAGTGCTCTCTGGCGACTGCTGAGCTGAACCAAATCCCTCACCCCATGGGAGGGAGGCAGGAGTGAGACATTCCCCTGCAAACCTCTTTGAACTCCTGTCTCAGTCAAGAATCCTTACATAGGAAAAGAGTTTGCTACTTTTCCAGGTATTTTTAGAGCAGCCCCCAGCAGGAACTAGTCAGGATAAATGTGGTGATGCCCTGGTTAGCTACTTCTAGAAGACTAACCTTGGGAGCTTAACTGTTTTCACCTCATCTTATTTTTGAAGATATTTCTTGTCTTCATTTTCTCATTTCACATGACATGAGATTTCCTTAATGTCCTCTAAGTATTCAAAGACTATATAGAGAGATATTTGTTTTTTTTGCTACTCCTAATAATTTTTAATCCTCTGGCTGTCATTTAAAGGGGAAGAACTATCACAGAGTATTATTAAAAGAGAAAAATTTTAATTCTAGATTTAAACCGTGCCTAACTTATGTTAAATATTATTTTTAGACCTGTCTATTTAAAATTTTATTTACTAGTCTTATGTAATTTTAAAATGATAATAGCATTTAGGTCCTGCCTCCAGCTGGGCATAACCCAACTTGGGGAACACCCAAGTTGAACCGCTAAATAAAATAAAAATGCTTCTTTCTCTTTTGTCTTCCTATCTGTACCTTTCCTTTTAAAAAGCAAATGAATACATAAATAAAATTAAAATTGTAATATTGTAAGAATTCAGTTATAATACAATATCTAAATTAAATTTTAAGTTGTTACCTATATAATAAGGAATATGTTCTTTATAGAAAGTAATTCAGCTTGAAAGTCTTAAATAATAAATGTTTGAATCTTCTATCAGTTCTTTTTAATTCAATCTTAATCACAAAAATCAGGATAGCGAGACTGTTATTGTTAAGCATTATAATATAAAAGTTACTATTGGCACAGAAATTTTTAAATTTAGGATAGGACAGATTTAGATTTTGTCTTTGTTTTTTATTTGTTTGCTTGCTTTTAATACTTTATTTTTATCCAGAATTAAGGTCCTTGTAGACAAGCTTTTGAAATTTTGCAGTTGTTCGCCATCTGTATGATTCACATTAAGTCGCCAAAGCAAAAAAGTCTTTGTTTATCTGAGAGAAAATACAATTATTTATCAAAGCATTTCCAAATAACCACAGATACATTTTCCAAGTACTATCTTACTTAGAACACAATTTTCTGTGATCAGGAATATTCAGTGTGAAATCTAGCCTGACAGTGTTGGATAGACATTTAAGGCTAATTCATCTAGTTGGCTTACTGCTTTTCTAAGATTTTAAGAAATCAAACAGAACATTTGAAATCAAGTAGTAGACTTTCTCCTGCAAATCTTTTCTAATTAGAAGTAACAGAGGTACTAAAAGTGTCAGAGAATATAACACTTAAATTACGGCATTTATATGACCACTAAAATGACCTTGAGTTTAGTAGAAAATTTTTATGCTTTTCTGCTTTATAATTTCTTCTGCATAGTGTTGACTGATGAAGCTAACGTCATTCTCCAGTGTAGAAATGCCCTTAATCCATTGTGCTATTTGAGAATTAGATAGTTTAAGGTATTGATTGTGTGTGTCTATAGGTTATGAAAAGGGATTTCTATCATATATCCGCAAGAGAGCAGGTATTTTTTTTGAAGAACAACTTGGAGTCGCTTTTCAAATTAGCAAGTGCCACCTTTTGTATTTTATATGTGTTAGTAATTAGAAATAGATCTGAATATGACAGTCTTCTGGCAGGCAAGATTTACAAACTATTCTTTATATTCCTTTATAATTATGCTGCTTTAACAATTGCCTGAGGGGCACAAACAGAAAATTAGCATGTACCTATTTTTCTGATATTGTTTCTTTGGATTGTTTTTCTAAAATCAGATACACTTTCTTAGTGATTTTCCTCAGTGAATACTTTTAGATAGCACAAATAGTGATCATCCAGCAAATACAAGATCCATTACCAATTTATATTATTAATGTATAACTTCAAGACCTATAGGAATGATTTCTACCCAGTTTTTTAGGAAAAAAAAAGATCAGAATAGAATTCACTAAGCCTGTTCTTTCACTGCTGTTAAAAAGAGGAAACTGCTTGATTCTATTTGGCAAGCTTACATTCTCTTTTTTCTCCAGCTTTCCTGGATTTAAAAATATTAGAATCACAGACTGGAAGAGAGATCAGAGAACACCATCCCACACTCCCTTTATTCACAGCTGTAGTGGTCACATCAGCAGGATTAGAACCTGAGATGGAGAAATCGAAGTGGATAAATTCTCATTATTGATCTGGCTGGCCAGAGCTGTGGTGGTAACCAAACTCCATGTCACTTGCCAGATTTTGAAAGCTGGGACAGCAGATGCTAATGACTAGGAAACGGATTAGATGACAAGAAGCTGAAAACAATAGGCTCCATATTTGTCTGGCCAATGTATATGTTATGCACATCTCACAACAAAATTGACAGAATATTTTATATAAGTTTTTCAAAGGAAAAAACCATTCTGTTTTTACCTTGGTTGTTTCTACAAGGGTGCTTCAAATAAAACAGGGGGAATGCTACATCATCTGTGCTTTATTTTTAATCCAAAATAACAGATTATAATAAATGAAGTAGTGAATATCAGTGTGAATTCAGAAAAGCAGAATATTAGTAAAATGGCCTTGCCATTGACTGGAATAAGAAATTACTGCTGCTTGCAATGGTGCCTTTGAAAGAGCTGATTAGGAGCTGCAAGAAGTAGAAAGGACATGCTGATGGGGGAGCATCCGTGATCAAACTAACATCAATTGATCATGTGTTTGCTATTCACCCATTCATGTTTATTCACTTGTTTAATTAAGGGTTTCATGTTCTTTGAATTTCCCTGTGATATGTTTATTCTTGACTCTGAATCTAATTGTGAACAGATATTAAGGAAGTTTGCGAAGTGACCTTTTTTTCTTAAATACTCTAGCAGAAACAGAATAATTTTTGTCTAATTGTGTTTTGTTTTTACATCAGGACACAGAACTTGAAAGGAGACACTGGTCTCCCCAATATGATCCTTTAAATGAGAAATGAAAAATACCGAATAAATTCTAGTTGAAAGCTCATTGAGTAATCTCATTTTTCACATTGTTGAAAGCTGTTATGAAGATTATGCCATACTAAATATAAATCTCCCTTGAAAGACATGCACATCCTTTGTAACAATGAAAATAAGTCTGCCCTCTGGCAAGAATTATTACTATTGAGTCAGATACAGCCATTTTGATTGCTGAGAAGTTCCCAGCCTTCCCTCTATAGATTATGGCAAGTGATAAATTTCCTTGGCAGAGAGCAAAGTTCAGGTAGACCTATATTTGTATTAAGAAGTAAAGAAGATGAGTATTAGATCATAAAAACACTGAGAATGAATTTCTAAGTTGATTGCCAATATAGACAGTATCTGGTCATTAACAAGAGAAAAGAAAATTAATGTCATTTTTTTCCCACAGGTTCAGGATGCATTTAGATGTCGATTGAGAAACTGTCAGGATCCAATCAATGCTGATTCTTCAAGTTCTTTTCCTAATGGGCATGCTCAAATTATGGTGAGCTTTTATTGTCCCTCTGTTTGTTAAATCAAGATTTCTTATGGGAATAAACAATATCCTCCTTAGTAAAGTAATATCGGAGTTCCACTTTGAGTGACTTTGACTATAGCTCATTAACTGACATAGAACTCTGATACCAGATAACTCTTCTGTCTGGATTTCTGAGGAGTCTAGGATCTATTATTGACCCTTAGCTGTGCTGAATGTGGGGCTTCTCTGCAGCACCACAGAGTAATTTTATCCGTGCACAGAATTAAGGATAACAATTTGTCTGATAGAATCATGTATGTTTACCAATCAAAACACGCTGGACTTGCACTTCATCTTAAAGCAATGGTTCTTGACTTGGTTGCACATTAGAATCACTGGAGTAGCTACAGTCCAGACCAGTGGAATCAGAATCCCACAGGAGGCACTGGGCATCAGCAGTCCCAGCGTGCACCCAAAGATGACAACCAGTCGTCTAATGCAGCAGGGCTAGTCACATGTTCAATGAAAGGTCAGCTGTTGTACATTAACCCTGACTATTTGAGGGATTAACGGGTACACTAGACATAACCACTCTGGTATATTTTAGAAATGAGTTAAGATTAAACTGTGTCATTAAAATCAGGGATAAAAAACCATACATCTGATTATTAATGTTTTTGTGTTAGGCAACAAAAATAGTCTGAATGATATACTAGTATCTAAGATGTGAGAAGAAGTAATTTGCTATTAAGAGTTAAATACTAATACCTTGAATTTAAAATATTAATGTAGACTAATTTTAAAATTTTTTAATTTTACCATTACAAATAATATGTTTAGAAGTTTGGGTATAAGTAAGTCTATAGGTATTGGGTGTAGACTTCTAGTTACAAAGTAAGTCATGAGAATGTAAGATACAGCATATTGAGTATAGTTAATAATGCCATATTGCATACTCGAAAGTTGACAAGAGAATAGATCTACAAAAAACAGTTTGGAGAAAATAATGAGGCTGGAACTAAATCGTAGATGGTTCTAGACCAGATTAGTATTAAATTCTATTTTAACTTCTAAATCTGAAAGCCTTTTATGACATTTGAGTGAAAACATATCATTAGAAGAACCTAATTGAATTACTAAGTTTTGCAAAACTTAAGATTATTACATTACAAACATTTTCTTCAAAATGTTTAAAGAATATACATTTAAGTCTATTCAGAATAATGTACATTCTAATCTTTATAATGGTTTAAGGAATTGTTTTATGAATACAGTCCTTTAAATATGGTTGTCAGCTTCCTGACTGAATGACTATGGGTGCTGGATTGCCTTATTAAAATTGCATTCCATGTTTCCACTGATTTTATACAACACTTGGTCTCTAGGATATACTCTTGGAAATAACTTGATTATTCCTTGAGAAACTACCTTTGCACAAACACAATAACCTATTACTGCCTTATCAGATATCTATAAAGTTTAGATAATCTGGTTAGGATGAGTCACTTGCGGTCTTCATTAAATGATGATTATATGCCTTACTGTTTCTTGTTACAGACAGACTTTGAAAAGGATGTAGACATTGCTTGTCGATCAGGTAAGGATGTTTGAATTTAAAAAAAAAAAAATCATCAGGGTTGTTAAATCGTTTTCATAGATTTTTATTTTAATGAGAATGCTGTGGTTCATAAATCATATATTCATGTGAATGGCTAGAACCTTTAAATGGGAGCATTGTAATAGCATATTGTGGGAGTGGGAGGGAGGAAAGAAAGGAGAGAGAGAATGGAAGAGACAGAGAAAATATGAGGAGTACCTTGATAGAGAAAAGAATTGACCTGGAGATATAAGACTCCATTCCATTGATTGCTAGTTGCCAGTTAATGTGAAAGGACAATTAATTTTAGCCTCTCTGCCTCAGTTTCATCATCTATGGAATATAAGTTGTTATTAGAATCAAATACCAGTGTGTGTTGTGGTTGTTGCTGTTATATTTTTAGGGGGAAACCATGCAGCATATTCCAGTGTCAGAGATAAGGTCCCATTGACAGTGTCCCTCATGATTGTCCTCTAGGCTGTTGGTAAACTCTACGAAAATGACTCAAGAGTTTTAAATGAAACTATTTTTTTTTTGGCTAATTCCATTTGTTGAAATGCTTCTTTATTTTGGGACAAAATATACTTTAACTTTTAGTTTTTCATCGATTTTATTGAAGGAATATTGCATTATAATATTAAACTAGATTTAAGGTATACATCATAGTAAATGAACATCTGTATAAAATACAGCAAGCTCACCACAATTTCATTTTTTCCTTCACTATGCAATTAACTCCCTTTACCCCATTTGTCACCCCCTTTCTCTTCCAGCAACCACTGATTTTCTGTTTTTGTTTTTGTTTTTGTTGGCTAAAAGCCTATTTGATTTAGCTGATTTTTAAGTCTATTTTTGTTTTAGTTCATTCATTTGCTTGATATCCCTGTACGTCACATATGAGTGTTATCTTATGATATCTGGCTTTCTCCTGGCTTATATCACTAAGCAGAATTCCCTCCAGGTCCATCACTTTGCTGAAAATGGCAGGATTTCACATTTTTGATAGCTGTTTGCCACGGTATATATAAACCACATCTTTATCTAGTCATCTGTCTATGGACATTTAGGTTGTTTCCAGTTCTTGGTTATTGTTAATAATGCTGCATTGAACATGGGGACACATATATCTCTGTAAATAGTGTTGGGTTTTGTGTGTGTGTGTGTGTGTGTGTGTGTGTGTGTGTGTGTGTGTGTGTTTGGTTAATACCCAGTAGAGGAATAACTGGATGATAAAGGATTTCCATTCTCAATTTTTTGAGGAATCTCTATCCTGCTTTCCACAACAGTTGCACCATTTTATACTCACATCAACAGTGTATAAGATTTTCCTTTTCTCCACATCCCCTCCAGCACTTATTATTTCCACTATTTTGGCTAAGAGCCATTCTCACTGGTTTGAGGTGATATCTAAATGTTTTGGTTTGCATTTCCCTACTGACAAGGAGAGGTAGAACATCATTTCATGTGCCTATTGGCCATTTGTATGTCTTCTTTAGAGATGTAGTTAATAAGATCATTTGTGCATTTTTAATTGGATTTTATTTTTTCGTTGTTGACTTTTGAGTTCTTTATATATTTTGAATATTAACTCCTTGTTAGATATATAATGTGCCAATATCTTCTCCCATTCAATAGGATGTCTGTTTCGATGATTCTTTTATTTCTTTTTAATTTGATATAATCCCATTTGTTGATTTTGGATTTCATTTCCTTTGATGTTGGAGTTGAGTTTCCAAGATGTCTCTTAGGTCAGTGTCCTATGTTTTCTTCTGTTTTGTTTTGTTTTTTTTACTGTTTTCCAGCCTTACATCAAATCTTGAATCCACTTTGAATTACTTTACCTTTTATTCATTGCTGTTAGTGTTACCGTCTAGAATAAGACTGGATATTTAGTTCATGGAACTATCCAGGTATTTGAAAGCAAATATCATTTAACCCAGTCCTAGTATGTTTTTTCTTCAGACTCAACTAACCACATTTCATCATTCATTCTTCATAGCATTTTCCCAGGTAGGCACACATACACGGTGCTGCAGGTAACCTGCAATTACTGAGTAATTTTAAATTATGGTGCTCTAATGTATATATTCTTACCCAGCATTTCTCTCTCTCTCACACACACACACACACACACACACACACACATATGATTTTATAGCAGCTGGTACAATACTGTTGTCATCTAAACTCCCTATAAAATCCCTAAGACTTTTTGTAGTAGCTGTCGGAGGTTTCCCAGTCTAAGATTAGGTAGAAGTTCTAGTGTTTTGTTTTTGTTTTTATATCTATTTGCTATTATTGATTTTAGGTTAGCATTTTATCCATTTGAAATTTCTTGGCCACTGTGTGTTTGATAATAAAACCTTCAAAATCTTCACTAAAATTGTCAATAGAAGAATGAAATGGGATGATACCCAGTATTGAACACTGCTGTTCTTTAAGTGTAGTTTTCATAACTCAGCTCCTAACCATTAAACATCTAATCATCTTAGAGTCTATGGTCACCATTTTTGTTATAAGAATATGAGAGGTTAATCTCATGCTCTCATTCCTGAATTTAATAAATATCCTCTCTGTAGCCTAGGTCATAATAGAAGAGTGGATAAACTATCATGACTTGGAAACACAGAGTGGACCTGTACATGGTATTAGGAACCACCCTTTCCTATTTCATATCTAACAAAAAATGTTAAGACACAACTAGTGTTTAATTTCCCAAATCTGCCACTCCCCTCTTTGGAAAACAGATGAATTTTCCTTTGCTCTGTTCACTTTGCTTAATTTTCAAATATCACTAGCCAGAGTGGCAGGTTTCACATTTATGTTCCAAGATGGAATGTGATTTGTGAGTCCAAAAGACTCAATTTATTTAAAATGATGTGGTGTTCATTTAATACCTGGTTTCCTGCCTTCAGTTTAGTTTTCTTTGTCTTTTTAGAAATACTCTTTACACTTCCCCCTAGAGAGAGAAGCAAAATAAGTGTGAAGAATTTTGTCTTTTATTTAACAGTAAATCAGTGGTTGTCAAAGTATGGTCCCTAGACCAGCAGTGTTAGCATCCTCTGGGAACTTGTTAGAAATGCACATTTTCAGGCCCTAGTCCTTTTTAGGCCCTACTCCAGACCTACTGGGTCAGAAACAAAGTGGGGCACAGTGTTTTCACAAGTCATCCTGAAACACTGATGCTTAACTCATAGAACCATTACATTAGACCATCTTTCCCAAGTTGTGGTCTCCACCCTTCAGTATTCAACTTGTTCTCTTTTTCCAAGATTTCATTGCATTATGGGATTTGCTATTCCTAATACAGACTGTTATCACTGTTTATTAGAAAGGAAGTTTCAAATGTTTCCATTTTCTGTGCCCTTTTTAAGCAGAACTCATTGGGTTTAGACTCTTGAGTTTTTCTAGGTAAAGACTCAATTATAAATTCTAAATGACATTTTTCTGCATTTTGTTGAAATTCCCAGAGTGTGGAGTATACATCTAATTATGCAATATATTTAGGTGCTTTTGTTTTTGTTTGAATTTTGCCTTTCACAATTTGATTAATTTTTCTCAAAAGTCCCATCAGTTCAATAACATGTTTGTATGTGTAGATGGTGAAGATTTGTTTGTTTTATATTCAGAATTTGATATCCATTTAAGCAAGTTGAAGAGGCAAGCCTCTGTCTCATATAGAATAACACTACTCTTCAAGAAGAATCATTTTTTCCAAATATTTTAATTTTTTTAATACTTAAGATATACAGGTATTCAGTAAAGATGGCTATGTCACTTGCTCTAACTACAAATCATGTTTATACAAAACTAAATATATTTTGTACAAATGTAGATTATAAAATCATATTTAGTCCCGAGCCTTCTTTTACTATATATTCATAGAGTATATATAAAAGCATCTATATGCCCATATATCTATATATTTAATACTTTTCCTTTTAATATTTTATGTAAATTATTCCTTTAACAGGCATGATTCATTACTGGTTTATTGAGAGGTTTGAAAATAACTTTTCTAACTGAATAATTATATTTTTAATATAACAGTTAAATACAAAATTCATAACCAAGTAGTTAATTAAAATATGTATATTTAGCATTTTAGTATCTATGATAAAGAGACCTAACATAATAAGTAAATACATTATCTCAAAAGATAAAAGATCTGACAATGAATGATGCATGTTTTGAAATAATTTTGAGGACTCTTCTTTCAATAGGGAAATACATTCAAAACCTCATTTTTCAACTTCCCCCTTAATACATTATAATTATGCTATTTGAAATTGAATAATGGTAAAATTCAATATATTTGAAACACTTCAGGAGGAGACAATAAACCAAATATTTTAGAGTTACCTATGCCTAATGAAATTTTAAATGATACTCTCTGCTTTATTGATAGAACATTAGGTGCACATATTGAGCCAATTTGCACACAGTGCTATTCAATTTACTTTCAATGCCAAAATTACCAAGAATATTTTTTCACCATTTAATTCTTTTATACCTCAAAACCGATAGTTGTTCACAACTAAGTATGCTTCGAGTCAAGTCATTCTGCTGCTGTCACTCATGAATCATGGCTTTCTTTTAATATAGAAGCAGAAAAAGAAAAGATATTTTCCAAATGTCTGAAATCTGAACTTTCTGTTGATTCATTTTTTTGTTTGATTTATGTTTTTGTTTTGTTTCCTTGCTTACAAGTTATGTATTAAAAAATTTTTCTAACTCACTATTGTCCAGACTTAAAATGGAATGACGTTTTTCAGAGTTTTTTTCTGCATAAACTCAGCTGTCAATTTTAATACCCCCTCATGGGTATTCGAGCATATGGATTGATGTGTTTTTTTTTTTTTTCTTTTCCTACACGGAATTGAAGATGATAAGTGTTTTTGAACCCTGTGCCTGCCTTGGCCATATGGACTTCATGGATAAATGCTCATTAGTTTTCAATATGCATAAATTTTGGAACGATTTCTGATGTAGTAGGATTAAATGCTCATTGATTACCTCTTTCAAGAAGTATTTTAATGACAGAACTTGCAGAATACTTAGGGCTAAAGCCTTTAAGAAGTTGAAATCTAGTGAATGTATTCAGAAGTTTATAAAACTCTTTGCAGTAGATTGTAGACTAGAGATAATTTACCTGGTCATCTGCCTTTTCCCTGAAACATTATACAAAGTAGTTTAAAAATAACACCAATGCCCTTTCCTTCAAGTCCATCAATCACCTTTCAGATATTTCTAGCAGTAGAATACCTGAGACCTTTGAAAGCATCTCAGAATCAATAGTGAGTGTGTAATCTGGGCCAAAAATACATAATTTTAAGTGGTATCTTAGTAAGGAAAATGTTTAGTGGAAGGAGCTAACCTACAATAATGAATAATAAACACACATTAACTTTTTATCCTCGACTTGTATATTCTAACCCACAGTTCTTCATAAGGATATTGGCCCTTGCCGGGCAGCAACGATAACTGGAACACTCTCCAGGATTTCTTTAAATGATGACGAAGAAGAAAAGGGAACAAACCCTGAAGGGCTAAGCTATTCAACATTGCCTGGAAATGTCATTTCCAAAGTCATTATCCAGCAACCCACTGGTCTGCACATGCCTATGAGTATGAATGAGCTGGGAAATCAGTGTTTGAAAAAAGAGAACAGTGAATTGCGGAGAACTGTGTACTTATGCACGGATGATAATTTGAGAGGGGCAGATATGGACATAGTCCATCCTCAAGAAAGAATGATGGAAAGTGACTATATTGTGATGCCCAGAAGCTCTGTAAATACCCAGCCATCAATGAAAGAGGAAAGCAAAATGAATATTGGCATGGAAACCTTGCCACATGAAAGGCTATTGCACTACAAAGTGAATCCTGAATTCAACATGAATCCCCCTGTAATGGACCAGTTCAGTATGAACTTAGAGCAACATCTCACACCCCAGGAACATATGCAGAATTTACCCTTTGAGCCTCGCACAGCTGTGAAGAATTTCATGGCCTCCGAGTTGGATGATAATGCAGGACTATCAAGAAGTGAAACTGGATCAACAATATCAATGAGTTCTTTAGAGGTAAGCAATAACAATCTTTTCCTTGAAATCTGAAAAAAAGTAAGTAGGTAGGTAGACAGACTTATGTGAAACTGGACTTGGGGAGAAGAGTCACATTAGCTTTGCCATTAGGTCTCATAAGAATTTTTAGTATGTTGGGATTAAGATTCTGGACATAATTTTTTTCAGTAGTGTGTCAAAATTCCATGTCAAGATCATGTTTTTAAAAGAACTCTCTATATTTAAAATGGATACCTGCTAGTCATAATTTTGTCATAATGGAACCTAAGCAGACCACTCAAATAAAACAGGAAATCCTACTGATGTTTCTCTGATACCGAAGGTCTTTGGCAGTTAAAGTAGTTTCTGGATGATATCATAATCTTAATCCAAGATTGGGATTTTTTTCTGTGATGGCTGCTGTTAAAAAGAATGCTTTTATGAAATATACCATTACACTGTGTTTCAGAGTAAATATTTTATTCCTAGCTCTTATAGAATGATCACTAAAAGTTTACTTAAAGTGTGAACTTCCAGGAGGGATACAAATGGAGCAGGCTGAGTCAGTACTCTCAGGTTCAACCATCTACCTTTTGTAAAAAAAAAAGCAAACTCCCTCTCAGCTGCTTTTGTACCCAGAAAGTGGCAGGTAGTTAATAGCTATCAGAATCATTAATATTGCACTATGATTAGTCAAGTGAGACCTAAGAAAAGTCTTATTTTCTGTTTATTGTTTTGAGTGTGACTTTTATTTTACCTTCAAACAATGCTGTAAACACACCGTTGATGCAGTGCCTAAGTTCACATACAATGTAATACATGCACTTCTATATGCTCTGACAACTGTTTTAATACTAGATAACTTCGTAAGACACTATTTAGAGAAAGACTTTATAATTGGTGGTCTACCCTTGACATAAGAAGTACGCTGATAATTTTTTGTTCAGAGGCAAAGGTTGCTCTCTTCACCCCAGAAAGTCAGACCTTCTACTAGGTCAAAGTAGAGATCCTGAAAGACTCACATAACTTGGGGAGTGGTATATTTTTAGACTGTTCCTGACTGGATCAGGGAATGCTAGACCAAAATGGTACTGTACATGGGCTGTAGAATAAATCCTGAATCTCTAAATCAATCTTAGCTTTGATTCTGAGGGGTGAATGTCCTCAGAATTATTCTCGCTATATGGGCAGTGAGGCAGTTCACTCTAGAGTGGCTAGAGACCCCTGTAGACAAAAGCATTCCATAATTCTGAATTGGCAGAAGAGCTATTCTTTGTGTCTAACTTCTACTTCCCAGCGGCTACTATAGCAAGTCTACTATAATAATAACCACATAAGTACAAACTGCATAATGTTTATGCAAAATTCCAAAAGCTTTTAAAAATATTTTGCTAGTGTACATATTATTACTTATGAGGTTGTTATTATGAGTCTTCTGTATAAAATGGTTCCTTAAAATGTATGGAAGGACTTAGAATGAATTACATTAAAATATTTTGCATGCTATAAAACCACTTTACATCTACAAGTCTAAAATCCTTGCTGGATTTGATATCATACAGGTTGTATGTTCTTGAACAAAAGACCATATTTCCAAGTACTGCTTTGTTCAGTTTGTAATTTTTCCAAATCTCCATATTCTTATTAAGTGTAAGCATCATATACAATGGTATTCGGCCAAAAGATCTGCATTTAAATGACTTAGAGATCACAAGGCTTACATCTTGAAAAGGAACAAAATTCAGGATTCAGAATGAAAATTCAGTTCCTCATTTTCATTCTTTAGGAGTTCCATAGTTAGTAATTGCTTAGGGTAACCAGTGTAGGAGACAGAGGAAAGAGAATATATAGATGTGGAAATGAGTAATAAAAATTAGCATTTATATAGTATCTTTCATTAGCAGATCCTCAAATCACCTTAAAAAATATGAATTAATTAATCTTCACAACACCTCTGCAATGGATAAGTTATAATCCTTGAAGTAAATCGTTTGTTCAAGGTTACAGAGCAATGCATAGCAAATCTAAGAATAGAATCTTTGTCCTGATCAGTTGTGTGCTGTCCACAGAGTGTGATGTGCCTGAGCATTAACATGATAATAATTTTATTATTAATCCTTGACAGACACTTGATCTTTTGGTAAACACATAGAATGAATAAAGCATAGATGCATACAGCTAGCAGATTTTGGAGATAGGACTGTGGCCTGTGAAGATAAAGCCAGTGCAATGGCTTTACTTGCTAGTGAATTACTCTACCTATAGAGTTGTCAACTTGGCTAGACTGTATCTGCAGGGTTAGCCAGTGGAGATAATATTCTTGGATGACTGGAGTATCAGCATGGGCCTGGGGATCACAGAAATCAGATGTGTCTTGTGTTTTAGAAGACAAGGTGACTGTGGTTGAATGTGTGGAGGGATGAGGCCTAAGCACAGAACAGTGTGAGTCTTCTCCCCTTGAGAAAGAAGGGGGATGGCCAGGTGCCTCTGGAGAATATAATACAAAGACACTCATTAATTCAGGAAGTCTCTTTCAGAAGATGGGTATTGAAAATCTCCAAGGTGAGAAGTGATGTGAGGCAGACACAAGAGAGTAAAGTTATCACTTGTAGCACCGAATGTGATATTCAGGAGGAAAAGTGCAGGCAAAGAAAAAAATTGAGGCAGAAATAAGGAAAGCCAAAGTGTGTGAGTGGGTAGAAATGTTTATTCAAATAAGCTGGAGGCAACAAAGAAAGGGGGAGGTTCCCCAACTCCTAAAGCTCTATCAGCAGAAAGGGCTCCAGTCTCCAGGGGAGTTTGTTCAGCTAACCCCCAATTATTGAGTATAAAAAAGTTGAAATGCAGGAATTTTTTTTGGCATAAAAGCATATTCAGAGTCTCTAATAGTCCCTTCCTTCTTGCAGTCTTATACTTTGGATGATGGAAGATAGCACATTATATCCATTCCCAGAATGGACTTGTTAAGCAATTCTGAAAATTTTAGATTTAGTTTCTAAAATCATGGAATGATAGCAATATTTTAGAGATGCTCACAGTGATCCAGTCCTAGATGTTCCCTAATTGCTCTGCTTAATGTTAGGAGGATGAGATTGCCATCAGCACTTAAGTCATTGGTATTCAACGAATGAGCAAAATGTGTTCAGATGGTAGGTATACAGTGCAAAGCATTCTCTATGGAGCAAGCGAGGGCATAAAACAAGGTAGTTCTCAAGGTATTGAAGACTATAAAGCATAGTTTAAATCTTGATTCGTAATTTTTTAAAAATTGTAGGTGCATTATTGTAAATAGGTCGGTATTTATTTTGAATCACTGGAAACTTGGTATTTATTCAACCATATGCAGCTTATTATCAGATCTAAATAGTAAATATTTCCTCATTCAAAGTTCCTCCTAATTTGTGTGCATATGCTGCATCTGTTTGACCTACACACCACGCTTCATTCTTTGCCCGTTTCTGGCCTCTAGGTAGGTAAGACTGGCAGAGAAGAAACACTGGTAAGAGGCAGGAGGTTATACACTAGGATTCTCTTTCCTCTTCCTGATTTTGACAGAAAACTTGTCACTCTTCAGCTGCAGTTCCATAGGGCTTCCAGTTTCTACCAGGTGACTGGGCTCAATTCACCATCTAGTTTAGGAAGTCGCTGCTTCTTCTACCTAACTCTGGTTACCAAATGTTCTCTTATGTGGCTTCTCAGCTCCTTTATCACTAAAATTCATATGAAACAATTTGCTCAAATGTAAACTACTACATTAAGTTGTTTCTATTATTCTCCTAACACACCTTGCTTTAAATTTTCTTAACATAGATTAGTTATATGACAAAAGTTTTTTGAAACCAAGCTATGCTATTCCAGCTTTTCTGAACTTAACAGTATAGCTCAAATATGCCTAGAGAAGTCTCTCAATTTATAAATAGATGGGAAGTGGCACCATTCTAGGCTAAATTTCAATATACCAGTTTTCCTCTGGACATGAATAATATAGCGCTCTCAGCATAATGTTGGTAAAGGTAAAACATTTGAGTTATAATGCCACATCACAGGTGCTTCCTATGGTTACTGTGAGGATTAGATTGGATACTAGATGTGAAAGCCCTTTGAAAATTTTCAGGAGCTCTTCAGATGTAAGATTCCATTATTATTATTTCATTGCCATTATGTCTGAAGATGCTCAAATGCTGTACTAAATCAATATTCATGACATTAGACAACACTTTATGGCCTCAACTGGGAGACTGTCATTATCAGAAGCCATTATGCAACTGACCATTGCGCAGAAACATCTTTTTCCTTAAATTTTTCTTCTCATGTGGCTGTGGAACAAAGAGGGCTCGTCCTTCTTTGGCATTTTTTTTTTTTTAACTCTTAGATTAGGGCATTCGTCTTTCATTCAATCATAAACAATTGGCTCAAATTAGGGCATTCGTCTTTCATTCAATCATAAACAATTGGCTCAAATTATTTTTCAAAATTTATTCTCAGGTTTCATGTCCACAGATTTTGAATGAATTTGGTAAGCTTTCTCCTTGAGTGAGTTCATTGCTTACTCTGTTAGCAGAAACTTTTAATGTCAGTCATACTGACATGTATTAGTCAGTGGGATTTATTCCTCGCTGTGGATGTCTTGTCTAGCTTAATTTGCAGTGACACAAACAATGAAGTATTCCCTTTGAGAAATTATTCATCTTTCTACAGGAGTAAGATATGGTGAGATGCCTCTCTATATATCTACTTGCTAAGTATTCCTCTGAGTAGCTTTGTACCACTGTGTGTTTCCTTACCCAAAAGGACTCTTCCCTTCTGCTAGTGATAAGCCTGCATTCCTCTAAATTGTCTTCATCCTCTTGACTGTTAATTCATCCATTCATAACGGTCTTTGTGTATTTTGTCCACCTGCTTATCCAAATTCGTGCAGAGTATTCCAGAGGAAAAAAAACCAAAAAACAAATAAAGGCATGTTCTTTTGAATTTTGGTGCTGCTATAATGCAGCTCTTTCAACCACTCATTAGTATTTTGCAAATGTCTTTTTTTGTGCCAGGTTCACTACTAGATGCTGATGATATAAAAGTGATCGTAAGGGAGACTGATTCCTCCCCTGTGGTGAATAAGTCCTATGGAAAAGATGATAACCATATAACTAATGAATAATCAAAATCAGGGTACCATAATGGGAAATAACTTATGGAATGTGAGGAATGGGAAGTGGCACCATTCTAGGCTAAATTTCAACATACCAGTTTTCCTCTGGACATGAATAATATAGCGCTCTCAGCATAATGTTGGTAAAGGTAAAACATTTGAGTTATAATGTTCTCTAGGGTGAAAATGAAGCTAAGGAGCAGGGGTAGTGAGGGAATGCAAGTATAGAAGTTCTGAGATAGGAAATCTTAGAGGAACAGAAGTCCTATGTAGATATGGAGAGCTCCTTTAAATGAAATTGAAACAGCAAGACGAGACCAGAGTTTGAAGAGCCTTGTAGAACAATGGAAGCAAAGGAGAATTGTTTAATAAAAGATTGTCATGATCATCTCTCCATGGTGGTTAAGAAGGGACAGAATTAAATCCAGTAGTAATAGAAGAGAGAGCAGAGCCAAAAACTGAATGATAGGAGAAGAGCGATAGACTCTGGACAAGAGATGAAAATGCCTTGGACTAGAGAGGTGAAAGTCCATATTGGAGAACAGTGGGGTAGATTATGATGTATTTCAGGAAATAGTACTTACTGATGGATTTCATGTGTGGGAGGAGGGGAAGAATGAGATGACTCCTAAATCCTTGACTTGATTAAATACATAATCCAGTATTTTCTGTGATGAGAAAAAGATGAGAAAGAAAAGGATGTTTAGAACTTAAAAGGTGGTATTTAAAGCTATGGGGGTGAAGTGTGTCATTCAGAATATGAGAAAAAATATGGAACTCATGTAGAAGTCAGAAGAGCACAGGAGACTTGAAAATGAGCTATAGTGAGAGAAAAAGAAAAAGGAAAAGTGGAGTGATAACTGTTTTAATGAGGAAGTGATTAACTTTCAAAAACTCCTGATAGGATAAAGACAGGAAGTTGACTGGGTAGAGCTCATCAGAGAACTTGAGAAGAATTTTAAAAGAATATTGAGGACAGAGTACAAGTTGGGGTGAATCTAAGTGGGAAATTAGAAAAGGGAAACAGCATAGGAGAAATATCACCTACTCAACCAAAAAAGGCAATTTAATCAAGTATTTGGGAAATTAGGGATGTATAGACAGAGACTTCTATCATTACAAAATATTTTGGCACTATTCCAGCCTTGTTATAAATTTATATGTAGTGTTTCCTCAGTTATCAACCCACCTGAAAAATTATAACCAGATCACTTAGTTGAGTCTCATTTTCTAAACATACAACCACTATTTCTAACCACTTTCATACCTTGCAACTATATTCCAGAGAGCTCAGAAGGACCCTTGAATAAACATGTAAGTCAATCAAAGTTTCCAAAAACTTTAGCGATTTAAAAGATTTTCCAATATACTGCCTGTACATTAAGGGTGAAAACAGACATCTGGTGAGTGTTTTAATGAGGAAGGGGACTAATAGAATTGGACAGATTTTCCACATGTCACTATAAGCTGATTTCACAATGGGAGACTCACATCACAGAAGTGGAGAAGCCTGTCTCTGTGTGTTACTTGTCATTGCTCGTAAATGCTTCCATATCTGGGTGATTTCTATGCTCTTTTAGTCAACACAAATTATTCTAAACTGCTGTCAGTTTTCTTTCAAATTATTTAAGTATCATACTGATACTTTGTTCTCCTTTAAAACATAATTGACAAGTAAAAGTTAATCTGCTTGACCTTGCTTTATGCTTAGGAAGCATCTTAGTCCTGCTGTCAGCCTTGAATTGACTAGATACTTGAATGTTATTCTTGCTGAGTTCTAGCAACAATCAGCAAAATATCACAGGCATTTTGGCTATAAAATATCATCTACTTTTACAACTGAGCATTTAGTGACAGTGGAGAAAATGCAGGGTGTAGATTCAGAAGACCCAGCTCATTCTTTACTACCCAAGTGAAGTGGACAAATTTTTTTAATTCCTCTGGTCCTTAGTTTTCCTTACGGGGATAATAAATAATACTTCCCCAACCATCCCATAGATAGTCAACATATTCAGGTTGGAACAGTTGATCAGTATTGTGGAGTTATAAATAATATTATATGAATTTTATGTCTCTCAGGCTCTGACAATCTGCCACATTTCCCTGTACTCTTAATTTTTTAAGTCTTCGCTACTTTAGTTCCCACCCCACCCACCACCTTTGGTTGGCTCTTTTGACTGAAATCTGTTTGCTTAATTTGCTCACGTCTTAGTCAAATCCTGCAAGGCTGCTAGATCTTCTATACCTTTGTTAGAATTTAATTTTAATAAATTAAATAGGAGAGAGAGAAATCTATTCGTAGATATATATCCATTTTCTTTTCCATTTTTCACACTGACATAGGTGACATCAGCTCTCAGAAGCAGAATCTGTCTGGCGTTCTTCTAGGTTCCTATCTTTTGTTCTCACTCCTGAAATACGGAGCTTTTAACAATATTCGCCATCGGCATTACCAGTTGCAAAGCAACATATGACTGTTAAGACCTTTGGCAACAGAGAACCAACCCCTCAAAGTGTTCAGCAGAAGGACTTCTTACTCTGCGCTCAATCTGAGCCTTTAGCAAAAGATTCCACTATTTTTCAAGTGCAACACAAAGCTCATGACTAATGTTCTATAATAAGTGCTTAAAATGAAGTATTTCCATGCTTGAATTTTGCTGTATTAGGAAAGAATTGTGCTTAACATCTACTTACAAAAATGTCCTGCTGAGTCACAGTGCCAAGAAGGCGAAGCATCCACGAGCAGCATGGAAACATTGACATTTAGTCTAGCATATTGCAGCAAAGCCTCATGCAGTATGTTGGAGCCTGATGTAAAAAAAAAAAAAAAAAATTTTAAATTCAGCAGTTAGATAACTAAAGTGGCAGGGAGATGGCAAAGGAAGGTTGAGTTAAATCCCTCCTGTATGCTAAGTCTAGACAAGGGTGATGTAGACAAGGCACAAAGTCAGGCCATTTAATAAAGAATCTCCTCAGCACTCCCGACTGTACCTGAAGACTGGATGCTCAATTGTAACTAGTCCCATCAAAATCAGGCCACTTCCTGACTTCTAATTTTTTTTTTTTTTAAACACAACTTGTATATACCTCTTGGTATATCACCTACTATCCACTGAAACATGCTCTCTCCTTCCCATGAAAGCCAAATTTTAAAAAAAATGTAAACTTATATTAGGTACTTGAATTGTTCTAAAACATTTTTGAAGGATTCTTTCTGCATTTACCAAGATCTGCTCCTATTCAAAATCATGTTAAAGGACTAAATTCCTTGCACTGATATCCTGTTTCCTGATTTTGTCAGGCCTGCTGTCTAATTACTTATGAATGCATATTTAAAACTAGATTCAGCAACTGTCTACCAGAGACATAGAGGAACACTTTGATATAGTTACAGCTACAAGTATGTTTGGCTGTGGTGTGAACTATGTCATTGTTTGCCAAATTAGAATACTTTCATCCCTAATGACTGGCATGCAGAAGAGAAAGACTGCCTGGTCATGGTGGACTGCCAGACAGAATCTGTGGAAATGAAGAGAAGAGATTGGTTGGTGGGAGGTACTGAGATGGCCAGATGATTTTCCTATGCAGCTTTTAATACTGTGTGTCTATAAGGTCATCTTGAAGTGGTAGGTCTAAGATATCTCTCAAGACTGAAATTGTTGTGCGAAGTTTCATAGAAAAATTTTTCCTTACTGAAAAGTTGAGGTCCGATGAGAAACGTGCTATATTTTATATTCTTCCATTTTCAAGGAAGTTCCAAGTAAATATGGAAAAATGTGGATGAATAGTTTGAAATTATAAAAAATTGTCAATCTTACATGAAGGGAATATTTATAATGCAAAGAAGCAGAATTATTTTATTTGAATGAGAAAATATAACTTTTGTTTCTGTTTTTTAAAAAAAATCTAACAGAGAAGAAAATCACGATATTCAGACCTAGACTTTGAGGTAAGTTTCTATGATTTTTTTTTATGATTTCAATTATTTGAATTCAAAGTTGATATTTTTAAACATTGATTTGTGCAATTGAGTCACATTTTTTTAACTAAATGAGAAGTCAAATATGTTAACTTAAAATCCATACTGTATAACTAGTTATAGAAAACCATTTTTAAGTTTCCTGATTTTTCCAGACAAGTAAGGCATATCCATTCTATAATGCTACCTGGGTAATTTAGTAATTTATTGTGGGGTTGAACTTTGTTAGTTATTACATTGGGAGGTGGGAATGTTGGTTTCTTGATTTTCCATATTTAGAACAATCATACTGGTTTTACTTCTGTGACTGTCTGAAGAGAGCCTGAGGATCTTTTGGCTTTTTCTGGAACATTCTTGCCTTGTGTCCTGATTCCTATTATTTAAACTCTTTGTGGTATACTCCAGATTCTTTTTCGAATAGCAAGTGTTGGTTCAATGTGCTCCTGTGTTTAGTAAATGTCTTTTCACAGAATAAACAAGATGAAGATGTTCATTTTCCAATTTACATTGAATTTATATTGATGCTATAATATCGATGCTAGAAATTACTAAAATCATACCATTTGGGAAACTTATGCTAAGCACAAAATTAATGTTTGAGCATCACATAAAATGCACTTGTGCGTCTTGATAACTGGATGTGATTCATAGCATGCTTACATAATTGGATATAATACATTATAAATTTCTCTAGCATATTTGTATCATTGTGTTGCTTACATAGAAGTCAGTACTCTTAGCTGATATTCCTAAAATTATAGAAGCCTCCTGGAGCATAACTCACATTAAGTCATTTCATTTATGTAGATGAGTGTCATAACTCACGACTGTACGTCAGGTATCAAAAGTGAGACTTAGTGCTTTTATTTAATGCCACAGTGAGGAAATTCTGGTTTTATCCTAAACAGCAATCTAAGAATTGGTCCTTTTCAGTAGTAGTTGATAGACAATAATGATAAAGAATCTGGCCTCAGTTACCAAGGAGCAAATTTTTGTACTGATGCAACCCAAGGTAACAAGCAGCTATGGAATAAATATGCCTTTATATCCCAAGTTTTGAGGGTAAAATAAAGACTATAAATTCAGAGAAATATGGCACAGTCTTCACTTTTAGTTTCTTTAGTCCCTTCTTAAGGGACAAATATTTTAGTGTTCTGTTTTTGGTTTTTTCCTAATTAGTTGTCAGGTTATCAAAAATAGAGGCTCATGTTGCATATATATTTTTTTGTCCTGAAATCAGTAAATTGTTAGTACAAAGGAAAGGAGGTGGGAATCAACCTACTAGGCATCAGTGACAAAATGTAGTAAAAACTTAGATCTAAAATTAAACTTCAGTGCAACCAAAGTTATGTAATCACAGGCACTGAAAAGAAATCTAATCATACTGTGAAATTTGGAAATTTATATATATGCTTTATGGCAACTGGTAGCAGATTATTTAAACTATGTTTCATTGTCCAACATATAAACATAGTATTATTAAAGCATTTACTGTTAATGGAAAGATGTTACCACAAAATAACCTTGGATATTTTCTTCAGCTCTTAATTGTAATCACTATTTCATTGCTATAGGTGTCAAGGTTTGAGAAGATACTTTGAGAGAGTACTTTTTCTTCGCAACACATGGTACTACAGTTATGTAGCAGATATCTCAGATTGTTTTCCAAAACATCACTGGCAGATTAAATGCTTATTTATATAATCTATTTGTACCTTGTGATGGTTCTTGAGGAAGAGTCTAAGTTATCCTTTCCCCCTTTTAATTTAGAATAGATAAATTCATCTATATCAAACTTCTGGTGCTCCTCCGACTCTCACCCCAAAGTTTGCAGGCCACAGTGGCCTATTTCAGCATTTTGCCACTGACAGACTGCCTCCTGGTTCCTTAAAGCATTTTCCCTTCAGGTTTTAGGCATCACACACTCCCCAGAGTCCTTACATGATACTAAAACTCTGTGGCTAGTAGAGTCACTAGTAGAGTCACACCTGGGGAAACTCTTTTCCTGTAACCAATCTCCAAGACAACAATGCATTCCTGAAATAAATAGAACCAAGGGCCAACTAGTCATATAATGATAGAACAGCAATTCTTTCTTTCTGGAAAGAATAAAGAAAATACTGCAGTGATGTTCTTCGGCTCTGTGTTGGTACCAAACACCTTATTGGATTTGCATTCCCAGCTGCAAGCGAGATCTGATCTATAGTAGGCGTTTGATAAATGTTTGTTGCATGAATAATGCAAAACTGAATTTTTTAATCTAGTTTGCTTCAATAAAAAGCTATTGAATACTATAGGGACTAGTATAGAAAGTAGACAACCATGGAGGTATTACTTCAAAGAGAGCCAGATTGGATTTCATGTATTAACTTAAGAAGATAACCAGTGGGGAGAATCTCCAGAGGAGGAAAGACATGAACATTGGCTAAGATATAGCATGCTCTAGAAATAAGTTAAAATTCACTGACTTGGGGCCTATGGATGGAAATATAGGAGGTAATTTTAAAATATATGGTAGCAAGCTTGTACCTGAGGGATTATTACCAAAAACTGTTAAGGCTTTTCCTGTTGTATTTTGTAATGAAGAATAATTTGCTCTGATCTGAGCTTTAGAAAGAAGGATTGTAGTGGGATAAATATGGAAGTTAAAATGTAAATTAGAAAGTGATTACCTCAGAGAAGAAGCAGTGAGATTCCACTTCCTGAAGGTAATAGGAAAAGAACAGAAGAAATAGACACTGCAAGGAATATGGCATCATCACAGACTTGAAAAGCAACTCTCCTTGAATCTACGGGATCCATAGAAAATAACAGTTTACAGAAGAACTGGCTGTGGGTTCATAATGAATTGTAGCTTTCTCATCACCTGTGTGAGCTCAAGAAGCTTTACTTAGCCTCCTGAATTTCAGTCTCCTAATCAGTAAAGTGAGATAATGGCTCCTACCTCCCAGGGTTATTGTGCGGATTAAGAAAGATAATAATGACTACCATTTCTTAAGTGACTCTTATCTGTATGTTCCACTGATAAATTGTTTAATCTTCAAAACAACCCTACAAAATTATTATAACTACTGAAACAGGGACTATGGGGATATAGATTTTGTGCTTCAGACAATACGAATTGAAAGTGTTACAACGGAGACATATATCCAGTTTGTCCAGATCCACAGTGGTTAGACTTGACATGTTCCCAGTATTTAATCTAGGGGATTGACTAGAGTAAGGTGGTATTCAAGATGTACATTTTTCTCAAATAGCTGAAACTTTTGAAAGTACTTCAAAACACCACTTTCCCCCCTCCCCTCATATCCATAATTAAAGGGCTGCAAAAACTGTCTCCACAGAGTAATAAAAGTATGAAATTAAATATAGGAATCTTGTGAAATAAGCTAGTCAGGAGAAATCATTTTTATGCAATTTGGTTTGCTGGTCCTCTTGGGAGAGAATTTCATACATAGCTTCAAAAAGTGTTGAGTGACATTCATTAGACTGGAAAGGAGCATTACCAAGTATTTATCTCTCTTCCAAAAGATGCCTATAATTTTTGACAGTCTGAATTTTATAGATATTGTAAATCAGAATATATTTTTATGAAAAAAATCTGGAAGATAAACAAAACACTAAGATACCCATGAGTTATCTACTGGCTGTTTTAAACCTAGCAAATGACACACGAGTGGCAAGTAAATTATTCATTGTCTGCATTTTATACATTAATACATTTATACATTTGAATGTTTACACTCCTTGAATGTTATTTACAAAGCATACATTTTTTTTTTGAAATATACATATATATAAGGTTTTTAAACATTAAGGGTTTTTTGTTTTTTTTTGCACTTGACTGAATTTTATTGAAATTAGCAAAATGAACTGGTCACTTTACCAATTCTGAGTAATTCTAATTAAGAGATTTCATTTATGCTGTTGCAATGTCATCTACTTTGTTTTTATTGAAGTACATTGCATTATAACACTATACAGGTAGGTTTAAGATGTGCATTCTTGTAAATTAACATCTGTGTTCACTACAATAAGCTCACAAGTCAGTTCTATCTTTCACCATGTAATTGACCTCTTTAGCCAACTTGCAACCTCTCCCTTTCCTTCTTCCCTCCTGGTAACCAAAATTTAAGTTCTAAATTGACTTTTTCACAGAAGTCAATTCCTTTGGGAAATAAGATATCTAAGCTACACCCACAAAAGAAAAGAGAGTAATCAGATAAACCCTAAGATCAATAGAGCGCCAAAAAGTATGCATTTAAATGGACCAATAAGGTCTATAAAAACGAGAACTTCTAAATTGGTGGTTAAGACCATCAAAAGCATAGGTACTGCAAATAATTATTCAGATAATAAGGGAAATTCCTTACCTCTTGTGAAAACTAAAACTACAGCTCAATTTGTATCCCAAAACGTGTGTTAGAAACCCCAATATTCACTGTGATGCTCACTTTAACAATTAGAAGCTTGTCTACCATAAAAACTGAAAAATGATGTGAACAAGAAGGAATCATATGAAAAATCAAACTAAGCCCATACAGATATGTGAGTTGCCAATTTACAACCCTGATGTGGCACTTCTGTCACAAACACTAGGCCATGGTGGCAATTTCAAATTAGAATGATTATCTGGCAAGATATTTGCAATTAATGCTTCTAGGTAGGAAAAGCCCCACATGTCATCATCCAGATTTTTCATTTGTTTCCACATTTATTTCAGGGTCCACAGAGTAGCTTTCCTTAAACTATGTAGAATATTACAAAATACATTTTGGTTCTGTAACATTGGTGCCCAATATATATTTCTGAGTATGTGCTAGCAGTCCAACCCCACAAATAAAATCAAATCTGTTCAGAATTAGGTGCTGCCCATTTAATCAGGGCATTATAGAATAACCTCAATCACTTAATGTATCTTCATTCCCATAAGATATATATGACATTTGTTTTGCTACATTAAACATGCTTTATCCAATAGAGATATCTGGTCGCAAGAGACAGAGTGACTAACAAAAGAGAACTTTGTTGGAAGAATATGGAATAATCCCCTTTGACCAGGGGACAATAGGGACCTTAACTGACATTTCCAACAACATGGAAATTATGGCTCCACAATGCAAAGCGAGGATCCTCTCATTAGACAAAAGATGCCCACTTCATATATCCATCTCCAAACAAGGAGGCCATGCCAATAATACCAGCTATCTTAGAAAAGAATGAACTCTGTCTTTGGAAAGGAATCATCTTATTGAGGAAAAAGGATTCAGGTATAAGACTGAAATAAGTACTGGAAATTATCTGAAATTTAGAGACTAGAAGGAAGAGAACAGACAATCTGCAGAAATTGCTAATTTGAGAATTTCCAATGTAAAAGTGAATATGTACAATTTCGAGAATCTGCCTGACTCGGCCTTATCTTAGCAAAGTCCCCTATCACTTCTTCTCATAACTGCGCAATTAATTTTCCTTATCACAACTCTAATATTACATTTGAGTTAATATGTGGTTAATACCTATGCCCTTCATTACACCTCAAGCTGTAAAGAGCACAGGATCTATTGGAGTTTGTACATCATTACCCAGCATCAAGCACAATATGGATGCTCATAAATATGTAATAACTGACAGAATGAAATATCTTTAGAAAAATGTCAGTAGTAATAGTAGTAAAGAAACATAACTCCTACTACACCCTAGCAGAAAAAACAAAGTAGTAAGATTTATTTTCATGAAAAACACTATTTGTAAGTTAGAACCAGAGGCATTATTCTGGTAACTATAGTTTTTAAAAGATAGTCCTTGTAAATTCCATATTTCAGTCATTGTCTTAGGACCTCATCCTGTGTGAGAATATTTATTGGCCAAGGATAGAATGTTCTGCATTATATTTGCCAGCTCTGTGGTCTTCAGAATCCTTCCATTGAGTTCTTTATGCAAATCCTCCCTCTAATTAATCTCCATCAGTTATCACTAGTCAAATTATGTTTGCCTGGTGTTTCTCTGGAAATCTGTTTCCTGTACTCTCCCCCAAACTGATGGGAAGTTAATCACTCTGTAATTGCTTGCTATGTTTCATGTCCCCATCATGAGTAATGCTGCTTGTTCTCATCCTACTACCTGATTCTTCCAAGTCAACTCCTAAACTAAGAGGAGCACAGATGAAAATAATTTGGTGGTAGTAAAACTTAAAATGGCAGAATTCTCTCATATAAAAGGAAGCTAATGGAAATAGAAGTATTACCTAGATACAGATTCATCAAATATAGGAAATTAAAGTTGTCATAAGAGAGAATAAAGCTTTCTAAATATGTTAATGATTCAATTTGCATTTCTCTTTTGCCTTTTATATTCTCAAGTAAGTGTTCGCTGCCAAGTAACTTTAAAAAAAAAAATTAGGCATTATAGATCTTTTCCCAAGGATATATTTCTTTTTCAAAACAAATCCCTACTTTTGAAAATATTTGATAATTAAAACAATGGACCAAATGTTCAAATCATAGCTTGAGCATGGCTATAATATGCAATCCACATGAGCAAATGATGAGTTAGGAAGTACATAGTTAAAAATACTATAAAATCTTATACACACGAGAGCTTAATCTTGGAGACTCACTAAAATATTGTTTTTTAACTTTTAGAAATAAAAATTGTGGAACGTATCTTCTCTAAAATTTACACTTGTAAATACAGGGGATTTATTATCTCCTTGTTAGTGCTCTTTTCAGTGCTCTGTCGTGGAAAAGATTTAGCCCCCAATCACTTTCCCCAAGGTCATTTTCACTTATGACCATTTTTGAGGTAGGTATGATGAAGTTGGGAGAACAGGTATAGATAGGAATGACAAATATTAATATATTTGTGTCTGTGATTTTAGAAGCTCATCAAACACAATTTATGTACTCATCCCTAATTGTTAAGATTCTGTACTATAAACAAATAAATGAAACCTATGGGTCAGATTTTCCTTCTGTGAGGCTCAATCATTATTCACTTGGAAAGTGCAAGATTTTAGATCCCACATATATTCAGACACTTTAGTGCTTTGAGTCAACCTTAAATGGCAGGGCCTGGGGTTTTGCTCCCCTTTAGTACAGACAGCTAGGGTTTTAGTGTTTATAGAAATAAAACATAAAAAAGTAATATTTCCCATGGAAAACATTGAAAAGACCCCAGTGCTTTACAAGTCCAAATTTTTAAACATTTCTTTATATTGTAATAATTTTTGTAAAACAGCTTTAACTTTTGAATGATGAAAATCTTACACAGGAATGAGTGGTACATTTTTAATGCACCCACAAGAGAAAACTATTTCTTGGTAATCTTGTAAGTGGAAGAAAAACCCAATTCTTCATACTCAAGAAGTGCTGACTATGAAACAAGGCTCTGGTGCAACTGATTTGCATTTGGGGCCTTGTTGAGATGACTTGGTGCTTGCCAAATTTGATTTCCCTTATTAGTACATGAAAATATTGAAGCCTTTTTTAGTACATATATCAAATTTGGAATGAGAGTCATCATATTCTCTTTTGCAGAAGGTCATGCATACAAGGAAGAGGCATATGGAGCTATTTCAGGAACTAAACCAGAAATTTCAAACTTTGGACAGATTTCGGGATATACCAAATACAAGCAGTATGGTGAGTACACTTTGCTCCATCAGTGTCTGTCACCATGCTAGATGACATGGGGTGTCAGCTGTTATCCCTGCCTCTAGGAGCTGCTCATTGTCTTGGGATCACAAGAGTAGCATACATTAAAAAAAAATAGTAATCCCCTAAAATGTACTTTGGGATGATATTGAGACATATTAGAAATGAATTCTTACTCATTTTTATTCATATTTTTATTCATATTTCAAATGTTTTTAATTATAAGCTTTCATTGGAATGAGTTTCATATCAAAAACGTACTACTTCATCTTACCCTTTGTCATCAGAGTTAAAATTCTGTATGTGTCTGTGTGTTTTGTCTGAAACCAGAGTGGTACATTTTGTCTTCAGGAGATTCATTTGTTTTATGACAAGGATTTCAGTGTATGTATCAATGCTGGGGGCTTGGATCGTGACTTATTTATCTCACACGACTACAATCTCTAGAGGACTTAATCGAATTAAATGATAGCTTGCAATTACTAAGGTACATGGTACAGCATAGCTCCAGAGAAGGCTATATAATTCTTGGTCAGAGTACTAAACCAGAAATCCAGAAATCAGTAAAGTAGTTAAAAGCTCAACCAAGAACTATCTGATCATGAACGAGTCACCCAACTCAGGTTTCTATACCTCAATTTTCCCCTTCTAAATTGAGTATACAAAACAATATTGAATATATGCTTCTTTAGAGCGTCACAATATTTACCAAAGCAGATAGAGCATTGAGATTAACAAGCTAAGCCTTAACTATATAAGTAAGCTGGGACTGTCATCTGACACCTCTTTTCTTATCACCAAATATGGTACTCTTTGCTTCACACCTTTGCAGCCCTGGGATGGAATACCAACATCTGAGACTCTTACTTTATATTGTATTATATATGGATAGATAGATATGTATATATCTGGTATCTATTATCTCTCTGCATATATGTATCTTGCTGTAAGGTGCACAGTGCTTGATCACCTTCTAACTCTTGTGATTCTTCCATATGTTAATGAGTCTTCCTCTTGGTTTCCTGATTAGTAACATTAGCCTATTAAGAGCAAGAATTTACATATCTTTCTGTTTTTCTTTTAGTTCTCTCAGTACTAGTACAAAGCTGGCTTAAGTCATCATTAAATGGCTGCTATTGATTTATTTCATGCCTATGAGAGTTTAATCTATATTTGTTAAATTAACATTATAAGAAATACTATACACTTGAACTCTTAATTAATCTCTAAATAGTTCATGTATATATCAAATCTATTTCCGTCCCTAAAGCAGAATTCATTCACTGTTTGTTCCAACCAACACAATGGAGGCTTATAGAAAATACTTTATTTGTAGCGAGTGCCTCTTTCGCATCCATTCTCCTAATATGAAGCCATCAGTTCTTAGTTAGAAGCAAACGAGAATTGCACCATTGAGATTTTACCTAAACACATTAGCTACTCATTTTGGAATACTGAAAGTAAACATCGAAACAAACTGACGAAACATTTTTTCTAAAACAAAAGGAGAGGATTATGTTTATAAATCTGAAAAGTCTTATGCAACAGATACAGCTGACTGACTGCTATAATATGATTGCAATTTCTCCGTGTTGTACATTCTGTTTATTAAATCATTAACGGCACAAATATCTGTGCCTTAATTTCCTGACAACTCAAATAGTCTACCAATTATGCCATATCTCTGCAGCACCATGCCTTTTGTAGAAGAGATTTATAAATATTTACTATTTGCGAGGTTAAGAATAGGGAGGGCAGAGTTGTCATTGCTGTTTGACTATTGTCCTAAATATCTGAGAGCAGGGGAAAAAAAGAACGTCTTATTCAGTGATTAATAATGAACATGTGAGGGAGTTCATTATCCTTAATTCAGTCACATCATTTGTAGTGGCACATTGCTAATGAAAAATTTCATAATTGGATAGAGAAAGACATTTAGAACAAAAATCTCAACATCTTTTCCCCCTTTTTTTTTTTTTGGCTACTAATTCACAACACCTGCGTAGCACTGCAAATGCTCGTAATTATGTAGAATTTGGGGAATCAAAAGGAAAACAAAAAATCATTTAGTCCATTTCCCTGCTTCCAGGCAAAACAACCTTTAAATCACACTACAAAAGAAAAGGCACTATTAAAGAAACTCTTTTACTTTCAGTAGTTTACTTTCATAAGCTATTCACCTGCAAGATCTCTTACATCCCAAGTGACTTCTCCAAATTCTTGCTCTTGTAGGATACTCTCTCTCACTGTACCCCAATATTGGCATATTGGAAGAATCAAGGGAAGGGAGAAGAAAGGAAAAGAGGAAAGGTTGGAGGGACTACCAGTAAGTGACGGCTAGTCTGCTCCGGACACATGCACTGTGGGAAATGCCCAGGCAGCCCTCCTGTATTTTGGGGTGGCTCTGCATTCTAATTCTGCTAATATTCTATTTCTTATTTATGTAGCTTAAAACCAAATTAGCATTTGCTAACATGTTCACTTCTAGTGAGTTTGTAACATTTTAGACCTTTATCATACATTCTTCAACTTAATTGTTTTAGCCATTCTTTAATTCAGCTCAAAAAATAAAACAAAACAAAACAAAAAAAAGCTGCATGCATTCAGACTTACACTCTGACTGAACCTGATCATAAAATTCAGGCCTCCCTTGTAGTGTTCCTTGGCTCTCTTAGCTTTCACTATCAAATTCCATTATTCCTTTTGGGACCACCTACAGCTTACTTGGATGAGTCAAAATGTCATACTTCTTCGTAGGAGAGGCTGTAGGTTTCCCCTCTTCACACCCAACCATATAGGAAAGTAGACACTAGTAGACACTAACCCTTGACTTCCAGTCCTCCTCTCTCTGTGTAGGTCCTGTGCCCACTCTGACCTCTGGGTGCAATAGTTCTTTCCACTAACGAAGACAGGAGTCTCTACCTAAATGGCATCTACACATTTGTGAACAATTTTGAGAACCACAGTTCGGCAGCGAGTAGCATGGGGAACCAGAGATGAATAAAAAAGCCGGCCTTATTCATTCATGTAATACCTGCTATTAGAACAGCTCAGAAATTAAAGTCTAGGTTCTGACAATGTCTAAGAGTCACCATATCTGTCTCCATGGTGTTTGATTTGAAATATAAAATGAAAATCATACCTGTTCATGCATAATGGAATCCCTATTTTCAAAACAAATGTACTAGCATTTTGCATATCTTGGATCCTTTTAGGATTAAGCTAATTGAACTCTCTATCAAACTAAGGATTAACAGAAAACTCCTTTAGACATAGCCCTTGTCTAAAAATCCGCTCTATGACTTGATTCAGCGAAATTCATTAGCAGTGAACCTTTCAATAAATGATTGATGATACAGGTCACTGTAGTGCCCACAAACATTCAACCATTCCCCACTGACAACAACATACATTTCAAATTGAGTACCTGACAGTCTCCTGTGATCTGGCTTTCAATTTACCTTCCACATGTTTTATTTTTATTTTTTATGCTATACTTCACACAACAAAAATAAATTGGTCACTGTCCTCATAGTTTTCCCATCTCCATGCCCTCTGGATAGCCTTAGTACACTCTCTGTTCAACCACCTTCTTCCAGCTACTCCTGTCTTCATGATCATGCCCATCCTTCTATGCCAGTCCTGTCACTCTTTTCTGAAGGGTTTATGTGCTTCTCACACAAGAAAGCCATTTCTCCACCCTCCTCTCAACTCTCTCACAGTACTTTTCCTGAGCCACACATTTAGATAAACAGAGGTATAAATAATGTATTTGTATCATTAACTGTTAACACCATCATAATAAATATAATTAATACATAGTGAGCATTTATTAAATACCAGGTGCTATGCTATGGCTCTCCATACTTTTTATTTTTACAACCTCACAAAGTAATGATCTGCACATTGTTCAACTCCTTTGGCCCACAGTACAAAGCCTATCTATATGTTTGCAGATTTCAAATTTGAGGTTCAGATAAATTGAATAAATTGCTCAAGGTCACATTCAAAAGAAATGGAGCGAGTAGAATTTGAATCCGCATGTATCAGGCATTAAATCTTTTACTCCCTAGTGGACCATGCTACTTTTCCATAGTTGATTTATTACCTTATTCTCCCTAGTGCCTAATAATGCCCAGCACAGAGCAACTGGGGAAAGGGAGGCAGAAAGAAGGGGAGGGAGAGCTCTAGACTATAGTTTATAATGCTTTAAAATATTACACTAAAGCAGAGTTAATCCCCTGCACATAAACAAAAGTACCCTAAAGGTTAATGTTTCATCAAATCTTTACTATTAGCTATTTTTTCTTTTATGTCTGTGATTACTGCTTATATTTTAGTAAGTTAATTTTTAGTTAATGGTATTTCTATAGATTGTCCCTTTTGTTTATACATACTGAGTAGAACTCATAATAATTCAAGTACCTGTGTTAAGTTCCACCTACTAATTATAATTAGTGAAAAGCTGGAATTGAGGGATAGGGTTTTAGACACATTCAACTGCTGTAGTTGTTTTAGTTTATTTTCTTTTTCTTTCAGTCATGATTTCCTTCTTGTTCTTTGATGTTCCTCAGTCTATTTCATGCAGATTCTTTCATTTTATAGAAATCTTTGCACCATACTCATTTAAAATAATGAAAGTTTATTGATAAATCAGAAAAATAGCAGGCTATAGAAATCTCACCTGAAGTCTACTCATTTACTGAGCACCCACAACATGACAGGCCTTGGTGGAGTGATAAACAGGTGAACCTTGAACTTTAGGTAATAAGCATATGTCTGCCATGAAACATAAGGAGGAATATTGCAAATATTTTGAAAGAACTTATGTTCCTGGATGTTTTCCATAAAACTCATCATGAAGGGAAGAATGCTTTCTGCTAAATTAGTGTGTCACCTACATCTACAGAAAATTGTGGGGCATGTGCAACAGGGAAAACAAATCACAAAACAAGGAAACAGAAAAATACTTGAATATTATCAAAGGGTAATTTCTTGAGGAAAAATTAAAGATATTGATCAGAAATTCTGTTTTATGAAGTATGGCCAGTTTGAGTAGCTTATTATATCATATGCCTCAGTACATAGCCTCCAATTTTGGTTATTCTACCAGAGATTTTGACAAAAAAAAAAAATTCTCATTTAATCTTAGTGAATGTGCTTTCCTACCTGACCATATAGCCATATCACAGAGTGCCCAAAACAACTCATCTGCTTTGCTTTCCATAATGCTATTCACTTCCTCTGATTGCTGGAAAATTATAGGATAACTCCAAGAAGGTGTTCATCAGTTTGTTCAATGAAAAACTGGCACCAAAACAATTTCCTGCAGCTGGTCACAATTTCAAACCATCTCTGAATCATTTACGGTTACTAACAAACACTCTGCCTGAAAACTTCAATAAGCAGCAATCCTAATCATCATACGACTCTCTTTCCCTCTCTCCTCCACAGGAAAACCCAGCACCAAACAAGAATCCATGGGACACTTTCAAAAACCCCAGTGAATACCAACATTACACCACAATCAACGTCTTAGATACAGAGGCAAAGGATGCTTTGGAACTGAGGCCAGCCGAGTGGGAGAAGTGTCTGAATTTGCCTCTGGATGTGCAGGAGGGTGACTTTCAAACAGAAGTTTAACAAAATCAAAATGGACTGAGTGGGAAACAAAACAAGTTATTGCGCTGACACTTAAGACCTGGGGAGCCTGACATTTCTATCTGGACAGTGTGACTATCCTATGTCAGGACCTTCATGTGCCAAAAGTCAGTGGTGTTTGCATACGGTAACTTGTCACTAGTTGGCTAGTGGAGAGAGCCCCAGGTGTACAGTTCTGACCATCCTGTGTTGTAAGTACCCGTGGAATGGATTTGTAAGGTAATCTTTCTAGATAAACCTCAAGCAACGATTCATGTTGTAACCGCTTCATATGGTTTAGTTTTCAAAAAACTTCACCATGAAGCACAATGTATATATTTATGCAGTTTTTAAAGTTTATAACAGTCTGTTTGGCCATTACTACACTTTTTACTTTATAATATAAAAGCAAAGTTTTTGTCATTAAATGAATGTTTGTTGAGCTACATTCTTCATTGCTTTCAATGCAATAAAGTAATAATCTCACTTTTATATGAATAATATATTTCACATCTTTATTATTGCAGTTTTCTCTAGAAAGCCCTGAGTAGCTTTCTCTGCTGCAGCTGTGTATAAAATATTTAAAATGTTGTATGGTGTAAATAAACTTTTGTCTACATATCAGTTTTTTTAGTGCACTTTATTTTGGATTTGTTGAACAGAAATTTACATATTTATAATTTTTTTTTCGATATAGATACTGCAAATGTATTCATGGTTTTAATAGCATACCATTATTACTCCTCTGAGGCTAATGATTTCTCAAATGTAATAGTAGGTTTGTACAGTGCTTCTGTATTTTCTACTCCAACACCCTTTGGAAAAATGTACCATGTAAATGGGGCTTGTCAGAAATCTGCTGCCATCATACCCTTACATGAATACCGTGTTTTTTTTCTATTTTGTGGCAAAAAAGACAACTATCAGAAAACAGTAAGTTATCATACAAAAGTAATACAGGGAAAGTGTATGAGTAATGAAGTTCATTGCATGTTTTATAAAAGAAACTACCTGTGCTACACTTTTTCATAGCATACAAAAATATGGATTTATTCAGGATTACCAGAAATCTTATGTTATATTCTCTAGTAGGAGGACAAGGGACATGATGTATTCAGTAGAATGCTCTTTATCTGTGGTTGGAAAAGTGAGAAGTCTGAGGTGAGCTAACTGCAAAGTGGTACCCTGGTGTCCTCTCTCGTCACATGGTGGTGTCTTCTGCTCCCTCAGAGCCACATTAAAGAAAATGCGATGGGAAGGATTTCAACAATTTTGTCATCCTTTGATGACTTGAGATCGTGTTTTTCCATCTGGGGGAAGTAAAGGGAGTGGAGAGGAGATTCAGGTCTTCAAATTGTCCATGTTTAGATTAGTTTGTTATTAAACCTAAGCTACATGGTCGTCTGTGGTCACTCAGAAACTCAAGTGAGCTGGCTTCTGCCACCCATGACCTTGGGGACCCAATCCATAGGCCATGATGCAGAGACAAAGGTGCTTCAACACTCAAGTGCGCCACTAAGCTAGAGCCTTAAAAACCACCAGCTCAGGCTTGTCAGTATCTTGTCAGATACTTCTGTTCTCAATGTTAAGATGTTAAAAGTATATTTTTAATCAGATTTTCCAAATAAAATGACATCATTATTCAAATAAGAGTATAACATAACTAAGGATTGATTTTTCAATAAAATAAACTTTATGCTAATTATAATGTAATTGTAATATTAAATGCCTATTAAATTTATAAGATGACTTTCTGGTGATAAGAATATTTAGTAAATATCTCTCATTCTCTCTATAATATACATACACATATACATACACATACACACTCTTATGTATATATAACACACAGACATATGTATACATATATATGTAAATCCATAATGCTCAACTTCATCCAAGTGAACTGTAGAGTGAATGAAAGCCATGTATTATACAATTCTATTCCAAACTATAAAATCTTAATGGAAAAGAAAAGCATATTTTGAAAACAAATTCTATGGTTGAAAAATCCAAAATAAATATATTTGAGAAATATTTTTTACAAAACTGTAATATTCACTGTTATAAAGAAAAATTATACTTTTTTTAATTTCAATCATTCTCTAGTTTTAATAATGCATAGAAATTGCATGCTTTAAATGTTAAGGTAAATTTTTTGGTTACTCTAAAGCAGGATGCCAAGTTTTATTTAGTTTTTAATCTTTAAGAAACAAATACAAGTTGATAAGTTTCAAGGAATCATAATTTTAAAGAAGCCCTCTTCTAGTCAATTCAAGTTTCCACTGCGCTTACACACACACACAGACACACAGACACATTCTACCAAAGTTGAATGGCAAATTTCCCCTGACAGTCCTGGGCACTTCCCTCTCAGCCCATTATACACCTGACTTGCCAGATCTGAGCCCTTCAACTGGAAGTTCTTCCGCTCTCGCCATGTCCAAATTTTACTTATCCTTCAACTACATTTCATATTTCATTTTCACAAAGTTTTCAATAATTTCCAAGCTAGAAAATAATTTCTCCTGTGAACTCTTATGGCACTGCTTCTGTACCTCTTTTAGGAATTTTTAAATCTTTTATCTTGTTATTTATACACATTTCTTATATCCTCTGGTGGACTGTAAGTGCCTGGAGGGCAGGATTCATGTCTGATCCATTTTTGTATCTCTAAAGGGACCTACATAGCACAAAAATGTTCACAAAATAAATGTTTGTTGAATTATTTGTGGAATTTATTTTAGTATTACTTAGTCATATATATCAACTCACACATTCAAAAGGGTTTCTTGAACACCTATTATGTATTTATGTCTAGTTTTGATGGAATACTAGAGGGTCTCTGAGGAAGTTAACATCTATTTTGATATAAGAACATATGTGAAATATAACATTATTTAAATGTTAACCAGTTCTTATTACTCTGTTGTCTTTTGTCCTTAAAATTAGCACAAGGCAGGAACTACCCTAAAGAAAGGGAGACTCAGAAGAGATTAATTGATCTACCTAAAATCACCATAAATAAATAACACATACAATATTAGAGCCAAGATCATCTGATGTCTACTCTGGGGCCATTCCCACTCATAATACTACAGTGAGTCTGTTTGTCCTTTCAGATTAATAAATTCATAAATCAAAGACAATTTCCATGGAGATGTTTTTCAGGAGATCAAAAGCAGCATAAATCTGTAAAACATGAATCAACTGTTATAGGAGTATGAGGTCAGGAACGATGTAGCAGAAAGGTAGAGGATCCAAAATAGTGGGATATTAAATAAACTTGTTTTAATAGTCCATTGTGTCTTCCTCTTTTACTTTCTGACATTAATATTTCACTACATTGTGACTACATATGCAAAAGAGACAAGAGATAAGCTAACCTGAATTTTGAGATTGGCTTCAGACACTATACAAAAATTTTATTGCGACTATGTCTTTACAAAGTTATAGTCATCCAACTGTTACTTGAAAAAATTTAGGGGAAAATCTATTCGCTTGTTTTCCAGAGTTATTTACACCAAAATTAATTTCTACAAATCCACAGTACTTCATGGAACAAGGTGGAACAAACTATCTCTAGCATGTCAGTCTACATAAAACTTTCCATGATGACAAGATCCGCTTACTCTTTGAGACATTTCTGCAGTTACATTTGTCACAGTGGTAGTACAGCACAAAGATATGAGAACCACAGATTGTAGTGAGCAGAAATTTTGATGACCAATGAAATGGTATCTTCAGGTGTTCAAAAACAAATTCTAACTGGGGCAAGACAAGAGGACTATAGTTTTAGGAGCAGAGAGACTAGAGTCAAAAGAAGAACGCCCTAAGTGCTCAATGTATAAGTACATTATATATCAGGCAGAAAGGATATTTTTTTTAATAAGGAAGAGTAAACAAGACTAGAGAGAAGTGAATGCTGGGGAGTGGGAAAGACAGATGACATAACCAGGTGGCTGAACAGGAAGTATCTTTTCTTTCTGGCCAATTCTGAGAGAACTGGCTGGGACAAGTTGTTCTACCTTCCAACTTTTGGTTAATCTCCTAAAATTTGTATAAACTCCAGGGCAGTACAAAGTTCAAGAACCTGGGAAAAGCAAGCAGCCTAACTAGAGTTTGGGCAAGTTAAGTTCACAAGCATTCTATTCAGAATGGTAAGTGAGACAAACAGGTTAGCTGGGGATTTCTGGGACAAATAATAGGAATTTGGAGGGTCTGTTTCTGAATTTGTCAATAAATATGGGGCTAATCTCAGAATCTTACCTAAGTGATATCAGAAAGGTAGTTCTTTGCACTAAGTTGTTTCCTAGAAGAAAGTTTGGGCGTGGAGATGAGGTGGGAGGCTCTTGACCTTTTTTGTTTTGCCAAGAGCATAAGGTCCAGGCAAATATTGTCACAGAGGAAGAACTAAGTTACTGGAAGGAGAATTTTTCAAAAAGTGTCAATATTTATGAATAGTGTTTGAGAAGAAGATTTCTCCTATGTTCAACAAATAGCCAAGCAAAAATAATTCCAGAATGAAAGTGTTAAGTAATACAAGCTAGGTGAGAACTCCTAATTGCTTTAATTCTGAATTTATCAAATCTTTTCTTGGTTTAGATTCCTACTTATACCTTTATACTGTACCACTTGCTGATATTAAGATGCTGGCTCAGAAATATTAATCTCTCTACAATATAAAAAATGGCACTTTGGCTTGTAAATAAATCCTTAAACTGTCATTAATATGAGTCAGTGTCCACAAACCTGGCATGCTGGTGTCAAAGCAAAAATTATACTAGGCAAAGGCACACAAGCACAGAAGACTTTATTCAAGGCTCTTGTAATATGGGAGACAGGCCAGAAGTCAAGACTGCACTCAAATGACTGGAACCATTTTTGAGAGCTGGGATGTGTGAGTTGGGATTATAGGCCATCTCCATTTCCTAACTGGTTTTACCTCAAAGAAACATATCTATAAGAGGTAGTTCCACTCTTGGAACAGGATGCTTGCTGAGGTTAAGCTCCTTTCCTCCCAAGGAGAAGACAAATATGCTCCCTTTCTTGATGATTTCATTTCAAAGACTTGGTTTAAATCCTTGAGAAAGACATTCATGGAATGTTTACCTGGCGAGAAGATTTTAAAAAGATTTACATCTCAAAAAGGCACATTAAGAAATTGTACTCATAAGTTACCTAAAGTAAAAGCTCTAAGAAAAAAAGTGGGTTCCCAGAGTCCGGAGGAAGCCTGTGTAGGGTTGTGTCTAGCTTAGGGTAAGGTTAAGATCACCTTGTTCACAGGAAAACTTAATAGATTGGCACCTAAAACCAGTTAAACTCCTAATGCTTCCAGCATTTCTTGCCTTTACATAAAGACAAAGGAATCATTACAAAAACCAATTCTTCTGAGAGCAACCATTTGTTGACCTAAAAAGTTTTTGAGGTCTAAGTACAATTTCCTGTTCACCAAAACCATTAAAATCCAGAAAGACAAGCCAGTTCACTTTTAATAAGCAATTTTCAACAATAAAAACTAGTGGAAATTAGACATCTTAGAGTCCGTGTCAACTTTTCAGATGAATGCCTAACATTATCCAGTTTTAATTTCTCTTAAATCCAGAATTGCATTTCAAAAATAGTTCTTTTAATGTAGACTGGGAGAAAGTTTTATGATGCTATGTTTTATTCTGAAGTAGATATGAGGTGATTTATAAAATATATACATTATTCAGTTAAGTATCTATTTAGACCCAGCTGCAGTCTAGATACTATGTTAGGAGGTGTGGTTCACTGAATAAAGCATGAACCCTACTTTCAACGGGTTTAGCATCTTTGGGGGCAAGAAGAATTACAATAGTTGATGGATTTTTAAAGAAAAGAAAGAAGACATGTTGTGGAACACTTGGAAAAGTTACTGATATACATACATAATAAATATTTGGAAGGACAATCAAGGTGATACAGAGACCAATGTTTTAGACTCCTCTGGAGTTGCTCAACTGGTAGATCTGAGCTTCATAGTAACTGATGAAAATATAACAGCAATTAGTTATGCAGTTCACATGCCCCTACGATACAAGTCAACAATATCTTTGTAGAAAAGAACCAAAAAGTACCTCTGGTGAACTCTCTTGCTTCATTACCTGATGAATTCATGACTACACTACAGTATATAAATACTGGTCTAACAGTTTAGATGCCATTGTAAAGACTTTTTTCCTAGATGGCATTATGTGGGAAAAACTGACTTCCAAAGGAAGGTGAAATTCTATTTCCTGTCTTCCTTCAGACTATAACTACAGCATCAACTATTCAATGGGATTCCAGTTGCTGACCTGCCCTGCAGAATTCAGACTTACCAGCTCTCACAATCAAATAAGTAATTCTTTAAATCTCTCTAAATTATACATGTACACACACACACACCCTACTGTTTCTTCAAAGAACCCTAATGCAATACTTAAAACCCAAGTACAATCACCAAAATTGGTTTTTCACAGTCAAAATGTTGTGCTATTAAGTACAAATTCTCCCATGATCTGACTGAATAATGAAAAAGGAGAATATTCTTTCTAATTAAAAAAAAACCTCTATGGGGACCTGCTCTCGTGATGCAGGTGACTGAGACACCAGCATATGGACCAGGTAAAGCCCAAGGATCTAGATTGAAAAACCAAAATGAACAACTAAATAAAGATGTTTCCTCCTCTTCCTTAAATGCTGCTTCCTCCTCTCCCTTCTCTTCTTCCTCTCTTAAAAAAATCACTTATATGTTTTCTTAAAACAGAGCTATTAGTAATCATAATCTCTTTATGAATGCTTATGAATTATTTATATATAAAATTAATTTAATCCTCAAAATAAACCTGTAAGGTAAGTTCTACCATTATTTCCATTTTACAAAGAAACTACATTCCATAACCTAAGAGTCATACAAGACACTAAATGGCAGTCTGGGCTGATCTTCACAATTCAGCATCAAGGTTTAAGCTCCCTATCATTCTACTGAAAACTGACTAATTTTCAGGTGACTGAAAGTTCAAAGTTAAACTCATTGGCATATATTTGAGATGAATTAAGGCAGACTTGTGAAATCAAGCAAAGGTAACCAGAAGGCCACTCCCCTTCCACACAGATAAGTGCTGAGGAAGAACTGCCATGGATCTCCTCAGAACACAATTTAGGTTTAGTTCACACAAGAACACATGAGATATTGAAATCACAAATGTCTACATCATATAAGAAATGCTATCTTCTACTCAGAAATGTTATCAGAAATGTTGTGGCCATTATTCCTTTTGAAGTTCAATATTCATGGAACAACTAAACATTCAGTGATTTAATTTTCCAGTGACTCTTACAGGATAAACAAGGTAATTCAAGGTAATAAAAAAGTACTAATCAACTATATATTTAAAGAAATTGCAATTAGGGCTCTGAAACTTGCATTTATAGTTATGCCTGGGGATAATGATCACATCAGAAATCAAGCTATTTCATATGCTTATATTTTTTCATGATTATTAATTTCTGTTATAGAGGAGACTGTTCAGAGGAAACACTTCCTTTTGTTCAACACGTTTGAGAGGAGGGGAGTAATATCTAGCTCAAGAAGTAGTACTAAGTCATTAATGTAACGAGGAGCTGGATACAGCTTGGTTTTGTCCCACTGTGAATTTCTGACCCATTGAGGGATAGTTTACTAAAATCTTTGACTCTCAAGGTAAAATTAAAATATAAGGTACATATAAACATCATAAAAGCTGCAGATAGTTTTAGGCTTTGTATATGTGTACCCCTTCCCTCCCACATAGAATTCCTAGCAAAGTGAAAAAGAGCAGAATAATCAAAGATTAGCTGTATATCTTGAGCTCACTGACATTTGGTCAACTTATTAGTCTGAAAAGACCATACTTGTGATTTTTTTTTCCCTGAAGTGTTCCATGCATTTTGGATAAAATATCTAACAACTAATATTTCTAATTTGGGGAGAAGTAGCATGTTGTTCTTAAAAAAGAATTTATACCAATAACTTTCTTCAGCATTAGTCCAGGTCAAGATTAATTGTACTTGTGAGGTGGTGCTATCTTGAAGATGGCAACATAGGTTGTTGTGACTTTGTTCCTCTTCACAAGAAGATTCACTGAGTGAATCCTAGAATAAAGGGGTAAGGCTGAAGCACTGGTGTACACCACAGAGACCAAGACAGCTTGCATTAGGAGAGTAAGAGAAAAGTGTGCCTATTGATTGCACAGCCCCATACTCATACTTGTTAACAACCAGATCTGTGGGTTACTTTTGTGAGAGCCCCTACTCTGATCTCTCATCATAGGAAGGCAGGGAATCTGCAGGACTTAGCCATGGGGAATCTGACTTAGACGCAGAAATAGGGAGGGTCTTTAAACAACCAGAGCATGGATCTTGGCAGACTGAGATCATATCTTCAGTGCCCTAGTAGTGATCCCAATAACTAGCTTTACTCATCTGCAAACCAAGCCGGGCACACTCTGACAACAGAAATAGGTGGAGTATGGAGATGCCTGACTTTGATCTTCAAATGAAGGTTATGCCAGGTCTAGAGCCAATTTTGCCCATGCTCAGGCAAGGTATTGCATCATCAATGTCCCATTTTCTGAGCAGACTGCCTTCTAACTTTGTCAGGGGTTGAGGACAACTAGAAGCTGTTCATCCCAACAAAACTCAAGCCAAGAAGTGAGCAGGCAGAGCTCATGGTTCACAGAGCAGAACCAATATCAGGTTAGGAGGCTTCCCCTGCTATGCCCATGAAGAACTATTAATTCATAGCTAAAGCTTTGAGAGTAGTCTCTGATCCCTCGCAACCTGACAGCCTGTGTGGGACATTGAGACCTTTGCAGGCTGATCTCTCCTCTTTTCACCTAGGCAAGGGACATGGGACATAGAATCACCTGCTGTGGAGAATGACTTCCTATGGAATCTGGTTTGAAGGGCTGGCAAGAACACATGAAAGTTGCATACTCCAAGGGCATTCCTGTCAAGAAAAGGGCAGGCAAAGTAGATAGTTTATAGAGAAGACAGTGGCCCTGATTGCCCTGGAAACTTGATGTACAGGTTGACCTAAGTTAAGACAGCAAACAACTTGACTGAGCTTAGAGCTGTTTCTCCTATTCTTCCCAGGCAGGAATTTCATTTATAGACCTGGTAATCACAGAATATAGGCTTCAGCCTGTTCAACCAAAGAATCTAACCAAAACACATAAGTAGTTGCACAGATCATTCAATAGTGGCATATGAATGAGAGAAGAGTCTGTGCCTTCTCCCATCTGCACAGCAAAGTCAGTCATCATACATAGCCCTGCCAGGTCAGGGAAGCTAAATTATAGGCCAATCTACTACTCAATATGCTAGATTATTTAATAAGCCTAAATAGATTATTTAATAAGACCATCCTAGAGCATTATTTGAGAGAGAACCAAGCTAGCAGTCCTATCCGATTATTCTCAGTGGCATATTCCACTCCATCCTCAAACTCAGAGATCAAGCAGTTGCCTCACACCTCGAAGTTAACTATAAATGCAAGCCCCACCTGACTGCTGACATTACCAGTGAACATATCCAGAAACCAAAATCGAGCTGACTGGTAAAGAAGTGTCTCTGCAAAAGTAAAATGCAAAGTCTGGAAGAGGAACTCCATTACTTAAAAGCACTGTAAGGAACCAAGGATTATGAAAAAATAGGTCAATATGATACCTAGGCCAAAGGAAACTAATAAATCTCCAATAACCCTAAAGAAATGGAGATCTATAAATTGTCAAAGAACTTAGAATAAACCTCTTAAGAAATTTTAGTGAACTGCAAGAAAACACAGACAACTAAGCCGAATTAGGAAAATAATGCATGAACAAAAGAAGTTCAAGGACATAGTAACCACAAAAAAATTAAAAGTAAATTCTAGAGGTGAAAAGTGCAGTAACTGAAATGAAGAATTCAATAGCATTTCAAAAGTTGACTCAATAATGCAGAAGAATAGCAACATTCAAATAAGACATTTGAAATTAACCAGAGAAGCAAAAAGAAAAAAGTGAAAAGAGTAAAGGAAGTCTATGGGAATTATGGGACATAATGAAAGAAATAATATTTGTATTATGGGAAATCCAGAGGGATAAGAGAAAAAGAACAAAGAATATATTTAAGGCAACAAGGGTTGAAAATTTTCTGAACTTGGGAAAGAAATGAACATAGACTAAACACAAATAGGAATACACCAAAATACACTATAATTAAATTGTCAAAAGTCAAAGACACAGAGCAGCAAGAGAAAGGGAGCAATTACATGCAAGGGAACCCCCGTAACAAATCCAACAATAATTCTATACATGGCTAAACTGTCCTGCAGAAAAGAAGGTTGAAGACTTTTCAGAAGAAACAAATGCTGAGGGAAATTATTACCACCAGGCCTACTTTAAAAGAAATCCTAAAGAGTGTTCTTAGTATGGAAGTAAAAGCACAGATTAACATAATAAACTACTAAAAAGTAGGGAATTACCACTGGTAATAGTAAATAAAAATAACATAATAAAAGTAACCATAACTGTAAAAATTTGTATTAGTTACATATTATAAGAAGCAAACTGTAACAGTAATAACCTAAAATGTGGGGATGACAAGTGCAAAGTTTAGATATACTGCTGGAATAAAGTTACTATCAGTTTAACACAGAGGATTATATATGTTTACAAGATTTTATGCAAGTCTTTTGGTATCCACAAAGGAAAAATCTTGTTGTAATTATACAAAAGAATACAAGGAAGAAGTCAAATGATATTGATACCATAAGAACCTGAAAATAAACACAAAAAAGATAGAAGGAACAGAAGCCAAGAACAAGGGATATACAAAACAACCACAAAATAACAAAATAGCAAAATAAGTCCTTAAATATCAATAATTTTTAATTTAAATGTAAATTCTCCAATCCAAAGGTAATGAGTAATGTTAGAGCCCAGGTGGTGGTTCAGTTTGATACATACGCTGAGGTGTGATCTACTCCTTACATAGTATATAGTATTGTAAATGAATGGTGTATTAATTTTAAAAAGACAGAATGGCTGAATGAATAAAAATAAAAATCTAACAATAAGATGCCTGTAAGAGACTCATTTTTGACTGAAAGGCAAACTAAAAATGAAAAGATAAAGACATTTCAAGCAAGCTGAACAACACAACAACAAAAGGCAGATACACCTACATAACAAAATATTTAAAAAGAATAAAAAGAGATAATGAATGCTACTATATAATGATAAAGGAGTCAATACATCAAGAAAATATAACACTTGTAAATACTTAGGTGTCCAATATCAAAGCACCTAAATATATAAAGCAAAAATTAGCAAAGCTAACAGGAGAAATACACAGTAATATAAAAATATTTGGAGACTTTAATATCCCAATCTCACAATAGGTCATCCAGAAAAATAATATGAAAATAGTTGAATTTGAACATACAATAGATCAAACAGACATGACAGATAAAGGACACCATCCAACACAACAGAATACTCATCTTTTCAAGTGTTCTGAAACATTTTCTAGGATAGATAATGTAAGGGCACAAAGCAAGTCTTAGTAAATTCAAAAAGATAGAAATCAGACCCAGTATCTTCCCTGACCACATGGGATAAAAATTCAGGAACACATAGAAATTAAACAACACTCTTCTGAATATCAGTGTATCCAAGAAGAAATTTAAGGAGAAATTAAAGTTTCTTATACAAAGAAATATGAAACACAACATGCCAGAATTTGTGAGATGTAGCAAAAGAAATTCTAAGGGGAAAACATTTAACAATAAATGCCTGTATTTAAAAAGAAAGAGTCTAAATAAACAACTCCATATGTTAAGAAGCTATAAAAATGGAGCTCAAAGTTAGCAAAAGAAACAAAGAATAAAAATTTAGAGCAGAAATAAAATAGATACCAGAAAATAGAAAAAATAAACCAAGTTAAGAGTTGGTACTGAAAACTTAAATTCTTAGCTAAACTAACCACCTAAAAAATAGAAATGTCCCAAGTCAACGAAATTGTAAACAAAAAAGGGAATATCATGTGATAACAGAAATTCAAAGAATCATGAACAACTACTAGCCAATAAAATGAAACACCTAGAAAAAAATGGAAAAATTATTAGAAACATAACTTACCAGACTAAATCAGAAAGAAACAGAAAATATGAGTAGGCCAATTACTAGTATGGATATCTAAATCAGCAATCAAAAAATCTCACAACGAAGAAACATCCAGGTTTCACTGATAAAAATTGACCAAATATTTAAAGACTTGTCACCATGTATCTCAAACTCTCCCAAAAAAGTAAACAGGAGGGAACACTCCCAAATTCATTTTACAAGGCCAGAATTATCCTGATACCAAAACCAGAAAATGAAATACTAGAAAAATATTCCTGATTAATATTGATGCAAAAATTGATAGCACACTATCAAATCAAATTCAGATACAAACTTTGGTGATTTATACAATGAATTTAACTCAACAATACAATAATTCAATGTTTGTCTTTAAGTCAAAAATGATTCTCTTACTGGCATCTTGTTAGATTTCAATTTTATTCATTCAACCATTCTGTCTTTTTAAAATTAATATACCATTGGTCTACAATACTATATACAATATAAAAACAGATGACACCTCAATATGTATATCACACCAAACCATCACCTGAGTTCTAGTGGATTGATTGTAAATTCTAGTGGAACTTATCTCCAACATGTAAGAATGCATACACAAATCAATTAACATGCTACATTGCATTAACAGAATAAAAGAGATCTATTCAAACATCTCACTAGATACATAAAAATATTTAATACTCATAACTGTAACAATTTAAGTATAGAAGAGACCTATCTCAATATAATAAAACTCATATATCATGAGTCCACAATATCATACTCAAAGGTGAAAGGTTGAAAGTTTTTCTTCTAAGATCAGAAATAAGACAAGGGTGCCCACTCTCATCACTGCTGTTAAAGCTAATACTGGAAGTCCTAGTTAAAATGATTAATAAAAAAAAAATATGTAACAGAACTGGAAAGGAAGAAGCAAAATTGTTTCTATTGCAAATTATATGAAATATACAGAAAGTCCTGAAGACTCAACCAAAACACTGTTGGATATAATCAATGAATTCTGAAAAATTGGAGAGTACAAAATTAACATGCAAAAAAATCAGTATGGTGTCCATACAGTAACAATGAAATTTCTTAAACAGTAGAAATCAATTGCATTTACAAAAGCATCAAAAATAATAAATATTAGGAATAAATTTAACTAAGAAGTCAAAAGATGTCCACAATGAAAACTGTAAGACACTGTCAAAAGAAACCAATGAAGATAAAGATAAATGGAAAGGTATCCCATGTTCATGGATTGGAAGAATTAATACTGTTAGAATATCAATACATCCAAAAAATCATCTATATATCTAATGCAATCCCTATTAGGATTTCAATGAAAATTTTTACAGAAATAGAAAAAAAGTCATGAAATTTATATGGAACCATGGAACCATACTTATGATTTCAAGTAATAGTACATGGCTATAGTCATCAAAGCAGTATGGAACTAACATAATATGGTACTAACAAAAATATTCGCCACGAAACAACATTTCAATCAACAGTGAGCTCATAGCCATCATAATGCCACAGTTTGGTGCCAGCAGCAACCTACTGCATCTCTTAATAGCATCATTTTCCCTTATACTTAATTTAGTTTCACGTTACTCTTTTCATCATGGCCCCTAAACATACCAAATCCATTGCTAATGCAATCAGTAAGAGATCATATTGAATAACTGACCTGGAAAGAAAATGGAAATTGATTAAAGACTATGAAGCTGGAAAATCAGTGATGTTATTGTTAGTCATTCTGGCATGTCTCATTTCACCATAGCTACTCTCTTGAAGAGCAAGAATAAAGAAACAGAAGTTGATCTGCTTTGCTGAAAACAATAAAATTAATAAAAATTTGAGAACAGCCTATGTCAGATTATAGATGAACATCCAATGATGTAGGCTGAAGATCAGACACAGAAACATGTCCCTCTCAGCACTATGATGATGATAACCAAAGCAAAAAACTGATGATGTTGAAGTAAAAGACTGAACCTAACTATGGTAGTGAATTTATTGCTAGCTCTGGGTGGCTGAAATGATTCGAGAATCATTATTCACAACAATGTGAAAGTAAATGCTCAGTTCAAAAGTGCTGATGTTTCAAGTTTTCTAAGGAATGAACACCAGACTTGTTCAGGGGAAATATTGCAGCCTAAAAATGAAAAACCTTTGGTGATCTAGTAGACTGAAATCCCAAGGTCTTTAAGCATCTCAGTAATCACACACTGTACATGCACTACAAAAGCAAAAGAAAAAATAGATTTTACAGTTCCTTTCTAAGATGCTCTTATGAATTGTTATGACAGTGAAATGGAGAAATACAATTTAGACAACATATCTTCCAAAATTATACTTATTTCTACATAAGTATATTTATTTTATAAAAGACATCCTTTTATTTATGATCATCACCCCAATATGAAAGTAGTGTATTTTCCTCCATACAAAACCTCTCTCATCAAACTAATGGACCAAAGAGTTATAGTAGGTTTTAAAGTTTATTATCCGAGAAAGATATGTACCCAGATATTTGCTGTCACAGAGGAAGACAGAAAGAAGATAATTTTATAATTATGGAAGGAATACAACTTTTAGGACTGTATCACCTTGCTTGGAGAAGAAAAAATAATCATAGCAGAACTAAATAAAATTAGTAACAATATAAATCAACACAAAAATAACATTTTATATACAAATAATGATCTAAATTAAAGAGAAATAAAAGAATTTCCATTTACAATTGCAATAAAAGATAAAATTCCTTGGAGTAAACTTAACAAAGGAGGTGAAAGATCTAGACTAAAAACTGTAAGGCATTGATAAAAGAGAGTGAAGACACAAAGAAACCGAAGAATATTCTATGCTCATGGATAAGAAGAATTAACATAATTAAAATGACCATTTTACCCAAAGCAATACACAGATTTAATGCAATTTCTATCAAAATTACAGTAACATTTTTAAAGGAAACTGAACAAACAATACTAAAGTTTGTATGGAACAAGAAAAAAATATGGTATTAGGATTGAAAGAAAAAGAGACATACAACCCAGTAGAATAAAATTGAGAGCTCTGACATTAAACCACGCCTATATGGGCTACTAATTTATGACCAGTGATCCAAGAATATACAATGGAGGAAAGGAAAGTCTATTCAACATATGGTGCTGGTAACTGGACAGCAAAATAAAGAAGCTAGATTATTCATTGGTATCGTACATAAAAATGAACTCAAATGAAACAAATGACTTGGATGTAAAACCTGAAACCATCAAATACATAGAAGAAAACATGGAAAAATGCTGTAAAACATCAACCCCAGAGTATTTTCAGGGAAGTAAAACCTATAGCAAAAGAAACTAAAGTAAAATTAAACAACTGGCACAACAACAAACTAAAATTTATATAAAATTTATTTCTATGTATTGAGAAATTGACCTAAAACAAAAAGGCAACTGAATGAATGGATGAGATATTTGCACAGTATATATGAGACAAGAGTTTAATCTCCAAAATATGTAAGAAACTCATATGTCTCAACCACAAAGAAAAGCTTAATGACCTCAAATAAATGGACAGAAGAACTAAATGGACACCTGTCTAGAAGACACACAAATGGTCTACAAACATGAAAAAATGCTTCATATCATTTAACATCAGAAAAATGCAAATAAAAACCATAAGATATCACATCACGCCAGTGAGAATGACCTAAAGCTAAATAGAAACACATGTTGGAGAGGGAATGGAGAAAAAGGAATGCTCCTACACTATTGGTGGGAATGTAAATCAGTGCAACCTTCTTGGAAAGCAATATTGAGATTTCTCAAAAAAATAAAGATGGATCTAGTGTTTGATCCAGCAAACCCACTTCTAGGTATACACCCAGAAAACAGAAAAACTCTAATCAGAAAAAAAAAAAAACACACCCCCTATGTTCATGGCAGCACAATTCACAATAGCTGAGACATGGAAACAATCTAAGTACCCAAGAGCAGATGACTGGATAAGGAAGCTGTGATATACATAATCCAAGGAATTCAATGAAGTTGTTAAGATGAAATTATGCTTTTTTAAAAGAACTGGATAGAACTGAGATAATTACGCTTTGTAAAATAAACCAGAAAGACACAGATGTACATTGGTTTCTGTCATGTGAGGAATATAAGAAAACAAAACAAACCAACAGATAAACCTCTATAAAATTCACAGAAGCAATACAGTGGCTATGGGGATGGGGGATGGGGACAAGGAAAGGAAGGAGTTAACAAGGTGGTTGTAAAGAATTCTGGTGGTGGGTGTGGTGTGACATACACACAAGCTGTGGTGTAAATTCAGTATCCTAATAAGCATATACCAATGTGAAATCATAAAACAAATAAAAATAAACAGATCTTCAGTGGTCTCATCTACTATTATCCTTGAGAAATATCTTTTAGACTAATCATCTTGTAAGTCAATACTTTCAACAACTGGCATGGCATTCCCATCAACAAAAAGAACCTTGCTTGGGTTTGAGGTGTTGAAACTAAATAGTGTGTGAGTGGCATCTGGAAGAAGACCCTCACTAGGTTTGTCAAGGACTTCAAAGCATTTGCCAGGGAGGAGTTTGCAAAAAAATTACAAGGCTGTGGTTGAGATGGAAAACAACCTGCGTATGGAAAGGATGACATTGAATATATACAAAAGAAACAAAACCCACACTCACACGTATCCACACTCTCAGGTTCATAACCACATTATTTAAAATAACCAAGCCATGGAAACAATCTTAGTGACCACTAATGGATGAATGGATAAAAAAGTATGATATATATATATATATATATATATATATATATACATATATATATATATATTAATCCCTTTTGTTCAACAACAGATTTCCTATACAACACTGATCCCAAAAGTGTATATTATACTACATGTGTAGTAGATTATAACATTTAGGTTAGTGTAATTACACTCTATGAAACTTGCACAATGAAAACAACCTACCACATTTTTTAGAAGGTAAGCCCATCATAAAGTAAGGCATGATTATAAATAATAAAATATTATACAGTCATTAAAGAGAAAAGACAAGGAAGGTAGTCAAGATGTCATCCTGGTAGGATATATTGAATGTCCCCTCCACAGAACATCTAGAAATCACCTTTTCTTCAGACATACATGGTATGGAAGAGCTGGCCCAAGGGATGCACACATAGCAGCAGTGATCACCGCCACAAGTAGCAGGTAACTGGCTTCAGGACTGTATCACATATTTGGGACTCACAAACCTGTGGGGAAGAAAACATCAATGGGGTGAAACTACAGGGAGAACCAAGCCTCCCAGGAGTTGTTTCGAAGACAGCAGAGAGCCCAGCCCAGCGGAAACAGGAAATGGAGCTCGGGCAGACAGTCTTGACAAAAGGCAGGACAGTGTCCTGGTCGACTGAGTGGGAGCCCCTGCAAAGGAAAATTACACAGAGCACCACCATAACCAGAAGGCTACTAGAGGCATCCCTCACCCCAACCCCTTCCAGCATATTGCTCTGCAGCCACAGGACCTACACAACAGAAATATCACCACCAGGCTTAAAGAAAGAAAAGAGTCCCAGAAGGAAGGAATCAGCAATGCTACCCAAGCACCAACCTGTGAATGGAGGTGTAACTGCAGCCCAATTGCTGATTGTGGACTAGAAACAAGGTGGTCATTACAGTTCAGAACTGGGACACCAGGGGAAGTCTCTGCATCCCTACACACGCTAAAGCCCATAGGCTGAACTCTCAGGTCCCAATACAGGGTCCACCTGAGAACATCAACAAATCCAATGAAAGGTGACACCATACAACTAAAGATTTCCCAGTGTTCGAACAAAGATTCAGGCTTCTCTGGTGCAAGTCAATACCCTAACACAAGGCCCTCACTACAGGGAAATATAACTCACAGAAACATAAACAGAATGCCAAATAGAATGGAGACAGTAAAATATACACAAAATGATGGATCAAATTAAAACTCAAGGAAATTTCTGAAAACAACAGATAGGTGCAAACTACCTGAGAGTAAATTTAGGTCAACAGTGACAAACATACTCACGTAGATCATAAAAACAATAGAGTAAGAGAAATACAACAAAAAAGAGAGAAGAAATGAAGTAAGATATCAAAGAAATGAACAACACAATAGATGGATTAAAGAACTCAACAGAGGGACTCAACAGTAGGATGGATAAAGCTTCCAATAGAATCAGTAAGCTAGAAAATAGGGTAGAGGAATGCACCCAAGCAAACCAGCAAAGAGAAAGACTTAAAAAAAAAAAAAAAAAAAATGAAGACAGAATTCAAGACCTATGGAACAACATCAAAAGGGACAATGTTCACATCATAGGGGTCCCTGGAGGAGACGACAGAGAATATGAGGCAGAAACTGTACTTCAAGAACTAGGGCTCAGAACTTCCTTAACCTGAGGAATGAGGCAAGCCTTCAGACCCAGGGAACTCAAAGAGTTCTGAAACAAACTAAACACAAATACAATAAAGGACACATAAACAGACTTACACCTAGACACGTTGTCATCAAAATTGCAAAAATATAAATTAAAGAATCTTAAAAGTAGCCAGAGAAAAAAGAGTCACAAAGGATTCCCCGTAAGATTTCTAGCAGATTTCTCAACTGAAACTCTACAGGTCAGAAGGGAATGGCATGATATATTTAAAACGTTGAAAGAAAAGGATTTTTAACCTAGGATACTTTACCATTCAAGATTATCATTATCATTCAGAACTAAAAGAACAATAAAAAACACTTTGCTGATAAGCAAAAGTTAAAGGGTTTCATCACCATAACAACTCTACAATAATACTAAAATTTGCTCTATAAAGTATAAAGAAACTCCACTTAAGAACAGTAAGACAGCAAATATAAAAAGTGGGAGGAGGAGAGGAAAATAAAAAAGTAGATGGCTGGCATGAATATAAGATTAATAAAAATGAAACTAGGAAATAAAAAAAATTCTTAATGCTAACTTCAGGGTAACCTCAAAATCAATCTCCAGGGAAAAAGTAAAGAAAAAAACAAAAAGGGAAATCAGTCAAAACATAGCTACAGCCAACCCACCTAAGAAGAGAAAGAACAAAGGCACCGTCTGCAACAATAACCAAAAGACAAATTACAAAATGGCAATAAACACTTACATATTGATAATCATCACATATGATAAAGGACTGAACTCACCAGGTGAACAACAGAGTGGCAAATGGATTAAAAAGCATAACCCAAACCTCTGCTGCACTCAGGAAACTTACTTTCTTTCATAAGATAAAAGTAGGCTCAAAGTCAATGGCTGGAAGATAATCCTACAGTCAAATGGCAAACAAAAAAAAAAAAAAAAAAAAAAAAAAAAAAAAAAAAAAAAAAAAAAAAAAAAAAAAAAAAAAAAAAAAAAAAAAAAAAAAAAAAAAAAAAAAAAAAAAAAAAAAAACAAGCAGAAATTGTATCAGATAAAACAGACTTCCAACTAAAAAGCAAAACAAAAGATAAAGATGGATATTATATAATGATTAAGGGGTCAATCCAACAAGATGACATGATGCTTATTAACATACACCAAATGTACAAAATCAATGAGCATCAAAAAATATTAAGTATTAAAAGAGGTACTGATAGTAACAGAAGAATAGTGGGAAACTTCAACATCCCACTTACAACAATCAACAGATCAACCAGGCAGAAAATTAACAGGGAAACAGCAGCTTTAAATGACCATTTGGTCATTCATACGATGACTACAGATTTCACTTTCTTTACAAGTGTGTATGGGTCATTCTTAATGATTGAGTATATGTTGGGACACAACATGTCTCAACAAATTTGCAAGGATTGAAATCATACCAAGCATCTTTTCTGACTACAGTGGCTTAAAATTAGAAATCAGCCACAAAAAGAAATAAGGAATATCCCAAATTAATTGGAGACTAAATAACACACTTCTGAATGACTCAGGTAAAAGAGGAAGTCAAAAGGAACTTAAAAATATTTAGAGACAAATGAGAACCAAGGCATGAGCTACCAGAATCTATAGATGTAGTGAAAGCCAGCACTGAGGGAAGTTCACTGTAACTGAGGCCCACCTCAAGAAACAAAACAAAACAAAACAAAAAACGCAAATAATTATTCTAACCCTATATTTAAAGCAACTAGGGAAGAAGAATTAAAGCCAAAAATTAGTGGAAGAAAGGAAATAAAACTTCAAATAGAAATAAGCAAAATAGAAGAAAAAAAGACAATCTAGAACATGAATGAAACCAAAAGTTGGTTTTTAAAAAAATAACATGGACAAAACACTGGCTAGACTCCACAAGAAACAAAAAGCTCATGACTAAAATCCGAAACGAAAAGGGAGTAGTTACAACACATACCACAGAAATATAAAACATCCTAAGTGACTACTATGAACAGCTATATATCAACAAAGTTGAAAACCTAGAGGATATGGACAGATATTTAGAAAAACGCAGTTAACCAAGACTAAACCTGGAATAATGGAAACACCTAAACAGAACAATTACAAGCAAGGAAATTGAAGAGGTATCAAAATCCCTAAAAATAAAAGCTCAGAACCAGATGGCTTTTCTAATGAGTTTTAAGCAAACTTAAATAAGACTTAAAACTTTCCTTCTCAAACTCTTCCACAATATTGAAGAGCAAGGAACAGTTCCAAACACTTGCTATAAGGCTAATATCACACTGACCAAAAGCTGATAGAGACATCATCAAGAAATGAAGTTACAGACCAATATTTCTCATAAACAGAGATGAAAAAATTCTCAAAATATTAACAAACCTAATCCAACAATGCATCAAAAGAATTATCCAACACGACCAAATGGGATTTATCCCAGGGATGCAAGGATGATTCTATGTATGTCAGTCTATTAACGTAATACACGATATCTACAAGAGCAAGGAGAAAACCACATCATCATATTAATAGATGCAGAAAAAAGCTTTTGACAAGACCAAAATTTATAAAAAATACTATTCTCCATAAAATGGGGCTAGAAAGTACATACCTCAGCTCAATAAAGGCCATATACAATAGACACATGGTCAATATAGTCAAAGGTGAAAATTGAAAGCTTTTCTTTCTTAGGTAAGGAACAAAGAAAGGTTGTCCACTAGCACCACTGTTATTTAATATAGTACTGGAGGTCTTAACCAAAGCAATTAGGAAAGAAAAAGAAATACAATGAATCAAAATTGGAAAGGAGGAAGGAAAAATCATTATTTGCAACCCCTATGGAAAACAGAGATTCCTCAAAATGTTGAAGATGGAAATACCATATGATCATGCCATCCCACTTCTGGCATTTTACTTTTCTATCCCAAGAGAGATAGAAAAACACCAATTTGCAGAGATTTATGCACCCCCATGTTTATTGTAGCCCTATTCACAATAACCCACTACTGGAAAATACCTAGGTGCCCAACAACAGAGGAATGAATAATGATGATGTGAGATATATATAGATATAGATATATATACACACATATACATACAATGGAATACTGCACAGCTCTTAGAAGAGATGAAATCCTGTCAAGTGAATCAACATGGATGGATCTACAGGGGATTATGTTGAGTGGAAAAAGTCAAAAGAAGAAAGACACCAGATGATCTCACTCATAGGTGGAATGTGAATAGACAAAACAAGGAACATTTGAAAGAAAACCAAGTCCTGCACACTTGCAGTAGAACTGAGGTTACTAATAGGGAATTCGATGGGAGGGTATGGGGATGGTTAAGTGGTGGTGTAACCCACTGGACAACAGTGAAGGGCACTTGGTGATTTGGTGGAAGGCAGGATGTGATGATGCATGCATGAGAAACAGGAAGCTGCACATTGGAGAACCGACACGAGTTTATTTTGATTTGTGGAAGAAAACTTACTATAATTTAAAAACATAGATAACAAAACAAAAAAGGAAAATCTACCACTTGCCACTTGATAGATAAATCTTAAAGCCATTATGCTAAGTAAATCACATAGATATAAAATGTATTATCTTGAATATTTATTAATCTTAAACAAAAACAAAGCTCACAAAAAGAGAGATTAGACTTTTTACCAGAGATGAAATATGGGGACAGGGGGAATTGGAAGGAGGTAGTCAGTCAAAAGGTACAAATTTCCAGTTGTAAAATAAGTACTAGGCCTGGAATGCACAACAGGATGACAATAACAAATATTGAAGTGTAGGAAAGTTGAGAGTAAATTCTAACAGTTCTTATTTCATGGAGACATTTTCTTCCTTTTCCTCTTTCTTTTTATTTGTATCTGTATGAGAAGGTGGATGTTAGCTAAGCCTACTATGGTAATCATTTGTAACATGTCAGTTGAACCATCACTGTGCCTTAAATTTATATCAATTTGTGTGTACATATATGTACATACAAATATATACAAAAGTATATCAAAATGGTGTATATTATTTTTCAATAGAACTTGAAAACAAAATAATTGTGAGGGTATAAATGTTATATTTCCAGGTATTTACAGATAAGAGTCTTAACACTTTAGAGAAATGTAGAACATATAGCTGTTGCTTGAGTGCCGTAACCATACTCATTTGAATGACCTTAGATTTCTGTGCAAGCTCTGACCATCACTGCCCTTAATAAAAACTGAGTACATGCTCCATGATTCTCAGTCTGAGTATGAGACCATGCGAGAAGGTGACAGTTAGGGTTTTCACATGGCTGCTCCTTGTTGATATTCCCTTTCAGAGCAGAGGAAAGTAGAACACAGGAAGCAACCAACAGGGTCTTTCTCTTGCTACCTAATCTTCCAAAAGGCCCAAAGATTAGAAAGGCAAAAATAAAGAATGGGGTAACTTCATGGCAAGGGTTTCTCCTCTATCAGAGTCCAGTCATCTGGTCACCCTAGCAGACAGATTCAGCTGCTGCGCTACCCTGAAAAAAAGCAATGTCCCCACAAATCACTCTGTACACATAACCTCCACTCTGAAATCACCCTGCTGAGGTCTTTCCTTTGTCTTACTTGCAGAGTCTTGGACATTAGCCAGTTTACAGGAAACTACTTCCTTTTCACTTCAGAATTTCCTTAGACTCAGACTCAAACAGGTAAGCCATGTCAAATGACTCATTCAGCAGGAGACTTTGGATACAGCAGTCTATTTGCACAATTTCACTCTTAGGCATTTGTCACACAGGTGAGAACTGAACACTCTCTTCTTCATGGAAGTGCAAGAATAAAGCCTGCCACTAATCATGCTTTCAAGTGAAGCTCTTCAGTCACTACAGAGTCCTCCACTTTTACTAATCCGTGTCATTTGCTGGGAGCTCATTTGCCAGGCTCTGTCAAAGGAGAAGGGAGGTGAGTGCCTGTGAAACTACTGGGGCTGGCTGACTTCGATGGAGCAGTGTGTAGGTGGAGCGCCAGCCTCCACGCTGGCCAAGTGCTTTTCTCCCGTCACAGAAAGGGCCCGAGGAAGAGGCCAAAACAACCTCTCTCTCTGCCAGTTTGGCAGCGAATTAGAGAGCTTTTCATAAAAATCTATTCCGTGGTGTCCTGAACAGGGACCAGGCAGTTGTCATCAGCACAGTTCCTGTGATTGAGCATTCAATCATTTATTTGATGAAAAAACTGTATTAGAAGTAGGTTCATGTTATTAAAAGTAGGGTTGCAGTTTTTCTTTTCATGAAGGTGAAAAGCTTCATATCCTAGAAATTGAGAGTAACTTAAGGTATTTCTAGAAGTGCCACTGTGGAGTAGCCAGGAAATCATTAATAACCACATCGCATAAGGAACTCAAGCAGGGACCCTCTGCCTGAGTGTTTACTCGACATGTTTTCTGGGATATCTCAGAGCTGAGGCTGCACATCTTTCTGTTGATATCAACATTAAGACAGCCATGTGTTTTTATAGCAGGATGCTAGCCCTAGTCTACAATTTCAAATGCTTCACTTCACCACAGCTGTGCAAAGACCTTCCTGACCCTATTTTAATTAGTTTAATTAACTTCCATAGTTAAAATTCTAGCATGATATTTTTTTCAGACTTCACCACTTGACACTCAGAAAAATCACTGAAAATTATTTCATCATTAGAAGAAATCATCTTGCTTCCTTTAGCTACGTATTCAAGAACAGTTAGTAGGCATTCATAGGCATCTGCCTAGTTATATATATCATAGTCCTTCTAAAACTGTTATGTTTAGATACCTCTGGTCAAGTAAGGACTGGCCCAGAAATACTTGCTATGTTGAGGGTGAAGGAGGTCCAGCAATCCACTCTACTTGCTCTACAGTCTCATGGTGTCTTTGCAGAAGCAAAGGTCATGGAGAAATAATGCCTTTTCTCCTAAATTTCTAGTTACACATATATAAGCCAAGGTACACTTCATTTTCCATATACCAGAAGTTTTCAATTAAAAAGTGTTATAAAAATATAAAAGAAGTATTCAGAAATACAAAGAATATTAATTTCCCACTCATCATCGTTATTAGTGTTTATCTCTTTCAGCAACATATGGATTAAAATTGTGATGATCATTTTTAGCGGCTGGAGGAGGGGAAAAGAAAAAGGCAAAAGGAAAGGGGGAGGGAAGAGAAAACATGAGAAAGAAATGACAGCTAAATTGAGAGAAATATAAAAGGCATATGTAGAAAGAAATTTGGGAACAAGAAAACAAATATGTATGTGCATCTCTGCTGGCTGAAGGCATAAGACTCATGAGGATTACAACACATCTAGTCTTTTGCAAAAACACTGAAAAAAGAAAGACCAAGATGCAATGTAAGTGGAGTGAATGGCAAGGCAAAGCAGATATGGAAAGGTGAAAAAGGACAGACAAGTGAGATGCAGATGAGGTATTGAGATACTGATACAAATACTCAGTTACATGTTCTTTGTAAGGATTGGTTTCCAGCAGTTTTCCAGCTGTGTGCCAGCAATTGCATAAAAGTGAATAAAGCTTTTTAATTTCTTTTAAAAATCATATTTTCTACCTATGTATCTAGGGAAAACTGGTACCTAGCAAATGGTGTACAGTCATTGAGGCAATCTATTTATGGAAGCATACAAATATTCTATCTAGAGACACTTAAATGCTGTCTTTCATTAAGGTTCATCTTTATATTTTTATCAAAGTCCAATGAAGACTTATTTAGTTTTTGCACATAGAAGTCCATTCAGTCTGAACACCTGACTGGCTATAAAAACATTCTAGCTATTCCCTGTGATCCAAAGAACAATTGCTATGATTAATTATGCCTAAGAAATAAAAAGTATCTGTTGGACAAGAAAATATAGAAAAAGAATAAAGTAGAAAAATAATAATAAACAGAGACATTTGCTCATGAATATAATTACTTCCTAATTGTGCAGGCAGTGGGACAGCAAAGTAGGACTAATAAATTTACTCCTGAAGGAGAGTGTATTAAGTAAGTTGATATGTTAAGGTCTACTATAATTTTAAAAGTCAATGATTCCATGAAGGATATTGATGCAGAAAATGTATAAACTCTGATTAGTTATATTAGCAAAATATATAAAGACAGTATTGAGGAAATGAATGTTAGTGAAGATGGCATGTGATTTCATATTCCAATGCAGAAGTTTCCAGAAGATATCCTTCTCCATGGAAGGTTATCTTATTTACCAGTTCATGGTTTGTAAGTAACATAAAAGTGCCCCATGTTTCTTTCCTAACAGAAGTTCACATGTCATTTTACTATGTCATAAGATTTTGGAAATTTACAGCATTTTTAGTAGTTTTTGTTTTTAAAGTGAAACCAAATGTTTGTAAACTCCATTGAAAGAAAAGAGAAGTTAGCATTTTATGACCATTATACACCATCACACAGAAATAGCACTGAGTCCATTACTTTCTTGGCAACGTAACCTGGTTATTTAATCTGACAGGGGCTGTCATGAAAATGCTTTCTTCCTCTAGGGAAAATAAGAAGATATTGAAATTGATATTGAAATATCTAATAATATTGACATGGCCCAATATAAATTTCACTAGCAGCAAGGATTTACTTCTTTTTTTGAGAATAAAAATGATCTCTTCTGACTAGAATAACAATAACAAAATAACAAAGTACTACAAAGTGAATTATCAGCTAGCAGACTCAGATCCTGAAAGAAAAATTCAAATTAAAAGGGTAACTTGGGGTGGCAGTGAGGAAGAATTTAAAGTGAGAGAAAACCGCATTTAACATTGCTTGTAAACAAAGTCAACAAATATTTTTGAGCTGTGGTCATTTATTTACTCTGCCTTATCTATAAAAGACCTTTTCTCCCACTGATTCCAAGCTGAATCTGACTTCTCAAAACAATTTTTTCCAAGAGAAAAGCGGTTCTTTTTTGTTTGTTTTGCCCAAAGTCAGTTCAAGGTGAGTTGAACCCTCCAACTCTGATTTTCTCCTCCTCTGCGGAGCTCTCAGGCTCAGCAGGGTCATGATCATACCAGCAATTTCCAATACTTGCCTGACCCTGAGCCTCACCTTGTTTACCATACCAAGCTTGAGGATATTCTAGAAAAGTGTCTCCAGTACAGTGGCTAACCTGAGTTCCCCACACATAATGGAACATTTGCAAACTATGCAATAAGCATCTGTTTTGTTGAGCTCAGACTCTGATCTATTATTTATGAAAAAATAAAATTAAAAAAAAAAAAAAAAAACCCAGAAGAATCTTACTGCTTAGAAAAATAACACTGTACAAAAAGAAAAATTTTCCAGCATTTGAAAATAAATCTGTAGATAGGCTTATTAGACCTTGAACTGCTAAAGTAATGCAGAGAATTCCCTTCAGTTACTTACTGATCCACAGTAAAAGCCAGTGGTGACCTTTAAAAATGTTAGCTAACCACATAATAAAAATTATTGAAATAGCTTCAATCCCTCTTCTTCCAGGTAAAGAACAGCTTTCACCTGCAGTCAAAACCTTTCTGGAATACTTTGAAAGATTTTCAGATAATAGATTTTGAATTTGAATTATTTAAATATTAAGATAGAGAGCAGGACCTGTATTCAGACACTTTACCTGTAATGTAGCTGTCAGCCACGGGGAGTATGGGAGAACAGATAACTATTGTCAGAGAGCAATTTAGTTCTCTAGCAAACATTAAGAAATATGTACCCATTACAAAATTAGGTCTTCACTTGGCAAGTTTCTTTTCATCGAACGGTTGAAGTTAGAGCTTCATAAAGTGTGTTTCACCACAATTTTATGATCGGGTTAGGGCCCAATTTGATCCTTCAATTTCCAAGAGAAAATAAACATTTTAATTAAAAACTCAAAATGCTAGCTGAACAACTTATTGTAGAATAAAAACTTTCTAAAGAACACATCCTACCCCCTTATCATCTCTCAACTATTTGAAAAAATAAAATGAGGAAAACACACTGACAAGAAAATTGCTTTTGAATTATCATGTACTACAGAAGGAAGGATATTTAAGAAAACAATGAAAGGATAATTAAAAGTTGAAAAAGAGTTTCTGGCAAATTCATTCAAATTTCTGCTTTGTTTCAGCAATGGAGCTGACATGCCTGTGTTCTAGGTGTCTGCTCTAGATGAGGTCATATAGTACCTCTGGAACAGTGGATGCCAGCAGTGATGTGGACTTGTGTTATGATTCTGCCCAATACACAAAGCACCACGTCAGGGTTTTAACAATGGCAAAGGTACTCCATATGCTCAAAGGACCTTCAAGTTCCCTTTTTCCTTAAGCATCATCAAGAAAGAACAGGCATCCCATGCACGAGTTCTCAGCAGGTGGAGGCAGAGTGCTGTAGGGTGGCAAACAGGGGACAACCATCCCCGGGTATGCTGCAACACAATTGTTCCCAACTTTTTCTTGTTATTCAGAACTCCTTTATATTCTTAAACATCCAAACCCCTTTTCTTTACTAAAATATTTAAAAATGTACATATTAGGATTTTAAAGTGCATTTTTAAATGTCATTTATTTTAAAAATTACAAGAACAAACCCATAAGCTCTTAACATAAATAACATCTTAGGACAAATCATCTATTTTCCATAATCCCTCAAAAATTTGGTGAAAAGAATAACATCATTTTACATATTTTATAGATCTCTTGAATAGCTAGCTGAAAAGAAGAACAAGGGATCCTTTTATCTGTTCCTGCGTTCAATGTGTTGATGTGTTGTTTTGGTTGACATATACAAAGAGAATCAGTTTCCACAAAGATATGGGATTGGAAAAAGGAGTTTTTAATAACCTCGAGATCATTTTTGTTATTCTTTGATGCTTACACTAAAGCTAAGCATTAGGAGTTTTCTTAAAAGTTAGTTGCAATATCAAATCTGAAACCATTATCAATAAACTTTTCATGTTCTTTTACATTAAAATCCCTTTATCTATCTTGTACTTTGAATGGATCTTGTAATCTGTACAAATTTACAAATGCATGAATCATTTGGAAAATACTAGCTGAATTATGTAAATCTTCTAAATGTTAAAACATTTATAAGGTATCACAAGTTACATTCACTCATAGCCCCATCAATCTCATCAGAAAAGTCTTTAAGAACTGGAAAGCTGTAAAGCTCATGGTGGCAGAGTCAAATGTTTCCAAAAGTTCTAATTTTCATGTGGAAACTCGAGTTTTATCATTGATAACACGTACTGTCAGTTGGTTTCCTTGAAGTGTCAGGCTCACGTGTTCAGTCTTCCAAACACCCAAGGGGAGTGTTTATGTGCAATTTGTTCTTTCAAATAAAGATGTTGCTCCATGAAGCAAGTAGTTCATTCAGCTTTTAATTCAACTGCAAACTTTTTTTTTTTTTCCTGAGAAACCATATACTAAATGGACATGTACTCAAAGGTCAGCATTTAATACAATTCATTTTTATCGACTCATGAATACCATTTTTAAGTGAAACTGACATTTGCTAGGTTTTCCCTTTTGCCGGTTTTTTGTTGTTTTACTAGAAGAATGCCTTGCAGGTGCTCCCTGGTGGAACAGCAGTTGGGCCCAGTCCACACATACCCCAAGGTCCCAGGTTCAAGATAAATAACTAAAGTGCTGCTTCCTCCTGCCTGTAAAGCACATTATGACTTTTAGTTGAGTTTGATGTCACAAACACACTAAAAGTCACCAAAAGTTTTTAACCGCTGTTGTTTCTAAACCACTCCTGTGCAAATTCCAACACAGCGAAAAAGGCAAATTATGTCTTAGTATTGTTGAGAGCAGTTTTCTCTTTGTGGATCCCTGAAAGAATTCCAGGAATCCCCAGAATACAGGCACCACACACTGAGGGCCAAAGGGACGGCAAAACCTCCACAGAAATCAAATGATGAAAAACGTAAATGTACTATGCAGTTCAACTGTGAATAGTATTTACTTGGTTATAATAATGGAATCACTGATATAAATAAAATCATAACATAACTATATTGGTTAAAAAAAAAAGGGAGGGGGTGCTGAAATGTGGGTTGATAGTGGGTATGGTTAGGGAGTTAACATTTGTCATTTAAGATGGGACGTAGAGATACCTAGATGTAAAACTGCTGGATCATATGGTAGTTCTATTTTAAAATATTTTAGAAAAACTTTTACTGTTTTGCATAATAGTTGTATTGATTTACATTCCCCCCAATGGTGTATGTCTACAGCCTCCACACAGTCTGTATACTAACCCCTTGTCTAGATATATATCTAAAAACTATTAAAACATTAATATAATGCACCCCATGTTCACTGCAGCATTACTTACAACAGTCAAGATAAGGGAACAACCTAAATGCCGATCAATGGATAATCAGATAAAAAGATGTGGTACATAAGCACAATGGAATACTACTCAACCATTTTTTTTAAAAAGGGATGAGACCTCACTATTTGTGACAATAGAAATTCTGTATTCTGACAAAAAAATGGTGATTACCAGAAGGATAGGAATTGAGATCACAAGGATAGATAGAGGGGGATCACTGGATGGTAGTGATGGTATAGAGAACTTTAGTGGTCACTGTGATGTAGTATCATACATTTGAAGAAGTTCTGAATCTGTATTCCTAAAACATGTACAGTATTGCAAACCAATGTTAAATCAATAAATAATCACTTGAAATCTAAAATTCACCGTTAACATTATTATTGTATCATATATGGCAGCGTAATGAAAGAAATTGCTACAGGAGTTGTAAGGTGCTCTGACTTGTAATACTCTACATGATTTACTCCTTTCATACCTGTCTGTTCTCATATCTTATTTTACCTTCTGCTGACTCTGCTCCAGCCACATTGGCTTCCTACATTCCCTTGTGCGCAACAGACAGGTGTTGCTGCCCTCATTCATTTTTGTTGCCTTATGGTTTGACTGCACCACATACTCCCCAGTTATCAGAGCAACTGAGTTCTCATTCCTTCGAGTCTTTCTCAATGTGGCTCCTCTTAGTATTCTAAATACTGTACGTCCTTCCCAAGTTCAGGATTCTACTCTCCTTGCTGTTTTCTTCCCAACAGCAATTTCCACAGACATCTATTTAATTTACTTGATTATTATATGTAGTGCTTTTTCATCTGTGCTGCTCCACTCTGATAGAAGTCCCAAGTGGGCAAGGATTTTGCCTGTGTTTTGCATTAATGTAGCCCAAACATCTAGAAAAGTTTATGACACAGATGATGTGCAATACTTCGCATTAAATATATTTTTTGAATGAGGAGGAGGAAATGGTGATGTGAAACAACTAAGCACTTGCTATTTCTCATAAAAAGTGTAGAACCATTTGACTTCTAAATTGTAAGTATGCCTTTAATAGAAAAATAGAAAAGTGTCAGGATTAATAGAAAATATAAGATACAGATATGGGAATTGTGAGAGAAAGGAGGACAGAACAGGAACAGAGGGGAAGAATCGGAGGATACTGAGAAAGGTGGAGAGGACAAGGCAGGATTTATGGTGGAAAGACACTTTATTAGGATCCCCACTTCCAATCACTGTCTCTGTCTCTATGGTGATTTTGTATAAATTATAAAAAGATACTCCTTCTGCTGGGTGGAGCCATACTCACATGGGGCACATGGCTTGGCAACCAGGTACACACTACATTTCAATAACCAACCACCTACTTGGCCAAGTTTTCTTGTGAATGAAAAATTCTACACAAACCATTCTCAACTTCTCCAACAGGTTGAATCCTAGGGAAAATGAGTGGTAACAGAACCTTTCTTTTTCCCCCTTCCATAGAACTTCAAGAACAAATTTCTAGTAAGAGTCCTGCTCTATCTTACAACAAAATTTAGAAAAACGAAATCAAGTGACTGCAAAATGACCACTATTAGCCATACCTGTTTTAATAGAGGAAGACAGATAATAAAAATGAGAAGTCTTGAAGGAGAATAAGGAAGTAATAAGGAAGAATAAGGAAGTAAGGAAGTAATACCAAAGGGGAAAATGTCATGGAAAGTGGAGACTCATAATGAAAGTAAGTCTAAATATCTGGTTCAGCTTCCCTGTTTTAATAGAAGGGAAAGAGTTTGAGAATAGGGAACAAAAGAGGACAGAAACAGAGGCAGTAAAAGGACTTAGAAACGGCACAAAGAGCATCACAACTGGGCTTAGAGTCAGCTTTATTTACCATCAGCTGACTTTGAACAAGTAGAAGCCACAACAGGTGCCTTACAGAGACACATGAAGCCCAGTCCAAAAACACACTACCAAAGTTGACTCACTAGGTTAAACAAACTTATTCTAATCTCAGGCATGTCAGCCAAAGGATTACAAGTCCTAAAGGACTTATTATACCCATTATAAAGCATGTATTATAGCCATTAATTCACTCAGCAATAGGTACTGAATGAATGTCTCCTCTGTGTCTAGAGTGGTTCTGAGAGCTAGAGACCCAGTGGGGAAAACAAATATGGTCTCAGATTTGTTGAACTTAGTCATGTAATGGAGAGTGCTGTTCATCAGGAATTCCTAAGAACATTGTCATGAAGAAGAGAAGTGCAAGGATACAGTCCCATGAGAGAGCACTAAGAAAAGTATTTGATCTGTGTGCAAACTTCAGCTTGCCTATAAACAGAGATGATGGAGCAGACATCTGATAGTGAGGAAGTATTGCATGTTATATGAGCAAAAAACAGAGGCTAGAGAGAGCAGCATGGGCAAAGGCCTTGTGCTTGGAGGGTAAGAAGGAGAATAAAGTGTCCAAAGAAGGGCATGTGCTGAAAAATATAGGAGAATTTGGGACCATTTTGAAGTTTAGCAATGTTTATACCAAATGGAGCACTGATGAAAATATTATGGAATTCTGGCTTTACACCAAAATAAAATGGGAAGGTTTTGAAGTATTTTAAACAAAAGAGTGATGTGCTCTGATTTGCCTTTTGAAAACATACTCTGGATATAAGGTAGAGAATGGACTGGGTTGGGGCAGAAGGGAAAGACAAGTTAGAATGTGACAGTAGGTGAAAGGTTACAGTAATGTGAGATAATATGATGGCTGGAAAGATGGAGAGAAGTAATTGGATTACAGTGTTATTTAGGTGATAAGATCAACAGAACTTAGGATCGGTTGATTCGAGGAAGGAAGGAAAGGCATCAAAGATGAACACAAATGTCTAGATTCTACCACCAGATGAGTGGTGGTAATATTGACTGAATAGCATGAAGATGGTTTTAAGTAAGAGAAAGAAAAGAGGAGCTGGAGAGCATGAGTTTAATTTGGGGATTGTTAAATTTGAGATGTCTTTGGGACATTCAACAGAAGATTTCAAGGGGATAAGTTCTTAGTCTACAACTCAGAAGAAAGGCTTGCACTGGAGTTGTACATGTGTGAACAATCTGTCCATAGGTGGTAATTGCACCTACAGAGATGTTGTCTCCAGAGAGTAGAGTCCGGAGACTTGTGATATCTATGATAAAAAGAGGCGATGGGAAAAAAAAAGAATTCTAATGGTATCAGAATCATAGACAGACAAAAAAGGAAAGAGAAAATAGCAGTATGTTGTGTAATGTGATCCCACAGAGTAATTTTATTGAGGAGAATAAGCATCCAGCATAATTTTCAATGTAGGAGTGGTCTAGAGTTCATGGGAGATATTTAGAATTTATGAGTGAGATTTTAAAAGTTGCTCTTCTATTATGACTTGTCCTCTGGGGTTTATGAAATCTAAATAAGAATTTCTTACCTCTTAGAGAGAGGAAGTCATGAATAATCAAAGATCAAGTGATTCTCATCTACCTCCAAAGTCCCCGACTCCTTTGAAAGACTGATGAACTGTGCTGGGAAAAGTTGAGACTGACATATCCAAAAACATAAAATGAGGCATCTTACAGAAAGAAGTCCAAGACTGTAAAAAAAAAATTACTCTCATGCTAAAGAGAGCAAGAGTGTTTAAAATCAATCCTAAATAAATGATATCTCTTGAGAAGCATAATATAAATCCAAGGAAGACTATATGGAAATGAGAGCTGCCAAAATCTATTTTGTTCTTTTTTTGTTTTTGAGAAAGGAGGAAAAATCATTTTATTTTATTTCCATTTTAGTTGTTCAAAGTGTGAGTTTTCCCCCTGGACCTGGGACTTGAACCCAGAGGTATGTGGCCTGCATCCTTCAGAGGCAATTGACCCAACCGTTGCATAGCATAACTGTTCTTTTTAAAAAAATACAAAAAACAAAAAGCTTAGATTTTTAATTTATCACAGTGTTATCTAATTAAAAATGACATGTCCCAGCCTCTCTTGCAGTTACATGTGGCATGTGATGTGAGTATAAGTACAGGATTGTATGAGAATACCCACGAAGTCTCACTTAAAGACAAGTAGCCCTCCTTGCTCCTTTTAGTTGTAAATGTGATGGCTGTCACTGAAGCAGTCACCACAGGCAAAGAAAGCAAGCACTAAGTAAAAAAACAGGAAAACAGAAGACACCTGGGTCTCCAAAGACACCTAAGACACCATAAGAGTACTTGCCTGCCACTGAAATGTCCAGATAGTTTAAGCATTGCTTGATGGATATGTAGTATATGCAACTGAACTTAGTCTTAAACAACTTAATGTTGTGACCTGAAAAGGAATTACAGCAGAGATAAAATCTAGGTGAGGCTTTAAGCCTGAGGAGAGGTTTAACATATTTAAATGAGATCAGTAGTTTAATAGAATAGTATTATAAGATAGCATTAAATAAAATAGATTCAAAGAGTGACTCTGTTCTCTGTAAAATTAATCAACTTTGGAGTGTTAAACTTAATGTAGGTAGATCAAATATCTTTCAGCTTACTCATCTTTTTTTATTTATTTTCCATAAATTTTAGAACTCATTTTCCTCTCACATTTCCTGTTTCCTAGCACAAAGTTGAGATAGCTTAGCTTATAAAAATAAGAGAATTTAGGCTTCAGAATAAAGACAAGAATGTAATGATAGAACACTCAGTTCTTTAAATGGACAAAAGCCCCAGGAAATAAATGAATGGACATGCAGAAGTGATGTCATAGCTTCTCAGTATACTCACTGAGGGATAACAGAGCCTGGGAGACGTGCCAAGTGTAAGATGGGCAAATGTCCCAGAATTCCAAAAACTATAGATCAGTGAGTTTAACATCCATCTGCTGCAGAATTCTAGAATAGATTATTAAATAAAGGGTTTATGAGCATTTCAGAGAGAAAAAAAAAAAAAAAAAGGAACAAAAATACCAAAGAAGGATGCTGTATAGCTTTCTTATTTTTACCTGCCAGTTCTTATGCTTTCTTATTCACCAGGATTTCATCATCAAAGCTTCTACTGACTCTATTCACCTCACCAAGATATATCAAACAAATTCATGGTTTTTACCTACAATTACTCAAAGAAAGCCAACAGGATGGTGAAAACTCAAAAATTAAAAAGATAGTGAAACAACCATGCAGGATGTACTATAATGTACAAATATCAGACCGATGGGGACAATCATTTTCAGTTTGGACACAACTGAGAAGTTAATCTGCCAATGAAAAATTGGGGGGATACTGTCTTAATTCTCTAGTCATATTTGTTAGCCCTTCTGTTTCTCTTTAACCCCTTGTAATTAAACACAGAGCACATAAAGGCCAAACAAACAGAAAACAGTCAAGCTGAAGGGGCAGGGGAGCAGATCAGTCATATGAGAAAAGAAGCAATTCTAGGATTAAACAATAACTAAATGCATATATTTAGTATAAAGTATTTGAAATAAGGACCTCCTGAATACTACAATAACAGATCTGTTCTAAAACTGAAATTTGAAAAGTTCAGGTGAATTTATAGACAACACTTTTTGGTATGGCACAGAAACAGCATGGAATAGAGAGAAGGAGCAGTAGAACTCAAAGTAGTAATCTTCAGCACATCCAATTAAACATTTTCACCAGGTTCATAACTAGACCTGGATGTACGTGAATATCACTCCATATTATTTAGATATTTCCTATGGTTGGGTTGAACTTAACTGCTTTTAGTTCTTATTTTCTAGTTGTAGACTCTTATTTTCAACTCATTCTTCTATTATCTTCTAACACCCTAAAGAAAGACCCCTTTTAGGTGTTCCTACAACCGAAGACATCTGGCTAACTTTGATACCTTCTAGCAAATGCACTGACGATACTAAGAGTGAGCAGGTCAGGTAAACAGTCTGGCTTCCAAATGCCGCCTTCACAAAGCTCATTTGGTTCTACTCTGGTAGCTTTGGAATCCAGTGATATTACACCTGGCCTCATTCTGAACTCCACACTACATTTCTATCTACCCACTGTACTCTGTTGTCACTAACTCACCGGGAACAGGACTGAAGACTGTCTTTCTCATTTCTCTATCTTAGTGGTATCCTCATCTTCATCCATCTTGTCTAATCAAGCTAGGTAGGTCAGAGTTAGCTAACATTCCTCTCTGCCCACACCATCCTATTTCCATTGGCCACCAAAATGTACTGATACCAGCTCCAAACTTCTTTTCTATCAGTCAATTCCATTATCTCCTTTCCTTTTTCCACTGCCCTAGTTCAGTCACCTATCCATTCTTGTCTGCAGTTATCTTTATAAAACAAAAATAGAATTATTCTACAGTCAAACCTTAAAAGCTTTCTATGTTTCCATCCTGCTTATTGGATAAAGGCCAGTTCTTTAATAAATTCTTGACAGTTCTTAAAAATTTAGTTCTACTTTTCCAGTTAGACTTATCTCTCTCTCTCCTTCACTTCTTTCCCATATCTTTCCTTACTACTCCTCTCTATTCAAAGGACCAAAGACTAATTTTTATAAATATAAACAATAAACATTTACCCCACCCTACCCAAACTCAGAACCATAGCATGGGGCTTTCTTTTTGTGTCTGAAATAATTGTATTACTGTCTATATATACTACCATTACTAGTAATAATATTTGTGATTCTTGGGCCCAGTTCAAATATCACTACCTATGAGAAGTTTTCTCTTAACCCTAAGTCAAATTAATAGTTACATTTCCATAACAATTTAAATGCAATGCCTCCTTGGTTCTTTTTTTTTTGCGTGCCTGAAAAGTACCAGGAATGTCTGTTTGGAGCCTTGGGAATTTGGAACTGGAAGGAATAATGCAGGTATGAAAACAGGTCATTGGATGAGGGTATTGGTAGTTGGAGAAAACACTCCAGGAGTATCACCTAGCAGGTGAGACACAGTGCTGAGGAAAAAGGGGTGGTAGGGAAGAAGGAAGAGAGAAGTGTTTCCAGTGACTATGTTCCATCATATTAAATATCATATCAGTGGCTTGTATAAAGACAGAGAAGGCACATCAAACAACTCAGCAGATGACAAAACAGGGGAAATATATAGGGTAGTAAAACACAGGATAAGAATAAAACATGTATCACTAGGTTTGATTTCCAAGCTAATCACAATGGAATATACACAGATAATTTGAAGCTTGCAATTCATATTTGTAGCACTGTACAAGGACAGAAATGGAAGGAGAGGGCAGCTGATTTAATAGAAATTATTGTGAATTGGATTTAGTTGAACAAAATAACTAATATTTCCTAACAGATTTAGTTGTATGTACAATGATAAATATTCTATATGCAGCACCTCTTTTTTTTTTTAATGCTGACAGCAGTATTATTACCATGCTCATTCTACAGATGAAGAAGTGGAGACAAAGTGTATTGTCTAAATTCCATATGCAGAAATCATAGATCCAATGTCTAAAACCAAGTCATCTGACTCTAAAGCCCTTTAACCAATCACTGGATCAGGCTGTCTAGCATGAACAGTACTAAACCAGTTGTAGGACATGACAGACAGCAAATACAATATTGGGTCATAATTAACATAAATCTATTGTTTATATCAAAGGAGGTCATATTCATGTGTAGTTGATTGCTCATTAACTCATACAAATATGGAATGATGAATTTAGTTTGGAACTACATTTTAAAAACAACATCAACAAACCAGAAAGCACCCAAAAGAAGGCAGTTAGAAAAATAAAGGTCCTGAAATTCAGATGTTTGAATGAAAGTTTAAAGCTCTAAAAAAGAAATCCTAATGAAAACTACCCTGGTGGAGCAGCAGTTAGGTTAATCACCTTCAAAGGAGCAAGCTACATACACCAGGGTTCAAATCCCAGGCCCAAGGAGAAGTAACCAGGATGAACAACTAAATAAAAATAAAAAATAATTCTTCCTCCTCACTCTTCCTGCCTACCTTTTTGCTCATCTTCATTCTTGCCTGCACCTTTCCTTAAAAAAGGAGGAAAAGGGAACTTATAAGAAATAAATTTACTTTCTTCAAGCAGTAGAAAAGAAAATCTGGAGATTTCTGGCATGATGGTGGTATAGAGACCCTGAAGTCACCTCCCATAGACACAACAAATCTACAACTAAATATGAATTAATATACCCAGAAGGAGACCCTAAAATCTGAATGAATAGAACTACCATAGAAAACGATAAAAAAGGTAACACCCAGGGAGGGAAAAGAGACAGAGAAATGCTCTTGTCAAGGTAAAAACCCCACCTGGGCAGCAAGGTTCAATCAGAAGAGATGTCTAAGATGTCTCTTCCTTGGGGAGGGGAGGAAAGTTGTACCCAACACCTAGCACCCTAACCCTTTTCTTACTCCAGCACAGTGGAGAGGAGCCCCAGGAAACCCTGTATAGTGTGCCAGAGTAAAATATACATAGTAAAATAAGCAAACAGAAGAAACATAAAAACTAAGACTCAGCCCTTAAAGCTCAGGGAAACACACAGTACCACTGGTCTAAACAGCACCAGACTTGTAGCTGAAGAAACCAGATACAATCCCTACAATGTCTGCCTCAGAGGCAAGTCTTCTCATTGGTCTATATCCCTAGCAGGTGACATCTTAGCAACCTCTCACAATCTTGCTACTGCAAGTGCTAATGGATACCATCTTGGAACCCACCCTCCATACTATTAGACCAAGAGTAAATTCCTTCTGAAAGTTATACCCACTTATGAGAAGAACCTGAGCTAACTGAGAAACAACAGCAACCAAGAAGAGTGGGGGAGACTATCATCCATATGACCCATAAAACCAAACCCTCCAGACTAAGACAGGTAATTGAGCTGCTTGAAAGAGAGAAGCAATATAGACAGAAGTAAAAATATTGGGCAATATTGCAGAAAATGAGGAACATATACCTAACAAGAGAACAAGACAAAACTCCAGAAAAAGAACTTAAAGATAAGCAGATTACTTGATAAAGAATTCCAAGTAATGGTTACAAAGAGGCTCACTTAACTCTGGAGAATGGACAAACTAGAAAATTTAAGAAAAATTCAAACAAAAGCCACAGAGCTAAAGAATACAATGATAAAACTAAAAATACAACAGAGGGTCCAACTAGAGACTAGATGAAGCAGAAAAGCAAATAAGTTAATTGCAAGATAAGAGAATAGAACCTAGATCAAATAGCAAATGAAAATAATGATAATTTAGAGACCTCTGAGATAACATCAAGCAGAGTAATATTTACATTTTAGGAGCCCCAGAGGAAGTGAAAAAGGATACCCAAAAAATATTTGGGGAAATAATCATTCATAATATCTCCAAACATAGGGGAAAGCGAAAGCAGCAAACAGCCAAGTACAGAAAGCCTGGAGATCCCAAATAACAGAAACCCAAAGATATACACACCAAGACACATCATAATTAAAATCATAAAAATTAAAGAGTAGCTAAAAAGCAGAAAAAAAAAAAAAAGTCAGTCACCTATAAGGAAAACACCATCAGTCTATAAGTAGATTTTTTTCAACAGAAACCTTATGGCTCAAAAAAGAGTGGCATAATTATATACACAAAGTACTGAAAGAAAAAAAAAATTAAGAAAGAATTCTACACTCACCAAAGTTGTTGTTTTGATTTGAAGATCAAGAACTTTTCAGATAAAATTAAAGGAGTTCACCACTACTAAGCTGCCACTACAAAAAAATTAGCAATTTATTTAAACTGAAAAGGCACTAAATAAATATTTTTATATATATAAATAATTTCTCATATATATACGAGAAAATATTACTGGAAAAAATTAATCCACATTAAAAATATTGGGCCTATTATCTATAAAGAAAAATAAGATTCAAATATGAAAGATATAAAAATTAGCTAAAGCTAAGGAAACTGCATAAAGATGTAAAATGAGACAACAATGTGAACCACAGTAGGAAGTATTAATACAGTTTTGGAACATATTCAAATACAAATAACTATCAATTCCAAAGGTACATAAGATCTTATACCAGAACTTCATGGTAACTACAGAGCTAAAACTTACAGTAAAAATGCAAAAGAATATAAACATGGAATCTAAACAATACTAAAGGAAACCATTAAACCTAAAGCAAAGAAGGAAAAAAAGCAACAGAGAAGAAAAACAGAGCTAAGAAACGAATGAGAAATAAACTAGCAAAATGACAAAAAATACATATCAACTATCACCTAAATTTAAATGGATTAAATTCTAATCAAAGACACAGACTGGCTGAATAGATAAAAAAAACAAGACCCAATTACATGCTATTTATGAGAGATTCTTGTTAAGGAAAGGTGCAGGTGGGAATGAAGGCAAGTAGGCAGGGAGGCAGAGAGAGGAGGAAGAAACATTTTATTTTTATTTACTTGCTCCTACTGGTTGTTCTTCTAGACCAGGATGCAAGTCTGAGTCCTTGGGATGTACATGTACTGTGCTCATTGGAGGTGGTTGACCTGACTGTTACTCTGTCAGGAAATGCCACCAGAGATTCACTTTCCAGAAAAGAACACTTGCAGACTGAAAATGAAGGGGTAGCAAAAATATTCTCTAAAAATGAAGTAGAAAGGAATTATGTAGAGATATATTCATACAAGACAAAATAGATTTAAAATAAAGGCTGTAATAAAAAAAACAGAAATTGACATTATATAATGATAAAAGGGTCAATCTACCAAGAAAGTATAACAGTAAGCAGCTTCTATGTACCAACACAGAAGTACCAAAATATGTAAAACAAATATCAAAGGCATGATTTGACAATATAATAATAGTAGGAGACTTTAACATGCCACTTATATCGATCCTCCAGATAGAAATAATATAAAAATATCAGTCTTACATGACACTTTGGACCAAATGGACATAATTATGTACAGAGTGTTATGTGCAAAACCATCAATGCACATTCTCTTCAAGTGTAAATGGGACATTCTCAAGGAAAGGTCACATGTTGGGACACAAACAAGTATCAATAAATTGGAGACTAAGAGTCATCAACCTTCTCTTCTGATCACAATGGTAGTAAGTTAAATATTAAACACAAAAAACATTGCAAAAACACAAATACATGGAGTTTAACAACATTACTAAACATCTCTAGAGATACTGAATAAATCTAAAGACAAAGAAAATATTAAAATGGAATATTACAGATCAAAATTTTGGTTCAAAATGCACACATGGAGTATGGGAAATCTGTAGCAACACATGGTTATCTCGAGAAAAGTATCACTTATACAATCTAATCTTACAGCTAAAGATACAGGAAAAGAGCAAATAAAGTCAAAGTTAGTAGAATGAAGTAACTAATAGGTAACAAAACAATAAAAATCAGAGCAGAAATAAGAGAGAAACCAAAAGGACAATATAAAAGACCGATGAAACAGAGTTGGCTTCATGAAAAAACAAAAATCAATCAAAATGACAAACCTTTGAATAGACAAAGAGAAAACGAAAATTCAAAATGAAAAAAGAGAAGTTCTAACTGATAGCAAAGAAATACAAAGGCTCAAAGAGACTACTATGAACTTCCATAGGACAACAAATTGCACAACATAGAAAAAATGGGTACCTTTCTTCTATTGTACAACTTCCTAAGACTGAATCATGATGAAACAGAAAATTTGAACTGACCTATTATAAGTAAAGAAATTCAACAGTAGGCTAAAACTACACCCCAAACAAAAGTCCAATGCTAGATGGCTTCACTGAGTAATCTATCAGGCAAAACAAATCTAGTTGTCTACCAACCTAAAAGCCCCCAAATGACCCCTTGCTTCTCTGACCCAGTGAGCTCCAGGGGGAAGCACCAGGAGAAGAGCAAGCAGAACCTTCTCTGCAACCCAGAAGACCACGAGAAACTAGGAGACCAATCATTACTGGCCCAAGTGATCCAGATGCCTCTAAGCTGAGCCATGATGCCTATGTTGGTATGACTGACCCTGTCTGCTACTAAGCTGACCAACTCAGTCCGAAAACACAGAGCAGCCTGCAACAGAGATACCACACAGCCCACAACTCCCACACCACTAACAATAGACCACATCTGCCATCACCTAGGAAGTAAGGCAAAAAGTAAATTAAGCCTTAGTGTCAAATGTAGGGCAGAGAAGTGAGACATTTCAAATCCATGTCCCCCAAAACCAAAACACAAAGTACTCAAAGCAAAGATACCAGAAGTTTCCCAGAGAATAAATCAAATAACACTGAGGGGACAAATTAACAGATAAAAATTAGGAGCAAAAGTTATAAAAAGAACTGAATCATCTGCAGAGTACACAATTAATTCCCCAAAAGCAAAGACAAGATCTTAGGGGGAAAAAGTGTTATAAGAGCTACTTCATCAAAGAGATCAAGGCTATAAAGAAAATTCAAACAGAGCTGATATGAAAAGTACTGTCAATGTTTAAAGACAAACATGGAAAATTCCATAAGCAGGCTCAATCTCACACATAAGCAAGTCTCAGAATTTGGAGACAAAGACAGAGGAGAGATTGAGGAAAAATGAGTCAAACTTCAAGAAATATCCAATGCTATGAAGAGAACAAAATAACTGACATTCCCAAAGGTAAGGAGAAAGGAGCATAAAATTTATTAAAAGAAGTAATAGTAGAGAACTTCCCATACCTGACACAAAAACTAACCACGAAAGTCAAAGCTGATAAAACACCCAATTTCCTAAAGGCAAAAAGACATACAAACATATAATAGTATAAGTAGTGAAAGTCAATATAGGGTTGTGAGAGAAAAGAGAAAAAATACAATCTACAAAGGTACACCCATCAGGCTATCATCAGACAGTTCAGTAAAAGTCATACAGACTAGGAGTGAACAATATTTTGAAAATACTGTAAGACAAAATCTACCAGTTAAGAGTACCTTACACTACAAAATTATCATTCAAATATGACAGAAATAAAGGTGTTAAATGATAAAGTTAATGAATTCTTCCCAAAACTGCCTTCCAACAAAAGTTGAAAGGATTTCTATGACAGGGAAAAGAAAAGAAAACAACGACCAAACTCCAATAATGAAAACCATAAAACAGAATCAGAAGCAAAGACAGGACAAGAGAACAAAAAAATACTAATGGGGGAAATAAAAACACTAAAGATATGATGTCAGCTCAGAAAAGACTATAGTAGAAGGTTAAGAGATGAAACATCAGGCAGTCACAAACCAAATCTTATAGTGATACCTAGCTGGGTATATAAAAAAGCAGAGAATCAACATGGAAAATAATTCGGAGGAAAAGGCAAACAAAAACAAATGGGAAAAGAACCAACAGAGATATAAAACTAATAGAAAACAAAGGCTCAATGACAGCAACAAAGCCCTGCATATCAATAATCAATCTAAATGTGAATTAATTGAACACTGCAATCAAAAGAGACAGAGTGTCTGTATGGATCAAAAAACAGGACCCATTGATATATACCTACAAGAAACTCACATCAGATCCAAAGACAAACGTAGATTGAAAATGAAGGGTTATAGAAAAATATATCAATGCAATGGAGATGAAAGCAATCAGGAACTGCAAAGCTAATTAATGTAAGACTATTAAGACTTCCACAAAAAAAAAAGGGTAACACAAGGCAAAGATGAAAACTGCATCATGGTGAAGGGGTTAATCAAGAAGTAACCATCGTTAATAGATACGCACCAATTCCAGACTATCCAAATATATAAAATAAACACTGAAAGACCTAAAGAGAGACATTGACAACACCACCATAATGTATGAGACTTCAGTATCTCACATCAAAGATAGATCAACAAGGCAGAAAGTCAGTCAAGAAACAAAGGCCCTAAATGAAGTACTAGATCATATGGGCCTAACAGACATATACAGAACCTCATACCTCAATATAAAAGGATTACACACTCTTCTCAAGTACGCAAGGAAACTTCTCAAGGATAAACCATATCCTGGGATATAAAGTAAGTCAATAAATTCAGCAAGATTGAAATTATTCATTGCTTCTTCTCTGACCACAAAGGGGTGAAGTTAGAAAAAAAAAAAAATTGGAAGACCCTCAAAGATGTGGTGATTAACCTTCTGAACAATTCCTAGACCAATAAAGAAATTAGATGAGACTGGGCATGTTCAGGGAGCAATGAGGAAACTAAAGGGAAACTAAGACTACCTAGGAACAAATGAAAATGAAGAGATGAGCTATTAAAACGTGGGATGCAGCAAAAGCAGTATATAAGAGGAAAGTTTACAGCAATACAAGTTCACATCAGATTAAATATCTAACCACACACCTGAAGGAACTGTAAAAAGAATAACAATTGAACCCAAAATTCAGCATAAGGAAGGAAATTTAAAAAAACAGAGCATAAATTGCTGCCCCGCTGTCTGTTACTATGCTGGATGGTTGGGCAGAAAGTTTGTACAGCCCAAGGACTTGGGTTTGCAACACATACTGAGGACAATAAAGTAAACGAAAGTTTTTAAGAGTACTTTCTCCAGCTCTTCTTTCTTTCCTTCCCCACTTCCTTCTTTTCTTAAAATCCTTCTTCATTCTCTCCCTTCTTCTCTTAAAAAAAATCAGAGCAGAATTTCATCAAAGTTTAAACAAGACTATTAAAAAAAATCAGTAACACTAAGAACTGGACATATGTAAAAAAAAAAAAAAATTGAGAGACATTTAGCCAGATTCACAAAGAAAAAAAAGAGAAAATCCTAATAACGCAATTCAGAAAGAAAGGAGATTACAACAGACATTCCAGAAATACAAAAGATTATAAGTCATTACTGCAAACACTTTTACCACAATTTTTTCAATCTTTCAGAAACTGACATTTTTCTAGAATCCTACAACCTTCCAAAACTGAACTAAGGAGACATATGTAATTTGAACAGACCCATGACAAGTGCAAAAATTAAAGCAGTAATCAAAAGTAATGGGAAAATTCTCAACAAAACTTTGGCAAACCAAATTCAACAACATATTAAAAAAATTATAGTTCATGACCAAGTGGGATTTATTCCAGTAATGTAAGAATAATTAAAATATGCCAAGTAATCAACTTAACAGACCATATCAACAAAGAGAAAGACAAAAATCCTAAGATCATATTAACAATTCAGAAAAAATATCTGACAAGATTCAAAACCCATTCATGACAAATATCCTGCTAAAATAGACTAGAAAGGATATACTTCAACATAATAAAAAACACATATGGAGCCCACAGTTAACATCATTCTCAATAGTGAAAAACTGAAATCTTTTCTTCTATAATCTGGAACACAAGAATGCACAATCTCACAACTACTTTTCAACACAGTTCTGGGAAGTACTGGTCAGAGCAATAAGGTAAGACAAGGATATTAAAGAAATTCAAATGGGAAAAGAATGAAACAATATTTACATGCAGGTGACATATTATACCTAGAAAACCCAAAACCCAAAGACTCCATCCAAAAACTGTTAGAACAATAAAGGAATACAGCAAGTAACAGAAGAGAAAAATCAATATACAAAAAGGAACTCACTGAATGGAGAAGATATTTGCACAACAGACATCAGACAAGAATTTAATCTCAAAAATATAAAAAGACCTCATACACCTCAACAACAAAAATCAAATGACCCACCCCAAAATGAGAAGAATTGAATAGACGTCTGTCTAGAAAAGATACCCAAATGACCTACAAACACATGAAAAAAAGTTCTATATCATATGACTCATCAGAGAAATGCAAATAAAAACCACAATGAGATATCACCTCACAGCAGTGAAAACGGTCTATATCAAAAAGATTAGAAATGAATATAACATTGTGAAAAATAATTTTTAACAAATATTAGAAATAAGTATTGCAGAGAGTGAAGAGAAAAAGGAATACTCCTATACTATTGGTGGAATGTAAATTAGTATAACCACTTTGGAAATCAGTATGGAGATTCCGCAAAAAAATAAAGATGAATCTACCACTTGATGCAGCAACCCCACTTTTAAGCATATACCCAAAGAACGTAGAAACTCTAATCAGAAATAAATAAACAAATAAATAAATACGCATACTCCTATGTTCACGGCAGCATAATTCACAATATCCAACACATTCCATTTGTAAATTTATTCCATTTGTAAATTCAGCATTATTCTGGTCTTAAAAACTATGCAAGAACATCACCAATAAAGGAAATTATATGACAATATTTCTGATAAGCACAGATGCGAAAATCCTTAACAAAATATTCAGAAATGAAATTCATAAAATACATTAAAAATATGATACATCATCATCAAGTAGGATTTATTCCAGGAGAGCAAGGATGGCTCAATATACACAAATTTATCAGTGTGTTACATAACGGCAACAAAACGAAGGATGGAAATCATATGATCATCTCAACTGATGCAGAAAAAACCATCTGATAAGATTCAGAATTCATTTATGATTAAAAAATTATCAAAAATGAACATAGAAGGAAGATGCCTATATATAGAAAGCCACATATAGTGACAAAATTATAGTCAACATCATACTCAGTGTTGAAAAACTGAATATGTGTTTCCTCTAAGATCAGGAACAAGACAAGAATGCCCACTCTCTCTTGTATTCTTTAACATAACATTTTAAATTCTGGCCAGAGAAATAAGAATAATAAGTATTCAGCTTAGAAAAAAATGTGCAAAACTGTCACTATATGTAGATGACATGACTATCATACATAGAAAACTCTAAAGACTACAAAAAAACCTATTAGAAATAATAAACAACAGTAAAGTAGGAAACTACAAAATCAATATACAAAAATCTAAGGCATGTCCATAAATAAAAAATGTACTGGCAGAAAAAAATGAAGCAGCAGTATCATTTATGATTGCATCAAAAAGAATGAAATACTTAGGAATAAATTTAAGCATGGGAGTGATTAATCTGTATCCCTAAAACTGTAAGACACTGTTGAAAGAAATTAAGACACACAGAAATCAAAAGATATTCCTTACTGATTGATCTGAAGAATCAATATTGTTAAAATGGTCATTTTACCTAACTCAATATACTGATTTGATGCAATTCCTATATATATTGCAAGAGCATTCTTCACAGAAGTAGATCAAAAAGTCCTAGAATTTGTATGGAACTACAAAAATACCTCAAAAAGCAAACAAAAACAACCCTGAGAAAAAAGAACAAAAATAGACATATCATGATTCCTAATTTAAAACTATCCCACAAAGATATAGTAGCCAAATGATATGAAAAAATAGGCACATAGATCAATGCAACAGAATTAAAACCCCGGGAGTAAAGTTACTCATATATGGACAGCTGACTTATGAAGCCAAGAGCATACAACGGAGAGAGAAAATTGGAGAGCCACATGTGAAAGACCTTTGCTAGACTGCCATGTTACATACAGAAATTCATTCAAAATGAATTAGACTTGAAGATAAGATCTGAAATCATAAAATACATAGAAAGAAACATAGGTGATCAGCTCTTTGACATTGACCTTAATGTCTTTGTGGATTTGTTTCAAACAGCAAGGGGAATAAAATGAAATATAAACAAAAAGAATAATGTGAAACTATAAAAGCTGCATAGTGAAGGAAACCACCATTATAATGGAAAGGTAGCCTGTTGAATGGGAGAAAATATTTGTAAAACCCGTATCAGAGAATGGTTATTATCCAAAATATATGACCAACTCATACAATTAAACAATAAAACATATACTCAATTGCATAATAGGCCAAATCTCTAAATAGACATTTTATCATAGAAGATAAACAGATGACCAACAGACACATGAAGGATGTTCTTCATGGTTTATCAACAGGGAAATGCAAATCAAAAGCGCAAAGATTTCACCTCATACCTGTTAAAATGGCTATTATAAAAAAAGTTAAAAAAAAAAACAACAAAAAACCATTAAGTATTGAGAGGAAAGTGGAGAAGGAACTCTTGTGCACTGTGTGAATGGGAAGTACGCAAGTCATTATGAAAACAGCATGTGAGATTCCTCAAATAATTAAAAATAGACATACTGTTTAATCTAGCAATTCCACTTCTGGGTATTTATCCAAAGAACTAATTAGAAAAGATATATGAGCCCTTAGACTCATTGCAGTACTAGTGACACTACTAGTCACATTAGCCAAGAAAAGAAAACAATTTGTCCATATATGATGAATGAATAAAGACAAGGTGGGGGTGGGGTGAGTGGATATGTGTGTGTGTGTGTGTGTGTGTGTGTGTGTGTGTGTGTGTGTGTGTGTACACTGGAACATTATTTAGCTATAGAAAAGATGAAACCGAACCATCTGCAACAACGTGGATGGAACTTCAGGGTATTAAGCTAAAGTGAAAAAGTAGAAAGACAAATACGCTATGATTTCTCTCATATATAGAATATAAAGAAAAAAAAAGCAAAAAAAAAACCTTAGACTGATAAGAACAGATTATCAGTTGGGAAAAGATGGAATGGGTATTGACTGATTCATGGTAGATGGCAACTGGACACTGGTGGGTACGGTTGTAACATATACCATCGTTAGCTGTGAGCTGTATACCTGCAACTAATGGTGGTGTGGCCAGTATTACCTCAAGATAAAACAAAAACAAAATAAGCCATAAGAAATTACGTTTATTCTATATTGCTATAACGGGCAAAATTAGGACCAAAGATTAAAATAAGTAGCTTCTAGTCTATAAAATAGAAAATAATTAAAGCATTTACAAATTTTTATATAGGGCTGGGCAAAGAGCACATGTCACATAATTATGCGTTTGGTGGTCTGGTTATAAATGACATTTATTTCTGGAGGTTTTCTGTGATCAGCAGGATTTGTTAATGCCTTTCTATAAATGATACTGGGGTGATTTTAAAACAGGCTCAAAAATTTTTGATTCTCTTCTGATTGAGAGGTGGTATCCGTGTCCCTACCCTTGGAATCTGTACAGGCTTCTTTCTGCTTCAACCAATAGTGTATGATGGAAGTGATGCTATAGGACCTCTAAGGCTGGATCATAAAAAGGTAACTTAAGCTTCAGTTTGTTCTAGAATACTGTGCTTTAGAAGCCTGGGCCACCAGATGAGTTGGACCAGCCTGAGGTCGCCATATTGTGAGGAAGACAAGTCACCTGGAACAGCCATCTTGTTGGTATGCTTGTTGCCATTTTGTATCTGTGAGGCACTCAACTCAGATATAAGTGAGGAAGCCTCCAAATGAATCAGTGCCAGTCACTGAGCCATCCCCTACCTTTGATTCCTTTCCATTGGGGTCCCAGGGAAAGATAAACCATCCCTAGTATTCAAATTCTTGGCCCACAAAATCTCTGACCATAAATAAATGGTAGTTCTTTTAAACCACTGTGTTTTGGTTTCTCACACAGTAATTATAACCAAAACAGAACAACATTTCATGTTTATAAACAAAATTTTAAGATCTACATGTGGGATGTGGGGTGGGGGTGGAATCAGTGACTACAGTAAAGTGTGTATGAAAATAAGATCACAGATACTGGTGGTCAGGAGGTGCTATCAGTGTAGCAGCAAGCATTCTATAATGGTATTTGGCTTAATACAGACCTTTTCATACTAAAAAAGAACCTACTCTAAGGCAGAATATTCATTCACTCATTTTGCACTGATTGACACTAACTATACACAGACCAACCTGGATTCCGGAAAAGAAACTGAGTTACTTTGTGAAGTTAGCCCCTAATCTGTATCAAAGTGCTTAAAACTATTCCTAAAGCCAGGAACAGATGTTAGCATTTTATTTTATTCCCTCTCACAGGTTTTCAATTAGATAATAACTCTGACTACTTTTGAAAAATTATACATTGTGTGCAATCCTTGAAAAGACGTGCTGAATAGATGGCAATTTCTAATTAGCTTTTAACTTTTTACATTCAGGCATGTTATTTTTATGCCCTTGTTAAGTAAATAATGACACCACAGCCCAATGCTTGTGTTCTTTACATCAAGAAGTAAAAATGTGAATGAAGAGCAAATGAAAAAGCTAGACCCAACACTGCTGGTAGCTCCTTTGCGCCAAGGCTTAGGGATAAGTAATCAAAGATGAAGAGTCTTCTCTAGAGTTACCTGTTCTGTGCAGTGACTAAAGGTTAACATGTAATCATTGATTTCTCTAACGTGCTCACACAGTGCTAGGTGGCAGTAACTGATAACACACCCACAAGAGTTTCATGGGGACTTACTATGTGCCATCACATGGTAGATACAATGGTGATTATGAACATCTAGGGCTCAAGGAACTTTCAGAGAGGTAAGTCCAGTATGTAACACAATGAGAGAATCCTGACAGAACTGTCTCTTAAGGGACACATTCTAAGTTCCAATCCTTAGGGATAGAATCAAGAATAAGATACAGCCCCTGCCCATGATATTTTATATATCACATATATATATAAAATTTATATATATATATAATTTATAGTAAAAAAGACAGATGTACCGCTAGGAAAAATGTCATGTTTCCAGGCAATTCTGCAGCAGAGACATGAAGAAAAATATCATGACGCCAGAGAACACAGGGCAAGACTCACTGGGGTGGGCGAACAAAGTTCTCAGAGAAAGTTTGTCATTGAAATCTTGAAGAATCAGATAGTCTACTCAGATAGACTAAAAGGTACATAGAATGATAAGATAGAGGTCCAGTAGTTTCTGGGTACAATGGTTTCTAGGTGGTTGGAGTAGGGAGATTATGCCAAGATCATTCCAGTAGTACTATGGGAAATGAACCTGAATAAGGGAGCCAAGTTAGTTCTGCATGAGTAAGTGAACTGGAGAGAGGTGTAAATTGTAATCATCGAAGAAGGCTTCATGGAAGAGGTGAAATCTGACTGAGACCTTTAATAATGTCGGATGGATTTTTTAAAAAAGAGAGATGCTCATTCTGGAATGGAGAATCATCTGAACCAAAAAACAGAAGATTATAAAGAGGTGGCACGTGCTTTAGAAGAGTAGGAGCCAGAGCTTTATCTGGACTGGAGAAGACAAGAAATGCAAAAAAGTGGGAGCCAAAATTTGCTATTTAGGAATTGGTAAGAGGGGGTCAACTTAAAAGCTAATGATAAACACTATAAAATAGCCAATATTAATATTTCAAAAACAGTCAAGAAAATAAGTATCTTTGTTTAGCTTTGTTTTTTTCCTTTTAGAAATAAACATTTTTCCCAAAGGAGGAAGAGAAAATAGAGTTTCATGCTTACCAATCACTATGGCAAGACACATTACCAATTATTATCTCATTTAAGTCTCAAAACTGTTCAGCAATGCTATTCTTAGAAGGCAGATATTAATGGTGTGGAATTCTGAGGAAACTCAGAAGTTAACCAATCAATTGCAAGGTCAAAATCTTAGCCCTACTTAGTCTGGTTTCAAAACCTGTGTTTTCATGAAGAGTGGGTTAATAAAACACGTGAGGTTAAAAAAGAAAACAGAAGACCTTAGAACCTAGAACCTAGAATCTAGCTCTGTGATTAAGTCCAGTCTGGATCACAATGACAGATTACTACTAATACTTTAAAGTTCAACTTAATACAAAACACAGAAGTGAAACAAACCAGACACAAACACTGTATCTTCTTCCACCTCCTGAGGACACTGTTAAGATGAGCTACCCTGCTCAGCCACATGGTGAGGGAAGAGAGAAAAGCATGTGGTCCAGATTGGGGAAGGACTCACTTGAGTTCAAGTCTGTGCTCAATACACTTCCTAGATTGAGAAACTCTATTACTTTGTATAGGTAATGTGAAAGAGAATTTTCTAGAGCCTGAGCATTATCTGGAAACACCAAATCTGGGATGGCTGAGGCAGAAACAAAACAGATTTTTATGAGGAGGAAACCAGAGGCTGAATTGCATCAGTTTCTCAAATGTGACATATTTGTTCAGCGTTGCTAGTGTACAAAGTTCTTAAGTAACTCACATGTTTCTCCTCTACCCTTCCACATACTGTGGTTTAAATTTCCTTTCAATAACTCTTTGGTAATTAGAAGCCTGACCATCTTGCTATAAGAAAAACCTACACTGCTTGTAATTGAGCCATCTAGTTTTAGACCAGAGTTAGGAAACCATCCGAAAGTTAACATGTTTTCTTAAGTGATTTCCAAGCAACTAAGTTAGCCATCACTTTTCTCTAAAAATCATTTAAACTATTTCATAGGAGTGGTGATATGGAAGACATCATCTAAGGAAACACAGACAGATTTTCCTCCCAAATAGAATATTTATTCTATGGATTCTTGCATAAATACTCTTTGCTTAGGAGGTGGTGCAAGGTCTATAGCTCTATTTCATTAATATTTGTTTCATTATTTTACAGGAGGATGAAATAGACTTAGTAGAAGATAATTATATTATTGGCTTTGGCACTTCAAAGAAAGAAAATTCAGCATTATGTTTGCTTCTTCCTAATCCCCTAACTCTTCTCAAGACTTTTCAAAAGATAATTGCCTGTAATTCAGAAAGTCGATGAGTTAATTTACTTAAGACCCTAGAAACATACATAAGACCCTAGGAAGACCAAGGAAAACCATCTATAATCTTTTTCCTAATAGGATTACTGAAGACAAGAAGATTTTTAAGATGCTATTCTAAAATAATACAAACTGCTTTTTAAATTTGCATATGTCTGCACAAAATAGAAATGAAATATATTTCATATTATTGGTATTAATATGTGTTTTAGCATTTTTTAATTATAAGAGCAATATATGTGATTTTTAAAAAAAAGTAAAGAGTTTTATGGTAGACAGCAAAGTAGCCCTCCTGACCCCATCCTTCCACGTACCCTAAGTATTTCCTCCAAAAGTAACTTCTATAAAAGCATGAATCTATATATATTTATGTATTCTGAGGTTTTCCTTACATTCAACTTTTGTCTACCTAACAATATATCTTGGAGTATTTCCTATAAAAATACACCCCCATATCATTACAATGAATTCCTACTCTTCCATTTTATGGCTGTATAATAATTTATGCCCCAAGAAACGTATTTCTAGACAGCTAAGCTACCAGGTTTTTACTCTTATAATCAGTATAGCCTTGAGAGTCCTTGAACCTACATGTTCAATATGCTGGAAACACATTTTAAGATAAATTCCTACCAGTGGAGTTTCTCGGTCAGAAAGCATATGTATTCTTAAAATATACTAACTGGGCCATGTATGTCATATGCATAAAAAAAAAAAAAAAAAACCTAATTTCTAAATGAAATTTATAGTAAAAATTAACCAGAGAGATTATAATTAATGATTTACCTCTAAAATATAAGGAATCTTAAATTATTTTTCCCTAAAACAAAAGAGATTTAAATCCCAGGCTTGAACATTTCACAAAAGGACTGCCATGAACAATAGGACTCTGATTTTATTTTAAGGAGATACATGTTGAATGGTGCTTCACAAACTCCAGAAAATAAGTGCTGTCTGTAAAACAGTGTGGGGAAAGAATACTTCAAGAAGCTATTTGGACCATAACAAAAACTAAAATCTCATTCCCAGTGGATAAAATCCTGCACTACTAAATCAGGCTGCTAGTACTGCTCAACTATTTGAATAGAAAACATAAGTGTGAGTGTATATCAAACAGTATTCAGAAACATGTAACTCTACCTGTCAGATATTCAGAAGTCATTTCATGGTTGCTATAGTCTAAGACACATTTTCTTGGACATGCCCAGTCTTGCATGCTTTAGATATGCATCTCAGTTAAGCTGCATTTCAACATAAAATGGAGAGTCAAAGCTTTCAGTAGGTCCATTTTCTATCTTGTTCTCTTTCAAATCCTCATTATTCTATTTCCTCCATTCTCTAGTCAGTCTCCCCTACTCCACACACACACCCTGTCACCTGCAATTAACATAGGGATTTTTTTTTAAGTTTCTAACTGTATTATTTCTTATGTTTTATATACATATAAATATATATGGATGTATGCTTGTGTATATTTTCTCACTTTGAATGTTACTATTTAATACTATCTCCTTTGGGGGATTCGGTTTCACTGTCGGAATTGCTAAACGGGAAGGCACAGCAGCCTGTGATGGCTCCCCTGTCAATCTCTGGGCATGAGCAGTCGCTGCAGCTTGCAGCATCAGTTGCTAGGCAACCTGTTCATCTGCTCTGAGCCTGATATTTCAATTCGGCAGCAGAAAACGGCTGCTATGTTACAGCCTTTCAGAACTACCTTCATTACATAATATCCACCATTATCATGAAGGAGCTCCAAGTGTTGAGGGGTATGAGGGCAGCAAGGAAAATCAGTGCAGCTGTGGCACTGAGATAATGTCAAATTAGACTTTCTGCATATAAAAAGTATAAAATGAAGACATATTTAATACCCACTCCAGTCTGGCAGAGCACCGAAAAAGCATCAGGCCAGGGGTATTTATTTGATGCTGGCAAATCAAGTCTTGTTACCATTCTGGAAAAGTTTCTAACTGCCCCTATAATGAAGGCAAAACAGCAATGGCCTGGAGAAACAAGAATATTAGTGTTCTATATATAGTAAATGAGGCTAGTATATTTAGCCAAGTATTTGCCCAAAGAACAAGTCTTAAGGATAGACTTTTATGAAACTGAAAAAATAACAGTTATGTAAGTATTTCAGGTTGACACTAGTGCTAAAACTTTTTCCTAAACAAATGTCTGAGATTTCATGACATTCATTGGAATTATTGCAAGTAGTCTACTCTTTATCTTTGAGTTTCTTTTAGAAGAAGCAAATAATTATTGTAGGAAGATGGCACAGTTTTGTTCACTTACACACTGTGTCCATGTTTTCCCTATTTATAAAATAAAAATACACTCGTTAGAATAGAGGTTTTGCTGCAGGAACCCCAAACCCCCAAGTAATAGTGTCTTAAACAAGATAGTTATCTTTCCCTCCCTCAAAAAAGTTTGGTATAAAAATCCAGGAATGATACAGTCCTTTCTATTTCTTATATTTCCATCTTTAACTTGCAGTTCCTACCTCCTAGTGTAAAATAGATTCTAGCAGGTCCAGGCTAAAAGAAAGAGACCATATATACTCTTTCTCTTTGAGAGGAGTGGTCATCATACCTACTGCTTTGTTACAACTCACTGGATAGAATGTGGCAAACATAACTGCCGTGGAAATGGGGAAATGTACTTGTTAGTTGAGAGGACATGCATATGACCATCAGGGAGGTTATCATTAAGGAAAATGGGAAAATAGATACTGAGAGATAGCTATCTCTGTCATTAAAAGAACAAAAGCAATCCTCCATAGTGCTATACAGAAGAATAAAATTATCTTCAACTGTAAAAATAAAATTCCTTTGATAAGTTATAATACCCAGGAGTGAAATGGGAAAGAGAAGAACTTAAAAAACTGAGCTTACTCCTTTATCTCCCTTCTTTCAGAAATGGTCCAGAAGCCTGAAGAGAATGGCCTAGAGATCAAAATACAGTTTGGCAGTGATGGACATGTTAATTATCTTGATTTCAGTGATTATCTCAACAGTGTGTGTCAAAACTTAAATAACCGTGCACTTTAAATATATACAATTTACCATATGCCAATTATACCATAAAGCTGGGTGAAAAGGAGCATGCAATATCAAGAAGACATTAAGTAATTTTTCCTTAGGAAAATAGCTATCAAGAGAGTTAAACTCAATGAATTCAATGTGGTGGTCTCATCACAAAAGTTCTCTAGAGAAGTAGAGAAAGCAAAAGTTGTATCCTTTGCTAGCACAACAGTACAGCGTATATAGGGAAGAAGGAAAAAAAAGAAAAAAACTAGGGGGAAAATTTTAGATGGAAATAAGACACTGAGAACATTTGAACAAAACTAGGTTTAGTAATGTTCATGATCTCTCCTGAGTCATCAACATGAGAACCTACCTTATTCAGATCAGGGCCAAAGTAATTGTGACAAAGTTTAGGAAGAACAGTCCTCCTGGAGAAAAAAAAAAAGGATGATAATGTGCTTTCTTTTGGAATAGGAATCAGAACTTCCAGGCATTAAAAAAAGAAAAAGAAAAAAGATGCACATGCAACAACATGGATAAATCTTAAAATCTTAAGTTGAATGAAAGAGCCATACACAGAAATCATATATTTTTTTAATTGCATGAAGTTCAAGAACTGGTAAAGTCAACTGAAGGAAGGTGGTAAGAGTCTAAGGAATATTCAATAATTCTTCCTAAGAAGCAATAGTATTTTAGGTTGCTTAAATGTATAATTTAGTCTAGGTGCAAACATGGGTGTGTAAAATGTAAATTGCACCTTGCTCTCTATTTTAGACTAGTAAACTTCAGACTTAATAATGAAGTAAAAACAAAAACAAAAACGTCCCAAGAATCTTGCATCTCCAAGCAGCAGATAATTGATAAAAACCAAGAGTGAAGCAAGATGCCCTATTTTCCAATGAAGATAAATAGTTGAAAGAGGAGGAGCAGAGGGACTAAGCAGCTCAAATTGAAGAGAGATAAACACACCAAGGGCTGCAAACCTACCCCTTTGTCATCTACACTGTTCCTTGTCTCAGACGTTTTCATTAAATCTCATCTTTACATATCTCACATTTATGTACACAGGCAAACTTTATTTTTACATACCTGATTTTTAGGTGCCAAACACTAAAGTGCTGGGAGGCAGGGAGGAAGGAAGGAATAGATAAACTCAATCCTAACAAAGCTTACAAGATGGGAAAAGAGATAGGTAAAAATAAAATCTTTCTACCCCAGTTTATTTATTTATGAGTTTTGGGATGTTATTGTAAAAACATTTTCTATATATTTTAAGTAAGCTCAGAGGAGATAAGTAGTAGAAAAGTGATAGAAGACTGATTTCTGTCCTAGAACCCAAATTTCCTTTCTTCTGCACATCGAGAGGTGTTTTTTTTTCAATCTATATTTTAGAATATGAAATTGAGTGGGCATGGTCTCTGCAAATCCTTGGCATCTTCTTTTTCTATAATATGGTGATATAAATAGATGAAGACAGATTGAAGAGTAGTGAGGCATGCATAATTTCAAAAGTAAAGTAAAATAGAATGGGATTTTATACTAAGAAATAATCTGTGCTTTAACATTATTTTTCATGCTGCTGTATCTTTCATCTTATAATAGAAGGTCTGAAATAACGATTTACAATGGATGGCTTGTCCATAACAGCACCACATCTTTTCGAATATAAGCCTATCTTTTTTTCTAGAGGGGCTAAGAAATTTGTCATCAAAGGGGGACGAGCTCAGGGTTGACATTATTTGCTTTTTAGTTAGGCAACACATTTTGAATCCATTACATTTGGATGAAAGATGAACACTGGGCTTGTGAAATGTGATAGAGGCAAGTTTGATGCAGGGATCTCTAAAAGGTGATGGCGTCAACAATCTAAGTGAAAATAATCTTATATCATTTCAGTCAATCTGCAACATGTCCAAGTTTTCATAATGTTAATTAACTAAATTTATGCAGAAAGGGTGATTCATTGTTTAAATTTTGTGTATTTTCTTTTAGGACATTTTCCATGTCATCAAAATTTTTCTAAAGTATCAATTATCATCTATCTACTTGGCATTTTGCAATGTCTTTGTAACCTGTTGGTTGAACATTTCATTTTTGTTTCAAATCCTATTTAAATCAACAGCACTTATTTAAACAATTTGCTCTCAGTGTGTTCAGTGAAGGCTAGAGAGATTCTCACACACCAATAGCATTTCTCTGATGAAGTAAGGCAATCGTATTATAATGTAGGACTGTGCTTCCATAGCAGACAGAAAAACCTGATGCTCAGAGTGCTCCCTTTGGTCCTTCATACCTGAAAACGTAACTGGAGTGCTCCCAAATTTCTCCAAATTATCAATGCTGCCATGAGAAATTTGAGTGCCTGAGGAGTAAACACATTTTTCAAAAGCAAAAACAACAACTTATGCCATCTATCAAAATCTCATCTTCGCTACTGAAATAAAGTTTTCAAGGGAGTTAAATATAAAGAAAAACTAACACCACAAAACTCCGATAAAGCACTGATACTGCCTCTTATAATTTTTCTAAAAACTGATGATGGTTATCTTAATTTGAAATAAGAGTTAAATCCTCCCTTCCCCTTGATCCATGGTTGTTATCCCCCCAAACAGCTGTGCAATCATAAGGAAAAGAAAAATAATGCCTCTGGTTGCTATTTTGCAAGCTCTATAATCTTGAATATGTTATATATTGATTAACCAGGAATCTTTCTTCACAAGGTTGCAGATTTTCAAGTTTTTTGGAATCTATGTGAAGATGTTACTGTAGGCCATTTTGGGCAGACTGGAGGCAAACAGCAGGTGAAACATCACTCCTCTATCTCAGGCTCCCTGGAAACTAATCTCAGCCCTGGGGATTATTAACAGGCAAGACTTTATTTGCATTTTAATAAGGGACTCTGAAAGAAAAGTCCTTCAAATTCAAAAGTAACTTCAAAAGATAGGTTAGGGTTGTTTTAGGAATGTTTACTAGATATACCTCAATTAAATCAGAGACATTTGCTTAAACTCTAAATATTCAAGAAAATATGTTAACTGACATTATATATGTCCATAGGAAAATGGTGTAGTCAAGTAATTCCCAAAAGCATAGATCATATTTTGGCAACTTTTGCATTTCAATTTGACTAGCATCTGGGACATTTTCAACCCATATAAATTACTAAAAATTGTATTTGCTTATTTACTACATAACCACATGTATCATGAGCTGTGCAAGGTATTGTGACTTCAACAGAGAACAAGACATTTATGATCTTTCAGGCAATTCAGGGAACTGTACAGAGGCCAGTGGGAAGAAACACTGAGTTCCTGGGAAATGTGGCCAAAAAGAGGCTTGATCAAGCAAGACCAGAAGGACATGTGATTTAATTCATCAAATGAAATAAAGTCTCTAATAAGTGAGTGGTTACTTCTTGATAAGATCATCTTCTCCCTAAATCTTCTCCACCCTCTTCTCCCAGATTTTCACTTATTTATACCAGTTTTGAATCATGTAACAGATGCTTCTTAAAGCACACAGAATATATTTATTCAATAGCAACACCATAAAGGTGCAGTTGAGGTTAAATACTAACAACACATCCAGAGCTGTTAATCTACTGCACTAACATTTGTCAAGCAAAACGATTACATGTTTTATTACCTGGACTAGTAAAAGTGTCACATTTATGAAGCATTACATATTATATCATAAAGATTAGAAACTGAAAGGCCTTCCTAAGTCCTATCATCTTGCCCCACTCATCTAGGAGGCAGCCTAGGGAATTTCACAAGGTGCTCAGTTTCCCAGGAGGGACGCTGTAGGGAGCACTCACACAATTCACTCTTAATTTACAGGTGTTCAAGTTCCAAAAAGTTAAAACATGTCCTTTAGCCTTCTTTGAAGCTGATAAAGTAAAAAGATTTGTCTCTTTTTTTATTTCCTTGTGGAACAGGGGTAGGAGGCTGTCAAAAATATAAGGGTCCCCTGCTGACAGTTTTGCTTAACTCTACAAAACAAGAAAGTTAAAATTGGAGTCTTTTCTATCTTAGAATCAACTACTTTTTTTTTTTTCTAAAGCTCAAGGGTCTTTCTAGGTATCACAGGATGGCTGTTTAAAGACTCAGACCATCCGGGCAGAAAGGCTGTTGATCAGCAGAAAGAAAGAGCATACAGGGATAAGGGACCTGGAGAAGGCTAGTGTAGTAGTCAGATGCAGGGACTGACTATGCTTGTCCTAGCATAATTATTATTAGTACCTCCAACTGCTTTCCAAGGTGTCCTAGGTTGAAAAATTAATTATATGGTTTCCTTATAAAAGGAAGAAAAAAGGCTGTAGACCTCAACCCATACGATCATTCCTTAAAATATCTGCAAAACAGAGATTCAGGTGAAAGAGCACACCCAAAGGATTTTGCTTCCACTGAAAATTTCCTGAGTGAAGCCTGCTTTTTTGCACTTCCACTGTGGGCAATGCAACTTTCTCATTAACATAGAGATGGTTATTTTGCACTTATCATGGTCTTAGACTGGCTTTGTCTAATGTTGATGTTCTCTGAAATGGTTTATTTTCAACAAGGGAACATGGCCTACCTATGAAAGTCAGACCCATTGTAATCCATGAGACCTATCTGTGAGTAGTTTTTGGATATCAGGGCCTACTCATTCTTTTTCCCCTTCTCAAGACCTTAAAAACCAGGCAACAAGAGAAGTTTAGAGTCACTAATGGTTGGGAAATAGACTTCAGAGGATCTAGTAACTAGTGAGTAAATGGAGATGTGTAAATTTATTTTTAAATGTCCTTGAAAACGACCTCGAAAGAAAAAAAAATGAGAAAACCAAAGACTGAAAATAACTCAAAGGCAGGTGGCTATTAGCCAGTGGAATAGGATTTAATAAATGCATATGGTGACTGTGGGAGTGAGAGGACATGAAATAAAGAATGCATTTCTCATTCAGGGGTGGAAGTGAAAAATATAATGACTAAAAAGAAGAAATTTTAAGATGGGAAAGAAAATTTTAAGTAACTTACTTGTCTCAGTCTCCAAATGCCACCATCAACAAAGAATGAAAGAATGGTTTGGAGACTGTAGAATAGAAAAGCAACAAGACACCATAAGCAATGTGTCCAGTGATCAACTAAAGGTGAAGAAAGGATTACTGAACACACTGTGGTCCAGGTAAGATCAGGTCACTCGAATTGATGGTGGAATGAGCGGTTTTCTGACTCTACAAAATAATATTGTAGACATTAAGACATCAACTAGGATCATAGCAATTTATCTGTAGGGTTATAATTAAGATTATTGATCTCCTAATATTTAAACTACTTAGACAACATTAATTCTTTTTCATGTTTCTCCTGAAATCTGAAGTATTAATTTTAGCAACAAATTCTGCTATTCATTCCTTTCTTGTCTGAGATGCCAAAAATCCCAATTTGCTATTGTTTTCACTTGTTAATCCGTAAGATTTCATGAGATTCAGAGAACTGAAGAAGTGTTCAAGTATCTAGTACCCAAATTCTAAAAAAGTTCATATTAATCCATCATACCAGTTTATATGATTAAATGTTTTCAGTATCATCAAACATGAACTCTGAACTAGGAAAGAAGAATTAGATGAAGATTACAGTAAAATTGCTTGGCATTGATTCATTTAGTTGCCATTAAGTCAAACTTCCTATAAAAAGTCCCTTTATTGAGTTACCACTAAGTTTATGCCAACATGTGATAGGCAATATATTAAATCAAGCAAGTTTTCTGCATTGCTAGAGGCTAGAAAAAATATCACGTCTTCAATCACATATACGTTAATTTGATTTTTTCTCTTTTCCACCTCTAAACCAGAATACAGATGTCATATAGTAAGTGACACTATCAAATCTAAAATTTTATTATGTAATACTGAGAATTCAGCCCAGTAGAGATTTTTAAAACTTATCTGACTCCATAAATTCTTAACTTAATTCTTAAGTCCTGCCTTGCCTAATCTGGCAAATGGACTCTCCTGGAAAGAAATAGTTTTAAAATTTGAACAGAATGCTTAGATTTTGAAAGGTAAGGTCTAAATTTTTCCCATAACCCAAAGACTTTCATTAATTGAAATTGTGAAATCTGAACCTACCCAACATCAAAGAATAAGTTAGTCCTCTCAAAATTTTAACAGTGGTATCTTCCGTTTGTGTCTCATGCTTATCATTAAAAAAAACAACAATGATCAATTACTATGGGGGAAAGAGAAAATGCTTTGGTTTATGAAGAAAAAATATTAAAAATCAGTTATAATTTAAAATTTTCCTCACCAGAAATATAAAGAGACCCAAGTGAAAATATAGACTGACTAATATTTCTGAGAAAAGATGTGAAATCCTTATTTGAAAACCATGTATTTGATGAGTTTGAGTTTTGCTCTCTTTTTGTATGGATCCCAGGGCGCAAGCAAATCAAAAGATTAGCATATCTTTTATCCTGACTTAGCCTCTAAATAAAAATAGTTTTACCATCCTGCCAACATCTATGGCAATCTCGTAAATTTAAAACAGTATGACCTTTTCTTGCAGTTTTTTCCTTAAATTTCTTACTTTAAATTTAGTTCAGTGTTAATTTAAGCTAACCAGATTAAATTCAATGGAGTCTGAGAGGGGTAATTTTAATTAACTGCTCCAAGGAAAGGAACTATGGCTGTGTGGATATTTCTGCATGACTCACTTGGGTCATTGTCTCTGTGCACAGCAGCCTGAGATGTAGGAGTAATTGTCCTGTTTGCAGAGCAATGGTTTAAAATATTACTCACATTAGTTGAACAGAATATTGCCTTGAAGGGCACAGATGTATCAAACACACACACACACACACACACACACACACACACGGGCAGACGGACAGACAGACTTAGATGAGGAGAGTCTCATTATTTGAAAAGATTGTTGCAGGAAGGGGAAAGGGAAGTATTGCTGTAAGGAGGGTATTCTAGGGGTAAGATCTAGCGGTAAAGTCATGTAGAAAGGGACTTTTCTTTTGTAGGATAGTAAACAAGGCTAGAGAGGGTCTGATGTGGGAAGGGTGTCCAAACTGAAATGGTGGAGGTAGAGTGACGACAGCAGATCAGAGAATATTTTATCCTATTACTAGGAGGCCCCGTTGAGAAGGAGGGTGTATGCTGATTCAGGTTGAGTTGGGTCAAAGTTCAGTATTTAAGTGAAAGGAGAGAAGCTTAATTAAAGTTTGATCAAATAAGATTAAAGGGCATAGTGGTCCAATTGATTAGGAGACAAAACAACTTAGCTAATCATTTTTGAGGTAAAGCGCAGAAATCTGGAGTCTTTGAAGTCTTATCTAAGTCATGTAAGGGTGTTTTTTTTTTAACTGAGGCAACATTGACTTACAAAATAGTGTATTTAGATACAAATTCACTATTCTTCAAGTATGTGATATTTGGGTGTTGCATATTTGAAGGACGCATGCTTTTTTTTGATGAAGCAGCTTTCTCAAATATGAAAGAGAGGGATTTCATTATTTTCCAGGTTCCTATGACTTGGGGTAACGTTCAATATTGTCAGTGCACAAATGTAATAACCAAGGTTTTTTTTCCCATCCTCTATTATATGTGAGGTCACAGAGATTTCACAGCAGCTTCTCCTACTCTGTGATAGGCAGATTCTAAGTTGATGCCTAAAATTCCTGTCTTGTGGTATATACACTCTGTATAATCTTCTCCCCTTCAGAAGGAGCAGGACGATTAATATGATGGAAAGTCATACCCTTATTATTTACTTTTGTGGGAGATGAGATTTGACAGATATAATTAAAGTCCATAATCAGCCTCTTCCCTTCAGCAGGAAGGATGCAGGAAATCTTTCCCACAATCACATTTAACATAAATCTGCCCGACAGGCAGGTCCCTATTGACTTGCCTACTCTGCAAAGTGTAGGTAGCACAACATAAATGCTCATCTAGTGCGGCAGCAGATTAAATTACAACTAGAAGGTTGAAAACAGAAACAAACACCTTGCTCCATGCAGCTGTGGAGAGTCATACTCTGAAAAGTCACTGCTGGACTTTTTTTTTTTTTTTTAAAGGAAAGGTGCAGGCAGGTATGAAGGCAAGTAGGCAGGCAGGAAGGAAGAGGAAGAAGAAATATTTATTTTATTTAGGTGTTCATCTTTGCTGTTCCCCTCAGTCAGTAATGTAAGTCCTTAGGATGTATGTGGACGGTGCCGGCCAGAGACCGCGAACTAATCCGGATGCTGACTCACCATGGGGTACCTACTGGGCTTTTTAAAATCACTGAGCCTCATTTTAAAACTGAGTGAACCGGCATGCCCTGTGACTCAGGTAGCTGAAACCACTGGAGTGTGGACATGGAAAGCGCAAGGACCAGAAGGAAAAAAATGAACAAAAACAACTTCTTCCTGTCCCTTCCTTAAAAACAAAAACAAAAACAATGAAATGTGTATTTTTAAGTTCCTGAGCATGAAGTTACCAGATGGGACGCAAAGGATGTTCCCTGAATGGCGCATCACTGGTTAAGTGTGAGCTCTTCAAAATCTCTCTGGGGCTGTGTGTCTCTAGGCAAGTCCCGAACTTCTCTGTGCCTTTCTTTCCTCATTTGCAACATACAGTGACACTGTCCTCCCTTTCCTCAGTATAAGAAAAAAAAAGATATTCTCTTTCTACATATAATACCTATATTGCTTAACTAACAGAAAAACTGTTAGTGGTAATTATCCAAAGAAGCATTATAAAGTGATAAAGAACTTTAATCTTGCTGTGACTTGCATGAAATGTTTCCAGATTTGAATGTACACTTAGTTTAAAATTCCTGTTATTGCTGAGAGCATTGGTTGTTTTGATGGGTTACTTTTAGACTGTATTTTATATTTTTGTTTTTTAAAAATATCTAGTAGAGGTATGAAGAAAAATATTTTAGAGTTAAAGGTTTATTTTTCAAACCATTTCATTCATAAAGTGCTAAATTTTATGCGAGAATAAAGAGGGAACCCTTTGTTTATAAGCAGTCATGAAACAAAGGAAATTTGTCAGGTTGATGAGGGGATTTATATTCTGAGGTTAAAAAACAGAGCAAGTCTCACATTAGAACAGAAAAGACTAAGTAGATCTGAACGCCTTGGCTCAGTGGGCAAAATAAACAAATTGCTTTTATAAATGCAATTTTGATTAAGAGGACAAAGGCAAAAAAAATGTGAGGAAGTATTTTGTCATAAAAAACCAAAATATTCACCCATAATTTCTACTCAGTTTGCCAATAAAGCTGTTCCTTTTTTCCTAGGAGGGCAGTAACTTAGAAAGCCTTCAAGTAAATGTGTGGGATCCAATTTGTTTTCATTATTAGCTTTGCCATTCAATTTAAAATAATCTGTTCATTCAATTTTCCAGATGCATATAGGAGCAACTGTATAAATGCTAAATGTATACATTTGGGGGGAGGGATTATATATTCAGTATTAAACAATAGCCACCATCAACTGGTTCTTACCTAGAAAATACCTCTAAATCAAAGACTGCTCTGTGGTCTTAAAATAAGGTACTGAAATCCATTTATCACTGTAGAATTCTAAATGAGAGATTTGGACATTTGAATGCAAAAGAGTTTGGAGATTAGAAATGGTCAGCATCATATATGTCCTTTGGATCTCCATATAAGGGGAAAAAATGACAGAGGGAAAAAGAAGGAAGAAGGAAAGATGCAATAAACTATTCCTTGGAAATGTTCCTATTTTAGTTATGCAGTACCCTTGCCCCTCCTATTGGGAAAATCTTTTTCAGAGATTAACCTGAGAGAGTACACTCTATTTGCACTTAAATCTATGATTGTGTACTATGTCTGTGATTAGAAAAAGGGAGTCTGATATTATTTCATAATCAATGGAAATATTTACGAGCTTGGTTGTCAAAGGTCATTCGTATGTGTATGTGTGTGATAGTGTGACAGTATATGATATCCTAACCAAAATACATCCACCATACAGCTCCAGTAAAGTCATTTCATTTCAGAATTTTCTTGCTACAAATAAGATATGGGTGTAGGAAAGGAGAATAATTTATTGAAGATGACAACATCCTGATCACAAGTTACAGTGCATAAGCTTATTGCCCATGCAGGCACCTTATTATTATGCAATTTCAGGACACTTTATAATTAAGTTTCAGATTAAAATCCTTGTAGAAATGATTCATCATCTTACTGAACGAGATTTCTTTGTTTTCCTTTTCCTTTTTCTCACTATTGTCTCCCCATTTCTACCTACCTATATTTATTACATTTTCCCACTGCTATAAACTAATACCCCTAGTTCAGCTGTTCCATTAATTTGATGTTTACTTCTTATTCAGATTCGCTAATAAAAAAGCTAATTATGATCATATCTAATAGTGACTGCTGTGGCACCCCACTAGCATCTTCCTACCTCCAACTGGACCTACTCACATTTATCATTAGCGTTTGGTTTGTCAGCCAGATTGCAATATCCCCAACTGCTCTTCCTCAAATCTGCTAAACCCAATTTGGGAAATAAATCCAATTCACAAGGTACTGTATCAATTATTCTAGCAAGCCTCTGATACAGAGACACATTCTGTTAATTTACTAATATAATACCAATGGGAAAGAAAAAAATCTGAAGTTGAGATCAAATTTATTCTTACCTGTTCTCATAATCATTTTACTTACTGCTTCTATAAATTTTTCTTTAATTGTACCTCCTAATATTAGGTATACATGTTTACCTATCTTTCATGAAGCTTCAAATAATTTTATGCTGCATGGAATTCTTACCTTTTACAATCTTCAAAATTGACTCACAAATTATGTTAAAACATGAAACTGGCCTACTGACTATTTTAGTTTTCTTAAGAATTCTATTATTTTTCTAAAAGCTATTTTGACAAATTCTTTCATATATAAAAGAAATTTTAAATGTTTCAGCTAACCGATTTCAAGAGTTACAACCCACTTTTAAATTCTTCACGCTCACTGCACAATCTTCACCTTATTTATTAGAAACTTCTAAAGCTTTCAAATTTTATTTCAGTCATCCACACATTATATTACCCATTTAATTTTTTTTGAAAAACAGTCTATTTTGGCATGATATTTAGATCCTGGAAAAATAATTCACAGGGTCACAAAAGAAAAAAAGTAATGTAATTAACGTATATGATGAGGGGTCCTTTGGTCTTATTAAAATCAGAGTGTCTCTACTTTTAGCATGATGTTCAAAACCATGCCACCATTTTTTCCAGCTTTCTATTTCCCTTTGATAATTCAGAGAAAAACGACTCTTCAATTCTTGCAAAATTGACAGCAGGCTCACTATGAGTGACAGATTTTGTCCATATCAGCTGTACTCCACATGGGTATCCGCCCTGTTAATGCAACTATGTCTCCTAGAGATTGCTGCTATCAAAATGATAAGCTGTTCAACCCACAGCTACAAATAAAACAGTTCAGAAGAGTTGTACCATCAGAAGTTCGAAAGCTCCTCCTTCTGTGACTCAGCCTCTGAACATCATGGGCCAAGACTTAAGACTTAGGGCAGGAGGTGGAAAAAAAATAGAGAGCGAGCTCTGGTTTTCCCATATGAACTTTGTCTCTTCTTACCTAAATTCTGAACCTGTAATTTTGATCCAGGGCAGACTATACTTTCATTTTGTAAGAATTCAACTTGACAAAACTTAAATAAAACAGCACAGTTCACATTTCAGTCACCATGCTATATGGAGTAATGGCATGAAGTACAAACTGGGCACTAGCAAATTTCATTCCACAAACCCCTGGGTAAATAACAGATGCTTTTCAAGATTAGTGACCAATTACGCCACTTCTTTCAAAGTCTGTCCATGACTGGTCACTGTAGATCCTCATTCACTCACATGTAAAAAAGCATCTCCTCTTTAAAATCCATGTGATTTGTTACAAAAATGGATAGTCAAAGAAGAAATAAGCCAACAAAAAATACAGCAAAGAAGCCAAAAGTGGTAACACAGAGAATTACCTGAATGGAACAAAACAAAGTCATAAGAGACGACATGAATCTTGACAAAGCCATCATTGGTGAATTTCTAGAAGTAACTAGAGAGCGTAGTGTAGATGAAAACTAGCGACATACATGAAGAAAAAGGTGTGAGTAAAAGAATGACAATACCCCAGAGGAAGTGACACCAACACATTTTATCAAAAGAAATCTCAAAGATATTTCTCATCATTGAAAGGTTATAAAAAAATAAAATGTTGGAAACTGAACCAAACTTAGAAGAGTATGACAAATGGCCATGGCATGGAGGAATACTTAGCTTATATCATTAAGTCACATGACAACAAGGCAATCACTGTTTAAACTACCCTTGATAGGTTTTTAACAAATAAATAAAACATTATTGATGCATCTAATATTTTAGGTAGTATGTTAGTTTTACCATTTAAAAACATTTTCCATAAATTTAAAACCAGTAGTAAAAAAGCAAATGCCTTGACAATTTCTAACAGCCACAGAATCATATATTTTTCTTCTTGAGAACATTGTATGGTTTCAGTTTTCTTGTACTATTTTACTGTGTCCAGCAAGGATTATCTGTAATCACAGTTTTAAATTCCAGTAGCTAAAAGGGAGTCATGATTTTCCACTAGAGGTTTATTTCCAAATTGGGGAGAAAGGAAAGAGGTTTACGCATTAATTGAACTTTGATTACAGTCTCTACAGACATTCAATTGTCATGTTTTTTCAGTACAATATAGCATATTACTAGTTAAATTCCCCACATTTCCCCCCAGAAACAATCTAAATGCTGTGCAGGTTCTGATTTTCTTGCTTCCTGTACAGAATTCAAGTAGTTTACATCTCTGGTAATAACAAAGTTGTATATTGTTTTTATGAGTGCAGATGTCTACATCACCCAGGAAACCAAAGGTGAGCTACTAAAAGGCACTCTTGAGGGCTTATGATGGAATGAGTTCCACTGGATGTCAGTGCTGAATTATGCCAAGAGAGTTTTATGTACGTAGGTTTGAACCCAACCAGGGCTGTGGAAAGACTGGAAGAGCTTCAGCCTACTTGAGGGGTAAAGGAGCTCATAGGGAGTTGATGAAATCTTGTTCTAAAATTTGCAGATTTGTCTAAATTAAACTTGCCAGTCAAAGTATGAACACAGATTGCCTCTTGTTTATTAGACTCATAATAGCCCCAAAGAGCAAGTGATTGCCAAAGGGACAGAGCGACTAGAACAGAACAAGAAGTTCCTATCTTACAATACTTTTTATTCCAAAGCATGTTATTTGGAACCCCAATAACATTTTCTCCTACTGTCAGTGTTATACACAGTGGACAAGTCAACCCACAGAAACCCATTTAACACAAGTGCAGCTCTGCTGTAGTGCTAATCATTACATGGCAATCACTTCTAAAGATTATTCCAAAAACTCACAACAGGATATAGAGCCAAAACACGGGGAATATAAAAAAACATCTATACAAACTGTCTTTAACTTGTATTATTTTGATTAGGACACCCAAATAAAAATCACTTTTCATTTCACAACCCATAGGTGTCTATGTTTAATATTTTGAAGCATATTATCTGAGACTTCCGTCCATATATATGTATGGATATGCATAATATTTTTTTGTTTGTTAAACTAAAGGTACAGGCAGGAATACAAGCAAATAGGCAGGAAGAGAGAGGTGTAAGCAGCACTTTATTTTTAGTTGCTCCCCTAGCCCCGGGGCTTGAACCCAGAACCTTGGGATGTATGTGGGACTGCTCTCAGGTTGTACTAGACTGCTGGGCCACCAGGGTGCCCTATAACATGTATTTTTAACAAAACTACTATGCACTTTGTTCAGAAAAAGTATTTTTATTCCCAAAGATATCATAGCAAGATATAGCTGCATTATAATTAGTAATGGCTTTACTCATAAGTAAAACACAACGTGACAACTAACCCTTGTTTTAGCTGTTAAAATGATTTCATTCTGTTTTATATAAAACTATGTATGTGTATATATCATTGATAGTCTTCACAAATTTGTTTTCTTTGGAAAAATCTCTAGAATTAAAATGTTAAGTCTAAGGATGCAATACTTAATGATTTTCATAGATAGTACTACTTTACTAGAAGGTATTTGGTCATTCTCTCAAATTCTAACCACATTTTATATTTACTCAGTTACCCACAACCCTAGTCAAACTATTTTGCAAACTTTATATGCTTGCTAATTTGACAGGCAAATAATGGCATCTCATTCATTTTCAGCTGCATCCCCACTACTGCTGAGACTGAACATTTTCCACATTTTCTGGCCATTTATACATTCTCACTTATAAGGTTTTGTTCCTGGCCCTTTTCCATCTTACTATTAAACTGAATTTTTATGTAATTTTTTTTATATTACAAACAGTAACACATCTATGCTACAAATGCTTTTCTTGTTTTTTGTTTATATTTTAATTTGGGGGGGTATTAGCTTTATAAAAAAACTATTTCATAAAATCTTTTTAAAAATAGTTTATACAATTGATGATAGACTGAGAATGGCCTTCTCTGCCTCAACATTATAAAAATATTACCTATATTTTCATGTAGTATTTAGTGGCTATACTTTCAAATATTTCACATTTTACAGTTTTACATGAAAATTGTTACATTTAAATTTTATTACCTGGTACAAGGTGTCAGCAGAAGATTACTGTTACTTTTTCTCAGATAAACCGTTGTTCTATACTACATATAAATACCCTAAAATTAGTTGGGTTTTTTTTTCAGTAATATATTTTCTTTTACTTCTAGGAGCTACATTTGATTCTTTTATAGAATTTCTATCTCCTGAAATGTCCTAATTTCTTCCCACTAATTCCATCTTTTTCTGTACATATGTTAACACATTAAACATAGTTATTTTAACATCCTTGTCTGTTGAGTTCATTATTTGGGTGGTCTATTCTGTTTTTAACCTTATTTTCTTCTTGAGTATGATTACGTTTTTCAGCTCCTCGTAGGTGTAGAATTTTTATTGTATTCTAAATGTTGTAGATCATACACTGTAGAGTTTTTTAAGTTACCATTATCTTGAGAGTTGTTTTTTTAATTTGTTACACATCTAAACCTAGTACTACCTAATACAATAGTTTATTTAGCTTTGTTTTTAAGACATTCCATTCTATTGATTGATGTGAACATTTGGTTTCCAATATAAAACTCTGCTTCTTCCTCTGAAGTATCAAGTTTTGTTCCAGTCGACATTTAGTGACAGATCACCTTGAAGAGGTAGAGGTGGATTTTCACGCTTTGTAAAACAGCACCGTTCGTTTGAGTTCTTCCTTACTTCTGAGATATAGTTCTTATTCCTAAACTATCGCCCTCCCTGTTCTATGGAAAGTCTGATGTGTTTTCCAAATATGGAATCAAACTCCAATCACTAATCTCCTCATCAGTATCCAGACAGCTGCTAAAAATCTCTGTGTAGCTCTGCTGTTCTGCCTGAGTCATTTGGATTCTTAACACCTGTGCAGTTCTGGAATTAGCCAAGGATTTAAGAAGACTATGCAGACAGACTTCTGGGTTCCATCTTATGTCTGTCTCCTTTCTGGGATTTCCTTTCCTTGATTTCTAGGATCATGGCCATACCTCCTGAAAGGAAGCATGGAGAAGACAGTGTTTTTTCCAGGTGCCAAGGATTCAGCTAACTGGTGGCCAACTTTAATTTGTATTTTAACATACTTCTCTATGAAGGTAAAAGTATATTTAATAATAATCACATGTAAAATAAAAAGTTAGTATATTTTTGCCTCCTGTTCTTCCAGTTTCCAAGTTTTTATTGAAATACTACCTTATTAAAAATCCTCGATCGTCATTAATATTTCTTTTTGGCTATTCAGTAAATTACATTTTTGATATTTAAATTATGTTAACAATAGAGGCTACATTTCTCCCATTTCTAATTTTTAATTATCTTTCTTCTTCATGTAATAATTTCAGAGCGGTAAGCAGATAAAATACTTTTGGGGTTACGCTTTTCTGAAAATGATTTTATTGTCCTTATAATGAATAGCAGCTTTTTAAGGAATATAGCTTCCTTTTTGCTGTTGATATTTCTTCATCTCCTAGCATTCACTTTTGTAGAAAAGCAGTATGACAACTGATTTCTTTGGTCTTTTTAAAGTTATTCTGACTGGATTCCTGAAAGATTTCTCCTTTAGTTTTGAAACTCAACTTACTCGAATATGTCTCTTATTAAACTTGATTTGTATTTTACAGAACTTATTAGGAAGACTGAGACTTTTTAAAAATCAAAGACATGATATATATAATTTTATATGTAAGATTTAAAAATATTTCAGATTTGATTTGTTTTTTGGTCATCTTTCCTGTCATTATTTCCTGTTCTTAATTCGAAAAACAGATATACTTAAGTTCAACCGCCAATATAATGAACTAGCATATTTGGAAAAGGAACAGTAGAAGAATTTTATTTAAGTGGCTGTTCTACTCATGCATGTTAGGAAACAGCTTTATTTCTTATTATGCCTATATGTGGTTTTCCAGATCTATTCTCCATTTCCTTTACACCCTGTTCTGTAGTTTTCTTCCTGTGTTCTGACAGTTACTCTTCTCACTCAACTGATTTAGTTTTCTGTAGTGCCCAGTCTTCTGGTCAATGACTCAGCTGTTTTTCTCAAACTCAATAATCATGAGTCTCCTGAAGTCAAGTTTTCCTAGTTCCCAATTCTTCTGCTCATTAAATGCAAAGTCACTGTCAACTGTTAACTTGACACAGTAGTTTTCTTTTTGTCATTTTTCTTAAAGAGGACAGTTCTGCCGGGACCCATATGCCTGACTTGTCTTCTCCCCTTGAACTATTGAGTGATTTCATATATAAAGTGATTTTGTTGCATTTGCAAACCCAGAAAGTCATAGACCTCACTGTTCGAGGTATATCTGTTTTTATACAGATTGAGGTGGGGAAGTGAAGCAGTGATATTTACTATAGCTTTTGCTCATTAAACAGGTATAGTAATTATTTAATGAAACAACTAGCAAGGATAATCATGCTTTACTTGGCCTTATTTGGAATAATCTTCCTTGAAATAGGAAAGCTGCATCCCCCCCCCACCCCCAGGTAGCTTAAAGATGCTCAACAATTATAATAAATAAATAAATAAATAAAGGTTTCTCAACAGCTATCCCTTGTTGGGGATGGAAGGAAATTGGGGTCAGAGCAAACCTGCTTAATATGTACCCTTAAATACTAATTTTTGAAGCATGAAAGTATTAATAATTTTAAAAATGAATAAAATACATGTACAATAGCATAAATATATAAAGGTTCTCTGTAGGAACAGGAGTGGGAGGAACCCCGGGCAAAGTATTTGATAATTTATATAAAATAAAAATTACTTTCTTTTGTAATGAAATTTAGTTGTCACTCAACTCTAGCTTATTTAGTTTTTTGAAGTGAAATATCAGGTTTTAAATAAGAGTTTCTCAAAGTTCCTTCGGGGTTTTCTCTAATGTGTTAGCCCGTCATCAAAATAACTGTGCCCTTTGATACTTCTTCTGCTCTCTTAAGCCATTCAGGTTTCAGAAAAACAACAAGTTTAGGCAAAGGAAAATAAGAGAACTTGATCAATACAGTTAAAACATAACAAGTGTACTAATTTCTCACCCTATGTTCCTAAGGACTTTTAATATACTTTTCATCACCCATGCCAGGTTTCACACAGTATGATGGAATTTTAAAATAGTCACGTACAGTCTTAAAAAAAAAAAAAAAAAAAACAAGAAAACAACCAAAAAAATCCTTCCCCAGATGACAGTGAAAAACTGAGACATAAAGCCCTATGTTGGTTCCAAACTGTATAAATTAAAAGACTATTGATCTTAAAATACAAGTACAGTAAATAATTGAAGATTTAGCCTGCGCTGCCATTGGCACTGTTAGAAGTTTTGTCTTCGTAACGTGCTCCCCAGCAACCACTTAAACGGTCAGGACTGTTAGCTCTTTATAGAGATCAACTTTGTCAACTTATTGACAGACTTCTTTAAGCACAGCTCTCTCTTTTGAATCTGATTACTTGCTCTGGCATAGCGATGACAAAGTGCCCCATGTTATCTGAAAACACATTTAAAGAGGCTATAAACACCTGCCTACAAGATGAATGCAGGTGCAAAAGTGGCACAATTTTCCTCTGGCCCTCTTATTTTTTTCTGTTAGGCGTACTAGTTTGATGTTAAAAACAGAGTATTCATTGGAGAAATGGCGGAGCATAAATTCACTGGTATTAATGGTCTTAACAACCAAGAACATCAACACTTTTCTTCTTTGATGCCCCACCCCAAAAAATATCAAAAGTCTTCATTTTATGAAAGACCCAGAGATATTTTAATCAAAAATGTTGGAACAAGTATTGAATTTTTCAGGAGAAATAGTTACAGTTTATCCTTGTGAAAATATTTGCAGGGTTAAGTCAAAGCCTCTTATTAGTGAAAATAATGGGAGGCTAGTGATGAACACAAGGTCTGAATATTATTTCACATTATGTAGCACAAAAAAAAAAATATTTCTTTTAGTCACGAGAGATTTCTTGGGAGTTTTATTTTTTCAGAAACAGCACAGGGCTGAAAATATGGAGGCCAAAGCAAAACCCCCAACAGGGTGCCGGGCACACAGCAACTGTGTAAGTTCACTGAATCAGAATTAGTTTTTGAATCTGTCACTCAACGCTTTCTGATCTTGGATCTTTTGCTTCTCTATGACACAGCTTTCCCATTTAATATAATGGTATCTGCCTCATAGACTAACATGCTACAATGTTTATAAACATTTGTTTAAAAGAAATATATTAGCACAATGTTTTACTATCTGCTTCACGTATAAATTACTGTTTTATTCTGAGATATCAGAGACCATATTGGAACAAGCCCAACATTCAGTTATTTGCTTAAATTTACGTGCTTGTGTGGACAAAACATGAACATAATTGATAGGATTCCACCATTTGGCATTATGTAGATAGACTAAAAACAAACAATTCTGCAATTTTCTGTTTAGCCTAACAATCTCCAGTTCCCTGCAGCAAAGTGCTTCCCCTGTCAGCTCAGCCCTCCTAGGGTCTGAGCAGAATGTCGCAAGTGGGAGAGGAGCTAGTGTTTGAGTGGGAATCTAGCTTTCCCGGATGTGTTTGCAGCATCCCATAATCAGAAAGCTGAGGTTTCCTTCTTTACTCAGGGCTTCCTTAAGGTTTTCCTTGGTGTTCTAAGTGTCTCCAGATCTCACACACTCCTGCAGTCAGTTACCTTTCTTGAGCTCCAGTTCTGTTGGAGTCCTGATGATCTGCTTAATTCATATTAGTTCTCTTCTAGCGAAATTCAGACTCAATTCTCTCTCCTTAACTTCCCCTACTTTCCATCCAGTCATGCCCAGGCACTAGCTGGAGACCTGATTCAGTCTTGAACTAATCTTCTGAGAGCTATACATCACCACCTGCCTGACTTTATTGTTTTAATAAGCACCCCCAATCCACTTTCTGCTTTTGGCCTTGAGTCCTATCTCACTGAAAAAAAAAAAAAAAATGAAGCAATTAGAAGAAAACATCTAAACCCCCACTGCATCTACATTTACATGCTCTGTCTTTTGCCTGGTACTAGAAATGAACTATTCATTCACATCCATCTAAAACCAGGCTATCTCCATGAACACTAACTTCATCCTTCTTATTCAAGGACAACAATATAACAATTCTCTTGTCTCTTCTGTCCTACACCAATACATTTTCTCTACTGGTTTATTAGCATATAAATGTATGGTTATTTCCCCCACAGTGAAAAAAAAAAAAAATCCTTTCTATCTACAGCTACTAACACTATTATGCATTAGCTTCTGAGAAGAAAGTTCATGAAAGTATTATCTACACTGCCTCCAAATGCAGAGAATTCCCAGTCTTTCTTAAACCCATTGCAATGTGTCTTTTAGACTTTACATCACCAGTGATCTCTATATTGCTAATTATCATTTCTTAATCTTAGTGTACACGCAGCAGTCAGCACAATTATGCCTCCTACTTGATACACTTGGTAAGCCTACTCTTCCAACAGAATAGTCACCTGCCATATGGGATGAGAAATTCCTTGACGTTGTCCTCAAATTATATCTAAGGATCTACCACATTCACTATCTCCATTGCTAACACCCAACTGGAGCCATCATCATTCCCATTTTAGTTGTCACAGAGTCCTAACTGAGCTTCCACCCTGACCATGTTACAATCTTTTTTCAACACATCAAACAAAGCAATCCTTTAAAATGTTAAACCAGATGATGTAACTCTCTACAAAATCTTCCAATAGCTTCCAATCCCACTAAAAATAAAAGCAAAGACTTTAGAATCACTTAAACAGAGAATATGATTGTCAAATCTCTCCTAGGAAGGCAATACTCTTATTTCAGTGCATGGTCCTTTTGGAGGTTTTTTTGGCATGCTGCCAGAAGACCTCCCTCCCTTTGTGGTGTCACCGCTATTTCCACCTTCGTTTCTGCCTCCTGGTTTTCTGTGGGTCTCTCTGCTTGAAGGAACCAAAAAAAAATGTGCATGACCTCAACTGCAGGAGAGTGTCATTAGTAGTTGGCTAGTTCCTATAACATAGGAGGGCCATAGGAGGATGGAATGGTGCTACATAGGTCAATTTGGTTGATATGACATGGGAAGAGAATAGCAATTATAGTGGGGAGAAAAGGTAATGGAAGTTAGCACAATTTACTCTGCATCCATTCAAGAAAATAGGCTGCCTTTGGTTTTGATAACTTATTATTTATATATGATTATTTGAGTAACAGGTATATCTTATGTGAACTATGTAAGCAGAAGCTAGATTTGATGAGTTCTTTATAAATATATACATCGTCTCACTGTCACCATTTATAGAATATATAAAATTTCTATTTCAAAGTCTCACATAATTTTAAGAACCTTCTCTGGTGAAGAAAACTATGTGCTATTTCCAGGTATGAAACAAAGATCCAATAATGACTGAATCAATGTCACATAGCCATAGAAAAAATCCAAGAACTCCATATCTCTAGTCATAGTATTATTTTGATAATGCTTTAAGAAATTGTGGTTGTTAAAGTATAAGATATTAAATTAAAATGGACAATACAGATCAATCATTTCCTCATGGCAAACTTTACAGTTTAATAATTCTAGAATCTAACAGTAACATCAAAATACTTGATTAAATATTACTTTCTGCTATTGCTGCATTTCTTCCATACCACCACACCAGTTCTTTCAGATTCTATTCAATCACTGATAGAACTGCCAACACAGCTCAAAAATGTTTTACTACTGAATTATTTCCAGGATTTTTGTGGCACTTGCCTTAGAAATAGGTTTGTTGTTCTGTTCAATAGTTCTACACATACTGGACCATCATCATTAATAATGCACTTTCTCAAATTTATTTCAAGCATTCTTTTTCCTGGAACCAGCAAAAATATAATTTCACCATGGTTTTCTATGGGATAGGATGACAGTCCCTTTTGCTATACTTTCTTCCTAAATTATATTTTATTTTACAACTTAGAAAGTATAGTTTTCTAACTATACTTAATTGAATGAATACATGTTAGTGTTGATAATGGAGAAATTAAGGGACATTACTTTGATACCTTTACTGAAAAAAGTCCCCAGATAAAAATGACAAATTCTTAATCTCAAGATTGACTTAATTCTAACAAGGCACCACAGAACTTTCTCTACCTTTCCACCTGGTGACAACAGTTGCTGTTGATTGTTAAATAGAGCAACTGACAAATATGTGTTATGTATTATAACAAGTATAATACATAGGAACAAAATTTTGGATAATAAGGGATGAAAAGTTATAATTTGCTGAAAATCATAAATATATATAACATAATATTACACTTAATATCTTAGTGCTCATTAGCACTATAGCAACTAGAGATCACCTCCAGCTGAGGCAGTGACTTGGGAGATAGGAAACAAAGGCTATAACTCAAGGAAATGTGATAACCAAAAGCTTAGATGTCTGAAAGTTAAGGTGAAACTAATCAGTTGTTTAGGACTAAGAAAGCAGGCTATTTTTGACTGAAACTTTAATATAACAAACAAATTGAACTGGGAATTTATGTTAAATTCAGATCTGAGTAACATAAGCACAAAAAAAGACATTTTTGAGATATATTATAAATTATAAATATATATTTTACATGATAAATATATGCTATTAGACACTAAAAATCATCAGAATCACAAAGAGGTGGTCTATCGGCTTTCATAGCAGCAAAAATTTCCTACTTCAACCTCACGTGAAGGCATTTGGGCTTGTAAATCCCACTCTGAATAGTGGAAAAACATTTTAAAGCATTTTAGTAGAAGGGAAACACATAGAATATAGTAGTTTAGCCAAGGTGTTCAGCAAGAATTAGAAAGAAAATAAACTAGAAGAAAGGAAATCAACTAGGATATAATAATAGCAATTTAGAATAAAATGATAAAGGCCTACAAAGGCATGGTGATGCTGATGAAAGAAAAGGGATATTCTTGAGGACATTCAATAACTTATTTACAAAGTATTTATGGTCATCTAATATATTGGTGAAAAAAGTCTTTGCCTTAATATAGATTATAATTTATTATAGGAGATAGACTACTCAAATTATACCAGAAATGAATGCAGAATTATACATATAAGCACCTCAAGGGTAGAACATGCTTATAATTGGGAGCTTTGACCAAATAAGATTAATGAGGTATATTTCAAGTAACACTTTAGTTTACACCTGAAGGATAAATTGGAATTAATGGGACGCAGAGTGAAACCAGGAGGGTTCTAGGCAGAAGATTCAGCAAGTGAAAAATCCCTGTCGGGGGAAGAACATAGTAAGCTGTAAACACTGAGGTCAGTTTGAGTGCACAGAAACGGGAAAGGGGCACACGTGAAGGGACTAGACCATGCAATTAAGAAGACTGGTTTCTTTCCTGAGAAAAAGTGGAAGATAATTTAAAGTTTGTATGCAATTGGATGATAAAAACAGATTGAATTAAAAACAAGCAAACAAACATGCTGGCTTGTGGCAAGGGGAAATGAATTGCAGGAAGGCATGAAGAAGAGTTCAGACCTAAACGCTGAACTCTAAACAGCAAAGATGTGGGTGAAATAGGATATTTAGCATTTCCTCTGAAACACCAATGCAAACTGTCCTGAGAACAAAGTGCTCACTGATCCAATAACGCTGAGAAACGTTGCATGTTATGCATCCTCTCTTAGAGACTTGCAATGAATATAGCTTATAATTTATGGTAGGACATTAAAGGCTAATGCTGTGAAAGAATACAGCGAGAAAACAAATTACATTTAACTTTGTAAAACCCAGAATAGTGCATACAAAATACTTTTTAAAAATACAGAAATAGACTATATTCTTACAGACACAGGGCTGGATTTTAGTAGATGGCTCTGACTACTGTTTCATATTGCTAGGATAAAGAAATATTTTTCCCCGTAAATGTTAATAACATAGAAGAGTCAAACAAGAATACAGTTCTAATGATCAGGCTACTGCCACTATATAAATATAAAATAGCTTCAGACATATAAAATATAGTTAATAGGTGGGTTTACTTTAAAGGAACTGTGTGGGGAAAGAGATATTTATAAATATGCACATTTAAAAATTATATAAAGTGTTACATACCTCAAAATATAGGAAATGGATGTTCAAGAGGTAGTGAGTCTCCAAGTCGTACCTAAAGAACCAGACCTCCGGCTGTTACACCCTTGCTTAGCTCTCTCTCATACTGAATGGGGGCTGCCAACTATTGCCCAAGAGAAGGCCGCGGGAAGGAATTTCAAGGCGAGTTTATAAAAGACAGTGCTACTTTCACCTGGGGAGTTTAGGTTCTGGGATTACTTTCTGGAAGCGGGTCTGGGGCTGGGAAGCCAGTCACTGTGTCATGAGCTGCCCAGTGGGGTAGACCCAAGTGGGAGGAGTTAAGGTCTCTGACCAATAGCATCAAACTGCCAACTTTCTGCCTGAGCCCTCTTTCAGCAGATCCACCAGTGTCACGACATGCTTGACATTTTTGCAACTGCCAGAGACCCCAAGGGAGTGTTACTCTTCTCAGGTCCCTGACCTACAGAAACAGTGAAGGATAACGAAATTATTGTCATGTTGAGCCTTTAACTTTGTTTTAAGCAGTAATAAACAAAGGGTTTTAAGAAAAAATAGTTGTTCTGAGTATTTTGTTAATATGACACAGCTATAATTTGCCAATTACACATTAAAGTTTGTAGAAGCATTTTTTCTTCCAAATTAGCTTATACTATGTTCTTCCAAACAAAGCTTCAGGTATATCACCTGATAATATGCAGGGAAAAAAATTAAGTCTCATAACTCATAAGAACTGACAGATAACATCCCAGATGCTAATGTAAAAACCCTTTTCTTTAGTGGAAGCAAATTGTCACGGAGTGGGTCTTTGGAAGATTGTCAGATTTTGAATAGAATAAGGATTCTCTGATGATGAACATGACTTAAAGGCTTTGAAAACTGCTACTTACCGGGAACGAAGTGAAAAATTTCACAAGGTAGAATGAATCTCAGACTTTTCAAGGTCTTTTTCTTAATAATGTCTACTAAACTCTTTCCACACCTATTTTCTATATAGCCTACTCAATTAAGGGTAATAATAGAGGCCTGGGATAGAATATAATTCATTTCCACAATCGCAACCCTTCATTTTATCTATTAGCTTCAGCTTCGTTCTTCACTTCTCACCCTATGCTTCTAATAGAGAAGAAAAAACATCTTGGATTTTCTTCTTTTAAATTTTCATCTTTCATCTTTTCCTCACTTCCAGTCACTTTGGGAAGTCTCACGAGTAAGAGCATTGCTCCAAATCTGAGACACTTGGGGGGTGGGGGGCGGGGGTGAAATGAAAGATATCACAGATGCAATCTATAAGTAAACTCAAGTCTCTGAATGAGAGTTGACAGCTTTAAGTATATTCAGTTTATTTATCTTAAAATCACTTTGACTAAAAAGTTCATGAAATGTTTATATTAGTCAAATGTTGAAGAATATAACAAGTTTCCTTTGTTTTTACTTATAAAAAAAAAAGTACTCAACTTCCTGACATGTAAAAAGCTAGGAATTAGTTTCTTTGGTCCTTACTGGAAGAATACAGTTGAACAAACTAAAAATCAGTGACCCATCAGAAAACTGGGTCAAGGTAAACCATTACCTCAAAATCTGGAGAGATAGGTGAATAGAGAGACTACAACCATACACGTGGAGCGGTGGCTGCTGCTGTGCAAACTGTTAGACACAATTACATGGTAATTTTGATGACTCTCTGGAGGCTGAATGTGGTCTAATTTGAGAGTAAAATGACTAGATGACCCAGTCCTAGGGGAGGCTACAAATTTTCAATAGTTTTACTTCTGGCCACTCCACCAGGTTGTCACAGTGAAGAACAAGAAAATCTCCTATTTCTGGCAGGGAGAGGCGAAAAGTAACCACTTTTGATGCATTTCCTGATTTTTTCCCCCATAACAAAGGGCTATTCTGCAACAGAAAATGCTTTAAAGATCTTTATCCTCCTTTGGAGAAAGACAATCATCCAACTCCAGCCCTTTCAAGCCTTCTTATCACAACTAAAGGGATTTAAAAGAAAAGAAATAAATGAGGGGTGGGTGGATACAAATAAACACTTGTGACAAGGTCCCTGATACGAGGCCTGTTGAAAGACAGAGATTTCATCCTAAAATTACAGAATCTTCCCCCTTCCCTACACTTACCAGGCAGGCACAGTTCCAACACAGCAGAAGGAACCACCAGAAACAAACACTTAGAGAGCTCCTAGGGAAACAAACACACATGGGAGGGGCCCTCTTGGCTTTCAAGGCACTAAAGGACATCTAAGCCTTAGGCACCTAGACAAAACCCAATTTCTAACCAGATTTAAAACTCCTAGTAAAAAGCCTATTATTTCAGTTTCTGTTATCTATGCATCATGTTTGACTTTTAACAAAGTTAGGAGGCATGCTAATGGCAAGAAAGAAAGATTCAGAAAAGACAAAACATCAGAAGCTGACTGGGATATGACACAGATTTGGGGAACATCAGATAAGATATTTAAGTGAAATGAGTCAAAAGGAAAAAGACAAACATCGCGTAATTTTGTAATTTCTTTCATATGGAATATACAGAAACGAAACAGACAAATGAACCCAATAAACGAAAATAAACTTACAGGCTATAGATCAAATCAGTGGCTACCAAAAGGGAAGGGGTGGAGGGATAGATAAATCAGGCAAAAGGAGTCAATTATATGGTGAAGGATAGAACTGAATGCTAAACGAAGTATTATATGTACACCTTAAACTTATATAATGTTATGATGCAGTATTCTTCAATAAATAAAATCATTAATATGGTAAGGGCTCAAATAGAAAAAGTACATTAGTGGGAAGAGTCCTTGAGACCCCCCACTTCAAGCATGAAACGGAGACTCATCAACACACAATCTCAAGGCAAAGAGAACATTTAATGCGAGAACCATAGCCCAATCCCACCCTCCCAGCACCCTCTAATGAGAAAACTCATGTATTGATCAGGGCATCAGGTTTAAATATAATTTAGTATTCCAGGAGGTAGAATATAGGGTTGCAAGGTGGAGATATGCTAAGATTTTCTTGAAATAGAGAATTTCCAGCACCATTTATTTTCCATATCACGATGCTGAGGGGCATAAAAGTTAACATGCTAATGACATTGTAGGGAGGAAGCTGGGGTCTCTGAACAGGTGCTACATACTGATTTAAGCAGGATGAGATTTTCTGGTTCTTTTGAGGAGGTACTTAACCCTTAAGAATTCTTCTCACGTTGATAGGCTGATCAAGCTCAACCCATGATGCACCACTCTGAGAAATAACATACAAGTGGGAAATTACTGTGTTGCTCTACTTTAACCCCATCCTGCCGTGGCTTTACTGTGGCTGTGGCCATAGCTAGTCTCTCACAAGTAGACAACATGCAAGAACAGAAAAGTTACATAAGCTGAGATGAAAACTCTAAGCAAGAATCAAACGAAAACCAGTAATGTTAAAAATCAGAGGCTGTAAGAGAAATGCAGAATGTCTTTGATGTGCTTATCAGTAGATTGGACATGGCAGAAGAAAGAATATATGAGCTTTAAAATATGTCATAGACTCTTCCAAAATTAAAATGAAAAGATAAAGAATGAAAAATACCAGACCAAAATAGCAAAAGACGGTAGAACAATTTTGAAAAGGTGTAACATAGTAACTTGGAATATCAGAAGGAAAGGGAAAAAAGTAACAAAAATGTTAAGTTACTTTGACCTGAAAATTTTTTAAAATTAATGACAAACACTAAATCACAGATCCAGGAAGCTCAGAGGACACCAAGAAAATAAAATAAACCTAGCTATATCATATTCAAAGTGCGGAAAACCAGAGACAAAGAGAAAATTGTGAAAGAAGTCAGAAGTTTGTGGTGTGGGGAGGAACATAGAGAAATTAGGACATGAATTAAGGACTCCTTATGAGAAAATATGCAAGCAAGAGGAGAGTAGAATGAAATATTTACATTGTAGAAGAAAAAAACCTACTAACCTAGAATTCTATACCAGTGAATTTATTCTTCAAAAGTATAGGAGAAATAGAGTCCTTCTCAGATAAAAAACTGTCTACAGCAAAGTTAAAAGAGATTCCTGCTAGAGGAAGGAAAGGATAAAGTTTAGAAACTTGCATCTTTGTAAAGAAATCAAACACATCTTTTATATTTTTCTTTTTATATCAAGTAGATTACTGTTGAAAGTTAATATTACTGGGCTATGATAACATATAGACAAATGAAATGAAAAACAGCAATGTTAAAGGTGGTAGGAAGGAGAAATTGGGAATACTCTGTTATAGGATATCTGTGCTAATTGGGAAGTGATAGAGTTTTAATTGAAATTTGACTTAGATTAGGTGTATTGAAAACTCAAGGTAAATTATTAATTTTTTAAAATGGAATATAATTGATGTAGTAAGAGAAGAAAGAAAAAGGAATTAAGTAAAATTCTCAACCTAAATCAATAAGGCAGAAGAAGAAGGGAAATGGAAGGAGGGGATGAAAGGGGGAGGGAAGAGAAGGGGAGTGGGAAAGGAAACACAAGGGAAGGGGAAGGGAAAGAGGGAGGGAAAGAGGGTAGAAAACAGAAAAGAATTGCAAAAATAGGCACGCCTTTATGCAGTAGTAATTTAGTCAGTCGCCTTCACCCAAATAGTCTATATACATCCCAAGACCCAAGTTTATGTCTCAGGGCCAGGGGAATGACCAAGATGAGTACCTAAAATAAAATAAAGTGGTTCTTCCTTCCCTCTCATTTTGTCAGCCTGCCTCTGCTCCCCTTCATTCCTGCAAGCACATTTCCTCAGAAAATCATTACAAATATGGTAAATATTAATTCAACTATACCAATAATTGAAATATTATCTGTTTAAATACAAAATAGGAATATCCTAAATGAAGTAATTAAAATGCAGATTGACATAGTAAAACTTTAAAAAAACATGACCCAATTATGCGTTGTCTACATGAAACCCACTTTAGATATGAACAAACACGTAAATGATGCTAGCACTATCAAAAGGAAACTGCAATAGCTATATCTAATTTAAGATTAAGCAGACTTCAGAATAAGGAAAATTATCAGGAATATAGAGGTGCACTGCATAATAATAGGAAAGTTGATGTTTTAGAAGATCTAATGATCCTAAACATGTTTACAACCAACAACGAAGCATCATAGAACATGAAGCAAAATCTGACAGAATTTCAGAGATATAAATAACTCTATTACAGTTGTAGATTTCAATATCTTTATTTCAGTAACTGGCAGATCAAGCAGACAAAAAATTAGTAAGGATATAATTGATCTGCATAGCACTTTCAATCTACAGATCTAATTTATATTTATAAAATACTCCAACCAACAACTGAAGAATATACATTCCTCTCAGGCTGATAATAAACAACATTGACTATAAATTTACCTTATGAAATTTAAAGGAATAGATTTGATAAAGAGCATTTTCTCAGACCTCAGTGGAATTAAGCTAGTACTTAGTAATAGAAAGACAGCTTGTAATTCCTAAATATTTGGAGATTAAATAACACACTTATAAATAAAATATGGGTTAAAGGAAAAATTTCAAAATAAATTTTAAAATATTTTCAAGTAAATGACAAGGAAAGTAAAGTTTATCAAAATTTATGAAATTCAGAGAAAGCAGTACTTAGAGGGAAATTTATAGCATTAAATACATGTATTAGGAAAGAAGAAAAATCTAAAAATAGATTATCCAATTTTTCTCCTTAGGAAAACTAAATGAAAGAAGAGCAAGTTAATTCACAAATAGCAGAAGAAAAGAAATGAGAAAAAATAGAGCAGAAATTAATAAAATTGAAAGCAAGAAATAGTAAAAAATCAACAAAATTTAAACCTGGTTCTTTTAAAAGATGAATAAAATTCATAATTCTCTAGTCAGTCTAACCAATACAGCCATTCTGCTGTATTAATTTATTGTCTCTAGGAGTTTTTTCACAGAATCTTTACGGTTTTCTAGGTAAAATATCATGTCATCTTCAAAAATGATAGTTTTATTTCTTTTCCAATTTGAATTCCTTTAATGTTACTTTCCTGCCTTATTGCTCTGGCCAAATTTTCCAGAAGTATGTTAAATAGTAGGGGTGAGAGAGAGCAACTTTATCTTGCTCAAGATTTTACAGGAAAGGATCTCCATTTTTCACCATTGATTATAATGTTGACTGTGGGTTTATCATATATTGCTTTTTTAATTTTGTGGTATGTGCCTTCTATTCCTATTTTCGTGAGAGTTTTTCTTTTATGATGAATTGGTGTTGAATCTTGTCTAATGCTTTTTTTGCATCTATTGATATGATCATATGGTTTTTGATTTTCTCTTTGTTGGTGTGGTGTATTACATTGATTGATTTGTGTATGTTGAACCTCTTACATCCCTGGAATAAATCCTATTTGATCATGGTGCATCATTTGTTAAAAAATCCTATTGAATTTTATTTGGAAGAATTTGTTGAAGATTTTGGCATCTATATTCATCAGTGATATTGGTCTATAGTTTTGTGGGGGTTTTTTGGTGCTGTCTTTGTCTAATTTTGAATGCAGGGTAACACTGGCTTCATAGAACATGGGCGCTTTCTCTCACTTCGACTTTGTGGAAGAGTTTAAGGAAATGGGGATTAACTCTTTGAATGTTTGGTAGAATTCACTAGTAAAGTCATCTGGACCTGGGCTCTTATTTGGAGGAATTTTTTTTTTATTTCTTCATCAATTTCTGTGCTTGTGATTAGTTTGTTTAAGTTGTCTGTTTCCTCCTAGTTCAATTTTGGTAGGTTGTAGGATTATAGAAACATGCCCATTTTCTCATGATTGACAAATTCATTAGCATATAGGCATTCATAATTGTCTCTCAAGATCCTTTCTATTTCTGTGATGTCAGCTGTATTCTCAACTCTTTCATTTCTGATTATTTGTTATCAGGGTTTTCTCTCAATGTTTCTTAGTCAATATAGCTATGGGTATATCAATTTTATTTTTTTTAAGAACAAGTACTTGGATTCATTAATCATGATTTTTTTTTCCTTTATGTTTTCAATTTCATTTAGTTCTGCTCTAACTTTTAAAATTTCATTTCTTCTGCTGATTTTTGATTTTGGTTGTTCTTCCCTTTCTAATTCCCTCAGGTGAGTGGTTAGGTAAAGCATCTGCCCTGTGAAAGACTAAATAAAGTGAAAACACAAGATAATTAAAACATAAGTCACATGCTGAGTAATAATATTGGAAAAATACATGTCTTATAAAGGTTTTATATCCAAAGTATACAAAGAACTTTTAACTCTTAATGGTAAGAATACAAATAACCCCAATAGAAGATGGGCAGAATATCTGGATATCCCACTGAAGATGACTAAAAGGCATATGAGAATATGCTCAACACCTTTTGTTATTAGAAAACTGCAAAATAAAACAAAATAAGATATCATGACATACCTTTTAGAATGACTAAAATTCAAAAACCCCATAGTATCATATGCAAATATATCCTAGACTTAAGAAACTACAGACAAACTTCTTACAATTGCCTTATTTAAACAAGTAAATCATTAAGGATGAAAAGTGAGCATGGTGATAAAACCATTTTCCTCTGAAGTCTTTGAAAATCCTTTGTGTCTAGGGAAACAAGGCAGATATGGAGTTTGCTCGGTTATGGTGATGGGTAGAAAACTGATACATACATGCACACACATACACTTCACACACAATTTCTGCATGTCTGACATGAAAAGCAAGAATTGGCAAAAGCTTTTTGAGCAAAAATTAGTAAATAGCCACTGCTGAGCCTCGAAAAGTCAAATATTCTGGGTCCTTCTAATGCCAAAACTGTCAAAAGACAATAGGGCAGCCATTCAGAGAGCAAGATGTGAGGATGTAAATTACCTGGGCTGTATGAAATTGACAAACTACCAAGTTTTATTTATAGTTATTTTCTTCCCTTCCTTTCTAAGTCATCAACTTTACTCAGGATTCCTGAGTGCCCTATTTAATGAATCAGTATTCATGAGTGGAGAAATTGGAAGGTCATTAGTAAGTCTCTTAAAAATTTAAAAAGACATGAAAAACTGACTAATAAAATTAAGTATTTTTATTTGTCAAAAATACTAATGAGTATAAAGGCAATACAGAGTGAAAAAAGATTAATAAAATAAATATATAAAAAATTTCTACAGATCAATAGGAAAAGGGCACACAAACAATAGAAAGTAGATCCAAATTTCATAATAAATTACACAAGAGGATATCCAAAAAGTCAATGAATTATGGAAAGGTGCTCAGCATCATCAGTGTCATAGAAATGCAAGTGAAAAACAAAGTTATTTCACTACATACCTACAAACAGGGTGAAAAGGAAAACGATCATGGATAATAAATACCGAGGATGTAGAGCAATCAGAGTGCTTGCCTGTTACTGCTAGGGGAGTAAATTGGCACATCCACTTTGTAAAACTCTTTGATAGTATAAATTAATGTTGCCAGTGCTGAGAAGAGTTAAAGCAACTGTGTTATAATTCATTTATTGCCCTCACCAAGGGGAGACTCTGGGGAGAAAGTCTGTTGTAGTCTTCCAGGTTAATCTTCTTCACAACCAAACCTCCAGATAAATAGACTAATGATATTTGCTAAGAAGTGACCTTATCTCTGAAACGCCCTTGGCAGGATGTTCTGGTTAAGGATTACCTACAGAAAAATAATCCAGAACGTATGAGAAATGGACCTCTGGAGAATGTCACCTAAGCTACACAGCTCTCTGGCTTCACTATTTAAAGGTTCCTGCTGTTTTAAGTGACTGTAAATGTGACATAAAGATATCTATTATTCTGGGCCAGCAGAACATGTCTGACAAAGACAGAACCTGGGAAACTAACCTGATGCCCTAAACCTCTCTCTGCTCTTTCTGAAGCTTTTGATTGCCTTCAAATTGAAATTATTCAGTAATGTTCACTAAGGGATAAGATCTCTGTTTCATCTGTCCATTTTGACAATTCAATCCTATGTGATAGCTTATACAATAAGCACCAAGAATTCCACTGATAGGTACATGCCAAACAAAAATCACTCATATGTTCACTGAGACCCATAACTGATATATTCAAAGCAGCACTATTCTTAATGGCCTCAAACTGAAAAATATCCAGGTGTTCATAAAAAAGACTGGACAAATGACCGCACCTCCACCCCTTAACAAAGCCCTGACTTTGCCTGGGATTTTCAGATGGTCTTTGGGACTGTTCTCTACCATTCTCTTTCTCTAGTGAACTAATAAAGTCTGTTCCTTCTTGCACAAACCCCTACCCATTCTGTGTTTGGCTTACAGGTCATCATCTGGACCTTTGTCAGTTACAGTACTACTGAGGGAGAGCCTGAAGGGGCTTCTGGGTAAAATTGTGTTTCTTGATCTAGGTGCTGGTAAGTTCAGTTTGTAAAAACCTATTGAGCAGTTCACTTCTATATGAGTTAGAGGAAGAAAGGGTTCACTGGTAGAAGCTTTATCCAAAAAGGGTCTTCAAAATTCCTAAAACAATATTTTAGGAAGTTGTAGTGAATATTAAATGATAAAATTTTCTCATTGATGTCTCTTCAAGCCACTTCTGGAGAGATTTATATAAATTTCAATGGTTTTAAGAGGCAATTTATCTCTTTCATGTAACAAAATGTGGATATGAATAATGAGATGGAAAAGATATGCTAGGATTACAAGTTAAAAGGAAAAATACTTGCCAAACAAATATAAGTGAAAAAAAACTTCAGAGACAGCAGGTCACTTAAATGTTGCTATTTTGTATTTTGGTCTTAGAAAATATCCTCGTGAGCATTATAATTAAAAATTGATGCTGTCATATTTTAGTGATATATTTTCATGTTCTTATTGCTAAAAATATCAAGTATGGGCACACCCTGGTGACTCAGTGGTGAAGTACACCTTGGGAGCAGTCCCACCTACCTCCCAGGGTCCCCGATTCAGGACTCGGGGCTGGGGGTAATGACCAATATGAACAACTAATTCAAATAAATACATGTTTCTTTCCCCTCTCTCTTCCTACTGGCCTACTCACCTTCATTCTTGCCTGTACCTTTCCTTAAAAAAAAAAAAAAGACTCTTACAAAAAAGAATTGAAGTATAAAAAGGCTTACATGACTAAGTCATTGTTTTACTGCCACTTGATGGCAATACAAAGTTACAGGTAAAGTAGCTACAGTATATCCATTAAGAAATATTTATTGAATTTTATGATGCAACATTCCTTTGATAAAATTTAAAAATCATTAAAAAATTAAAGACATTTATTGAAATCTACTATATATACATGTTTTACTATAGGGTCAATGTTGAAAAAATTCTCTGCTGTAAGAACTGGCAAACATTAAAATAACATATGCTGTGTCATATAAATTATTCTTAAAACTCTTATATATATCACCAGCTCATAGTCATTCATTCTTACTAAAGTTCTGCATGGTAATGCTTATATGTTGTTCATCTTGACTGCATAAGCATGGGAAAAAGTATTTCTCATTTCATATTGTTAGTGAATATTGTTTACAGAATTTCTTAATACAAAGTCCAATAAAATTTAAGGATCCATAAATTTGTATTAGATTTTAACCTACTTATCACTTCTTTTAAAGAAGTTTAGCATTTCTTTTGACAAAAATTACCAGTATTCTCATACATTTTACAAAGTATATCTTGAATACTAGTTTATTTGTATAACTACATTGAGATTATGAGCTATTAAATATATCATCAGATCTTGTTTTTTAATGTGTAAAGACTCATGTAAATTATTGTTACATAATAGTTAATATTTTGATGACTGTACTTTAAAATGATTGGTTTCCTTTATAATCCTACATATTTTATTTTATGAATTAAAAAATGTTACTTTCAGTTGTACCAAATGATTTCATGACACCAAAAGGTTAAGAACTCCTGAAATATCTCATTTAATTCTAGCAACCTTAATGACATTGATAATAATATCATTTTTCCAACTAAGGAATTGAAGCATGACAGTTGAATGACTTTCCCAAGTTGAAAACAAACATAAAAACCGAGGTCTAGGACAGAACTCTCTTAAGAGCCTTTTGTCTTGACCACTGATTTGCTAGAAATCTAGGTCTTAGCATAGTGTTTTTCAAATTGCTATCTACAGAGCCCAAAAGTTCCTTGCATGAGCCTAGGGTATGTCATGGAAAACAGTAGGGGTCAAACTTCACGCTGAGCAGCCCTTTGTTACTAACTTGGATTTTCATTTAAAGTTCGATTTTAAAACTTCTGTCCTTTAGTATTAAAAAAAAAAGTCTAACCATTACTCTAAAAAGGCATAAAAATATACAAATTATAGTTACAAATCAAACTTAAAAAAATCATTTATCAAATAGATATTTTTGTTATCAATTCAGTCAAGACCCCAAGTAAATTATTTCACTGAGTAATGTGATCCTTCAAAATCTCAATTTGAAAACAAATGAGGTTTTTATAGATCTGAAGGAACAACTTCAGTCTTAATTCCTCAAAGTCAAATACAAGGGGAAAATCCCAGTACTTTCCAAGATTGTACCTACCAGTCCCATGCCCCCACAACAGTTTATTTCATCCATTTTTACAAAATTTTCAACAAGCGGTAGACTTGACCATGCTGAAAATAGCTCGTGACTGGAATACGTTAGAACTGGTTATAACATATGTTTAATATGTAGTTACTCAATCTCATTTTTATCTCAATTTTTTTTGTAAAATTAAACTGCTTTGTTGATTACTAAATATGGGTTTTCTGTGAGTCCTGTGGAACTATTTGAAGAGCATAGATTAGGTAGAGTTTCAACTTTATGAATATATGTTGTATGTTTGGAAATGCTACCATATTCCATTAGGGAGTTTTAAATTGAGGCAAGAAAGATGCATGCAAAAAAAGCATTGGATTTGTCTTTTTTCAGGGTTATCATTCTGATTCAGGAGGAACAGAGATGGTATTAGGAAAGAAAGAGAACTCTTTTCAAATTCATCCCTTTTGTGATGGGTTGAAATGATGCAGAGTTGACTAGGTCAGGATTAAAAACAGCAGAAATTCGAATATTATGTTTCCTGCCATTAAAAAGATCATAGTGACAAAAAAGAAATTATTAAGCATTCTTTTAACTTACCCAACAGATAGTAAATGGATTTTTGAACATCATATCCTATGTCCCATAATATAAAGAAATGAATGAAAAAATAACTTGGAAAATAGATGTTGCTAGTTTAGGGAAAGAATGTGATAAAATCATAGCTGTGCAGCACATTCAACAAAAAATCTCGTGTGTAAAATAGAGTATCTCTGTGCAGAGTTTTCAATGATCCCGGTTTTCTTATAACTGCAACAAGAAGAAAAGCCTGCTTTAATCCCAGACTCACCAAAAGCTACATATCTGCTTTTAGATGAAGAGCTCATTACCTTGTAATCCATCCTTTCTATCCACTTTCCCTGCAAAGCGACACCAAGAGAATATCAATGATCCACATGTAGCACCGTGCATTTTATTTGGCACTTTAAGCACAGATTAATCCTTATAAACTACACAGATTGTATTTTAAACAAAAACAATACACACAGCGGATTTGATTACCCTAGCCTTCCCTTTCTTTGATAAATTATCTTTAATCAATAATTACCAACTTTAAAAGTGGATGAACTGTTCTCATTCTCTCTCCCCGTTGTTCTCTCTCTATGCCACATGAAAATATCAGATAAATATTAACAAAAAGACACAATTAAAGCAAACACATGAGTCACAGTGAGAAGTCCAATAAGTGCCATAGGCATGAGTGATGGACAAGGAGACAGGCAGTGCCAGAGGCAGAATGGCAGTAATCAGACTAGGAAGCAAAAACTTGACTGCGCACTGCGAAATGGAAGATGGTGCAGCAATTCATGACTCAAAACAATATCACCTCAGGCCTCCCTGTAACATAATCAACATCTTGACCTCCACTATGATCTATATCGCAACACCAAAAATTTCCCAGCCTCATCTTTCCACTTTCATATTTCATCAGCATATTCTTAACCCCAAATTGTCACAGAGTGAAATACACAAAACCTCCCACTTTGAAATGGAACAGCTTTGTTTGCTTTAAAACTAGAGGCTAAAACAGTGCCTGGCACACAGTGGGTTTTCCATTTGTGTGTTAAATGAATGATGTACTGCTCACTCAACACAACCTATTGATCTGCCTTAGCATTCGAATTCATATAGTATATTTACCCACAGTTAATCAGATACATACAGATTAAATGGAGACATGTGTAGGGAAGTGTGTATGGATGACAATGTGAATATGAGCACTTTCATATGGGGACTTACACCTAGATGTGGTGAGGATGGGTGGTAAGGACCTTCAAATAAGAAGGTAAACCTTGCAAATCAATCTATGTATTCACTGAAATAAATAATATACTCTACCTATTCACTGAAGAAAATCATCAGATATACAGGTAGAAAAGTTTCATGGTAAAAATAACAATAGCAATAATTATTCAGTTTTAATCAAGTACTATATATATAACTTGATTGTAGTAGCTTTTGAGATAAAACCAAGTGATGGCAAAGAGCATGGTACTCTGCAGGCATTTAAACTCCATATTTTCCACCTATTTTAACACAATTGTCTTCTGTTTGAATGGAATTGTCCTCAGCAACTGAAAAAAATGTAATTTTTGGCACTTAACAGAGATCTGTTTGATATGGAATTCATTGTTGTAGAGATCGCCACTGTACAGGTCTGATATATGAGTCAGGACAGTGAGTGACCAGAAGTCTCTTCCATCAGTGCAGACAGCCCTTGAAGCAGGTACATGAAGTCCGCTAAATAAATACCACTCTCAAGACAGGTACCAGTGCAATCATGTAAAAACAAGTAAGGTATTACAATGAGGAGACAAAATGGCACTGTCCTGGCAGCATAAAAACAGTACATAAAAAGATTTTGCTATTGTGAAGTGTGTCTTTTAATAATACTCAAATCACTAACTTTTTACTAAGCCTCTCTTTTTACTAGGCCTCTCTGGAGGCCTCAGTTGCCTCATTTGTAATGGAGGTAATAACACCTACTTGCCAGGGTTGATGTAAAGATTTAAAGAGATATTTATGTCTTAGGAACTTCATACAGTTCCTGACACAAAGCAAACACCCAGTAAAAGGTAAGTATGTACGTTAATATCACTACAACCAACACAGTCACTAGTAATAACCATCACATAATTGATCGTCATTTGCCCCAGAAAAGCAAGAGTTTGTGCTGATTGAGAGAAGGAAAACCAGGAAGGAAATGATGCTCAAGTCTATGTAAAGAAGTTAGAGAAACTTGATTCAGAGGAAAGAAGCAAACACAAGTTTAAAATACACATCAAGTTTGACCCATGGGAGGTAATGCACACCTGGAAAATGGTTAGGATACAATATTTAATGAAACATCCAGGCACTAGCTAGAGATTCCCTCCAGGAGGAAGAGCTAAATCCTGGTGGTTTCTAACTCCTAGCTGCGGGGTAGCTATCACATGCCAATTTGGTGCGGCACAATCTTGGGGAAAGCAAAGTAGTATATTTTTACCCCAAATGACTGTGTTTGGACCAGTATCTTGACAATTCCTAGTTTGTGGTGGATATTGACAAATGAATTTAATTGCAATGAAGTTTCCAGATGTTTCTTTTTCACCATTTCAAGCCACCTCCATGATGTACAACAATCCTCACAGATGGAGATCTGCTTCACAGTGTTGGGAACACTGACCTTGATAACTGGAGACTCCAGAGTTTGGTGGAAAACTTGCTGAGAAGAACAGATGGTGAGAGGGAGAAAGCTCCTTCTGACAGTCCATGAGGAACCTCATTACTCACCAAGGGTTGCTTTTATACTGTCCTCAGACAGTGAAACATTTTTATTTTTTATTTTTTTGAAGGAAAGGTACAGGCAGGAATGAAGGTGGGTAGGCAAACAGGCAGGAAGACAGAGGAAGAAGAAGAATTTTTTAAAAAAATGATTTGCTTACATGGCTGTTTCCTCTGGACCTGGACTCAAACCTAGGGATATGTGGTGTGCTCCTTCGGAGGCAATTGGCTTAAGTGCTACTCCACCAAAGCGTGCCACATTTTCATATTTTTAAAAAGGGTGGCTGATGGCAGGGGAGGTTGTTTATAGATGGGTCCAGGGAACATATATTCTTCTTTGTGTTCGACTTGCTTGAACCTAAAATTATTCTAAAAAATAAAGTCCATTTTTAAAGAGAATTTGTAAATTTACAACTAATGGTCCAGCCAATCAGATATCAACAAACATTATTGGTGGACACACATCAATTTTATTTTTAATTTATTTAATTATGATAGTCAAGGGTTTCTAAAAAATTCAGGGTGGAGAACAAAACATAAGCTAAAATCTTCCTAGTGTGCCTTTTCCTACCCCTGACATATGCTAAGGAAAAAACTGTGATCTTTATCTATGCATTTGATGGATTCCCATGTCGTTTTGATTTTTTGTGTGTCCTTTTGAAGTCTATTCTTGATTTTGTTCCTCTGGAGAGCCCTGGCTAATGGAATAAAATAAAAATTTGTATCATCGCTCAGTAAAAATATGTGTGTTTTAATTTTTAAAGGTATGACATTAGAATAATGAGCTTTTGGCAAATGGCAGAGTGCATTGCATAATGTACAGTTAATACATGTTTGAAAGGAAATATATTGACCTCAATAAGAAAACTCTAATGGATGAAAGAAAAGTAGATAAAATATACATACACAAATTCTTACTGCTTTCCTGAATTAGCACCTGAATATTGAATCTTCTAATGGCTCCATTTGGTTAATAATTTTCATTCATATCTGGGAGACACAGGAAAGATGAGGTGATAATACTGCTTTAACTGCTCATTTTGCTCAGGCTCCTGATTTTAGTTTATCTGTAACTATTTTTCAAGTCTTCTCTATTCTCTCTTTTTTGTACTATAGTTCTAGAACTATCTTTTAAAAAAATAAGTTATTGGACTCTCTTTTGTAATACTTCCAACTGCTCCTTTTCTCATATATCTCATCTTCAATTCAACAACAGAATTACTGTGAAACTATTGATGCTTACCTTTAAAGACTTCTCATTTTCAAGGTTACTTCCAAAACCCTTTAGGCATTCTAGACATGATTTTGTGAAATCTGGAAAACTAAAATATTTTAACATTATTTTTCTTAAAGAGAATCCCTAAAATTACACTAAGCTTCAGATTCCTCAAACTAGAGTATGCTGTTATCCCCAAGGCATTCGTGCTTAACATATCCATAGAGGAATTGAAACATGGTGGGGTATTTTATTTATATCCCAACAGAAAAAGGAATTTTAAAGTCTTCAGTTTCTAAAAGAATGAGTCAACATTATAATTTATTTAATTTATTTAATTCCTAATTTATAGGAATTAAAATACAGTCATAATATAAACTTCAAATAATCAATTGCTTGGAAACAGATTGGAAAAGGAATGTTTTGATAGCTGCTGATTATGAAAAAGCTCTAGGATGGAGGGATAAACACATTAAAAGCCAAAAGAATGACAGCTATCTAAGACCTAACACAAACATAAATTATAGAAGTCTTATATTCTGATCACAAAAGATTAAAGAGCCTCAGTCTTCTCTCTTGGGGAAGACACTAAAGGGTCATATCGAGTCTGGTTTTAATCCACAGCTACTGCAGCAGAGATTCCAGGACAGTGGACTAGACAACCCAAGAAAAATATTGAATTAGGGAGGCCTGTTTAACTTGGATAATACCTGGGTAATGGAAGAAAAATAGTATTTTTAATTCATTGAATAAAAGTTAGATGGAGTAGACAGCATATACTTTCTTCATTGTAGAGGACAAAAGCAGAATCAGTAAGTGAAAACTAGTTTAGCAAACATGTTCAAAAATTAAAATGGGCAACCTCAAGAAATAATTACTATCCTTTGATACAAACAGCAGCTTTAAGAACTGTAGATTTTATTTGTTTGTAAGTTTTTGTTCCCTTCTTGAAAGAGAATTATTTATCCCATTGCCATGTGATTTACAGTATCTACCTGTGGGTGTGTGCTTTCCTGACTTATGTCGAGTTTGGCCAAATGAAGTACTTTGATCAATGACTATAAGGGATGCAATGCATACCAGTTTCTCAAAAGTAATGTGTCTACAAATTACCAGAAGAATCTGTTAAAATGAAGATTCATATTCAGCTGTCTGGAGGGGACCTGAAGTGCTATTTTTCTAACAAACTTCAAAGTAACGTTGAAACTGTTGGTCGAAAGACCAAGCTTTAAATACCCAAGGTTTTATGCTGCATTAAGTTTTAAGATACATAACAAGTATCCTGCATCTTGTATGTTTTATCCCCTTTGCTACAAAACAAACATTCCTAATGTGGGCTACTCTTTGATATCGGCTGAAGAATGAGAAAACATGTAGAGCAGAGCCACAGGCATCAATATTAAACTGAACTGAAATATATGTTTTAGGATTATTAGTTACCACAGAAAGACTGATGACTGAAAGATTCATTTATGAGAGATCTCATAGAGGGCATTTCTGAAAAGGGAAAGAGTCTAGACTTAATCAATTTAATGTGTCTTTACAAATGTAGATTCTAGGTCATGTTTGTGCCAACCATCATTACACTATAGTTTCAACAAGTTTATGTGTACCGATAATCAACAAATTGCTAAAGCACTGGGGTTAATTGGTACATCTGGGCACAAATGGATTGGTAAATTTAAAGGTCACTCAGCAATTGTAACTTACAAAATGTGGGTGAATAGAAATCATAAAGTCTAATCTTCTAACACCATGGTGGGAAGTGTCTAGGAAAAAATTGACTGACATTTAGGTAGAAATACACCCTCTCATCACTGAATTACATTTTCTGCCAGTTTTTAAAAGTTTGCAGTGAGAAGTATTTAGGTATTAACCCAAAGAAAAGAAGGATAACATGGAGACTTAAAAAGTGCAAATTTCCCTATCTTGTGGCAAAATCATGAAATGTTCATTGTTTCGAGTTTAGGTTTTAGATAATCAAATAGGTATGAGGCTAATATGGAAACTATGGGACTTACAGATCCCAAGAGGTTTAGATGTAATTGACTTGAAACTTCATGTATCATATACAGATGCTGATTTATAATGATGCACATTTTAATCCTTTATAATATTATGGTGTAAAGTTCTTAGCATACAGTTAATTTTTTAAAAAATATCTTGTGTGAAAAACTTTGGACTTCCCACTGATAAAGAATGAAAAAGAAAAAAAAAAGTGTTAATTGATGGGAATAAATAGGAAAATGGCCTGAACAAGAAGAAAGTACACTTTCCTTAAGGGATCCTAAAGGAAAACGCCCCACCACATTCAGCCCTTTTTTTTACCAGCTGACAGACACACTCCCGAGATTTTGACTTTGACAGCACAGAGGAAGAGGTGTTTCCAACTTCACAGTCAAACCACTGAATTAATGTTGCTTTATCTTAATTAAACTTATTATTATAAGCCTGCACTGAGTCCTGCTGTTCTGTCTTTCCAATATTCCTGGGCTTGCTAGAAGGAGAAATATGCCAGCCCAGCAATATCCCATGAAATTAATTACCTAGGGAAATTCGTTAAATTGTGCTCTAACATGGACACTCTTCTTGTACCTATTCTTTGGATTTTATGGTTCATTTTTTAAACTGGTTGGAGCCATAGTAACATCTTTTTAAGAAAACAAATTGCTGAAGAAGCTTCTAAATAAAGCTTTAGTTTAATATTTAATACATTAACAACCAACTTATTTTGGTTCATGAACTTTAATGGGGGATCACTATTTGAGCCTTGTGACATCTCCCATTGCCACCAAAAAATGTATTGTTAACATTTTCCTGGTTTTAGATCAACAGTTCGGAATTTTGCAACAGATTTATTATATATCCAGCAAAGTAGAAATATTGCTGAGTAAGTATCATCCAAATCACAGAAACTTACAAATATTACCCTTTTGTTATGAAATAAAATGATGTTTTTAATGTTCTAGAAGATATCTTTCAAGTGTTTATGTAAATTGTAAAACTTCCTTCAAAGAATGGTTTTCACTTTACTATGAATATAGTCATATATATATTTTAATGAGCATTTCAATTTACATAGGTGCATGTATTACCCGCTTCAACATCCAAAATGGTTTTCATATTTTGTTTCTCCTCCAAAGCTAAAGATGTTTTCTATGCACCATTTCATAAACTGAGAATGTTCATAAGGTACATAGAAGTAATTATCATTATCAAGTGAACTCAAGGAAATCAAAGTTAGAGGTTTAGGACCATAATGAAGAACCTTATGATTAATGAAATGCTTTAGTCCAAAATTAATGGTACAGCTAATTCTAGACATCATTTGTCTTTTTGTTTCTCTGCTTAATTGTTTTGTTTATTTTATTTTTTTGTTGGTCTATTTATTTAATTAGTAGAGACTTAGTTGCATAATAGTTTCTCAAAGGAATGTGAAGGAGAGTCCTGAGTTTTCTATGCATGCAAGATACTGCCTTGCTATGTGACTTTGAGCTAAGGTTCACACCAACGCAATACTCTACTTGGTCAAGATTAGTTCTCCATAAGAAAAATAATATTTATTTACTTCCTTAGAGAGCTATAAGTTTTAATTAATGCTCCTAAAGAGCATTTGACCTTCTTGAACATGTACTAGCTTTTATATAATGATCTCTATTTTTGGTTTGGTCATATTTTTTAAAATTACCTTTAAAATGACTTCTCTGGCAGATAGTGCAATAAGATGTTAAGTAAGTTAAAATTAAAATAAGGCTACTCATTTTTAATGTTAGACTACATTACATTATACATAAGAAAATGATGCCCTGTGACCTTCCTCAAAAACGTAATAGAAGCTCAAGAACGCCAACTCTTTGAAAAGAGGTTACGACTTTCTCATTGGTATTTCTGCAAAGCACTGCTCTCTGTGATCTGATTTATATTATTCCCAACCAATAACAGAAACAACTGCATTCCAAGTTATTTTAAAATGCAGAGAGCTACCACTGCTAAATAAAATCTCTCATGATGATTTTTACTCTATATTCAAATAATGCTGCTTCCCCCCCATAGGAATTTAAGAATGGGAACAATTTCATGTATCCTAATCTATGAGAGATATAGGTATTGTTTGTGAAGTTCATGCTCCCAAATTTAAATCCATCCTGACTCATCTTTTTTTTCTTGACAAAGGCAACATCTGCCTCAAAATAGTTTTCTCCTTCATCTCTGGACCTCACTCTAACCTACTTCATGTTTATTTTTTTCTTCTCTCTTTCTAAATATTATAGAAAAATTATAAAATGCTATTAAAATGAGGCCTACTCACAGATTTAATTCTAAATGTATTTATACAAACCATATGAAAACTTAAAAAAACAACAACTCACGATTGCCAATTTCAACAAGATCATAACTGTAATTTACTAATCGTAATCTGCAGGCTCTTTGCCTATAATATTTGTTATATATTTTTAAAGTTATGTTTAATTGAAAAATATAGTAAGGATACAGAAATTATAGAAGACAGTAAGGGAGATATATATGAATTCACTTCCCAATGTCAGCAAATATTAACTTTTTACTATACTCTCTCAATATGATTTTATCACTCTCTTCTAATTAGTCACCATTATAAAGTTGTTACATATTCTTCTCTCAACATTTCCACGTACATACATTTCCATGAACAATAGAACAGAGATTTTCAAACTAGTTGTGTTCCAAATTCAACTGTGGCCTGCTCTGTATTCTCCATCAGAATATTTTTTATATTTTGAAAGAGTTGACAAAGGAAGCATTTATGCAACAGAGATTATAAATGGTCTACAAAACCTAAAATATTTATTATTTGCCTCTTAACAAACCTCTGCTATAGTGTCATTTTGCATTTTTTAAAATTTAATGTAGCATATACAAATGTTTAAATTAATGTATGCCTGAAGCTATACATTATAATACAATGTTACTTAATAAAAAATGTAAAATAAATTTTATATTAATCGTATCTTCTTACAGATGTCTTCTGCAATTTTTAAAATTCCATTGTTTTTGAAAATTATTAATGTTGACATGATATTTATAGGTATAATTCATCCTTTCAAACTGCACATGGTTAAAATATCACTGAAAAATACCAGAATTTATTGACTTGACTGACAGTCATTCACGTTGTGCTCAACTGTTAGTCATTAAAAGTATACCTGAAATACATATTGCCATGCACATTTCTTTGTATACAAGTAAGATCTCTTCCATTGTATGACCTAGAAGTAACACCGCAGGCTACAAAGTATGCACACTTTAGTTTTACTCAAGATTGTCAAAGTATTAGTCAAAATAACTTTTTGACTACGTTTTCACCAAAAATTTATGATCTTATTTTCCTACATCTTTGATATTACTTTGTGTCATCACAGCTCTTTAGTTCTGTTGTTGATATATCCTTGCTATTGTATATGCATTGTCCTGGTTACCAGTGTACCAGTGATGAATTCACTGATTTAGCTCCAAATACAGCTTTTACTGTCCTTCTGGAGTCACACTCCCTAAACATTTGTCCTTTCACGTTAGACTCTGTCATTAGAAGTCACTGGAGGGCATGCAAAGTCATAGAGAGAAAAAGGGGTATCTCTTCCTCAATCTAGTATATTTTTCTTGTCTAGGACTGAAGTCAGCAAATTGGAATGCAAGAGTCCTGTTTGCATATACTCACCTCACTGCCCACATAGTCTGACTTCAGCCTACCCAGGCCCTTTAGCAAGCTCTCAGCTACCTGGATGGCTGCTCCTATGGAATATTTCCAGCCCATGACTTCTGGAGAACTTCCCGTTGGAAACTTTAGGAGAAAGCAAAGAGAGTATTCTAAGTTCTTAAGTTCCCTCAACACAGAGATAGCAACTGTTTCCTGTATTTGCCACTTCTTTAACCTGACACTCCTTTTTAATTTTATTCAGTACTTACCCACCTTTTATTAGCTAGTAACTTTATATTAAATTTTCCTTGTTAAAGTCATCAGTGTTATTATTGTCTTCTGAATGGATCCTGATTGGTACAATATATTTTAATACATTTATAGGCCATTCAGCTTTTTTTAAATATGTATATACGTAGGTCAATAGGTAGATTATAGATAGATGATAGATGGACAGAAGTACTCCCAAGGAAGGTGGGTATAGTAGATATTCTTTATGTGCTTGAGATTTTAATCCTTTATATGATCTATGGTTTGTAAATATCTTCTCTATATCTGTGACATTCTTCAAATTCAAAGGCGTACTTTGATATAGAAAATTGGATCCATATTTTCATTTTTGGTTTGTGCATTTTGTGTCTTATATAAGAAACTTCATTGTCCTAATATCATAAATGTTTGCTTTTATTTTTCTCAAGAAGTTTTAGAATTTTGCTTTGTTATATTTAATTCTTTAATATACCTGGAATTTTATGTAAAGTAAAATTGCTAATATTATTTTACTTTTTTCTGTATAATATTTTTTGCCTTTGCATCTTATATTAAATAAATCTTTTCTCAAGTAATTTATAGTATAAACTCATCCTTTAACAAGTAATTTTAAACAATGGTCTAATTGAGATTTGCTAATTCTATTTAATTTGTGCTATTTATTCAGTTCAGTATCAATATCTACTGTTTTGATTTTGATAGTTTTAGAAGTTTTGAAATATGCTAAGATAAATAAACATTTCTCTATCTCCTCTTCCTTCTTCCTTAGAATTACTATGCCCTTTTTGACTTTTCACAATTTCAACAGAATTTGGGGTAATCTCATCAAGATCTAAGAAAAAAACACTTTAGAAATATATATTGAATACATATTGAATGTATTATTTTTGTCAAAAAGAAATAATTACAATGTTGAGTCTTTCCAAAATAATGTGGTATTTCTCTTCATTTATTTAGGTCTACCTTCAGTAAAGATTTAATTTTTTTTCCAGAACAGACCTGAATGATTTTGGTTATATTTATCCCTAGATACTGTTAAAATAATTAAAATAAGAACATCACTAAACTAAGGTGGTTCTAATACCTTGATAACCTATGTAGCAAAATTAACATAAGCCAGAGATAATACAATTGATTTCAAGAAAATTTAACTGAAAAGTTAGCATAAACAGTAATCAAATAATTTCCTTTCTTTACTTTCACATCTTACTTCTCTATTAAAACCTCTCCTTATCTCCTGGGATAATGATGTGGAGTGCTCCTAATCAGTTCTCATTTGGTACTGTTAAATTCAAATTAATGTATTTTTGAACAAGCTTGAAAATTTTAATATGTATCAGTTTATCTTTTAACAGTACTATATATTTTTCTATATCAAATGAACTTTCAAAAATCACATTTGAATTAGTTTTGCTAGTGATTTTTTGTAAGAAATTTTGTATTCAGCAAACCTGATCTGTCTCATTTCTCTGTTCTAGCAGTTTGTAGGTTTGCTTGTATTTTCTATGTAGTAATCATATCATCTGTGACATTTTACTTTATATTATGTATCACATGGAATAATTAAACATTCCTAATGACAAAGATATTTAATCATCAAAATGTAATTTATTGACTATTAACGACATATACATGTTAGCATATTCTTTAAAAAAGAAAACTTTCCTCCAGAAATAAAGTTTAGCAGCTTTGAGAGCCCTCGTGTGGAAGCAAGTCAAGTAAAACCTCACTTGCATTTTGTGCTTTAAACCATATAATTTTACACATTAACTGATTTAATCAGCTTTGGCAGCTTTTACTTATATTGAAAACTTCGGAAAGTTAATTTACCTGTGTATAACAGGATAGCAGGTTGGTCTGTCCTTAAACAAAGATATAAAAAGAGAATACATCCCTTTTCTTTTCTTACTTAACAGTGTCTCTATATTTACACATAGACGTTTCAAAACCTATTATTAGTAGAGTACAGGGGACCTGCCTGGGAGAGTTCAAGTACTGTAGAGAGTGGGGAGGAAGATATAACCTCCAGAACCCTCAGTCTTTAAAGGAGCATACAGAAGCAGAAAGAAGTCTTACCCCTGGCCAAGGAACTGTGGGGAGAAAGAACCATACCCATCACCCAAAGAAGCTATAGCAACTGTTTATGGGAATGCACAGAAGACCTACCCACACCACCCCACCTTCACCCCTTTCCCACCGTCCACACATACCCAGCCCCCTGTGTTGGATTGCTGCTCTGAGTGAATACCATACCCCAGGGGATCAAGGGATCTCACAGGGACAGAATTTAAATTTGTTCCATGGCTGGGGAGCTGCACAAAAATAGAAGCAGTCTCCATGTGCATTATCAGAAGATATTTCTAAACTTGTTCTTAGTGGAGCATAGGGAACCAGCCTGAGAAAGTCCAGGAGAACAGTGGGCAGGGAGACCCATCTCTCCAAATCTTTAAAGGAGAGCACAAAAGACAAAGACATCTTGATCCCTGACCATGGAGCAGGAAGCAGCAAGAACTAGCTCCATCACTCAAATAAGTTATAGTAACTGTGCATGAGAGTGCACATAAAAACTCAAAAGAGATAAATAGCTGGGAAGCAGAAGAAACTGAAAGGAACAGAAAACCATACAGAGGAAAAAGCAAATAAAAATAAAAGGGAATGAAGCAACAGACACAGAAAATGAAATACAATACAAAGGCTCAAATGACAGCAATAAAGCCCTACATATCACTTATTACCCTGAGCATGAAGGGACTGGACACATCAATCAAAAGACATAGAATGACTATGTGGCTCAAAAAACAGTACCCATCAATATTATTCTTATAAAAGACTCATATCAGAGCCAAAGACAAACACAGGATGAAAGTTTAGGGCTATGGAAGAATTTATCAAAGCAACATCAATGAAACAAAATCAGGAACTGCAATGTTAATTTCAGACAAGACAAACTTCCACCTGAAAATAATATCTCAAGGCGAGGAGGGTACTATATTATGATCAAGGGGTTAATTCAACAAGAAGAAGCAACTATAGTTAACATATCTATACTCAATAGCTGGACCATACAATATATAAAACAAATACTGACAGAGATAAAGGCAGACATTGACATCAACACAATAATGGAGAACTTTAATACTCTACTTACATCAATAAATAGATCATCCAGGCAGAAAATCAACAAAGAAATAAAGATTCTAGATGAAGCAAGAGATCACATGAACCTAACAGATATACACAGGGTGTTCTACCCCAACAAAATGAATATATATTCCTCTCAAGTGTACCTGGAACATTCTCAAGCCCATATCTTGGGACACAAAAGAAGACTAAGAAAATTTAGTAAGTTTGAAATGATAAAAAGAATCTTTTCAGACCACAAAGGGGTAATACCAGAAAAGAAACTAGAAGAACAAAACTTCAGGAACCACAAAGAAATGGAGATTGAGCAATATGCTTCTGAACAACTAACAGATCATCAATGAAATTAAGACTTATCTAGAAACAACTGAAAATGAAGAGATGAGCTACCAGAACATCTGAGACACGACAAAAGCAATACTGAGAGGAAAGTTTATAGCCATACAAACACATATCAAAAAACAAGAGAGAGACAAAATAAATCCCTAACCCCACACCCGAAGGAATTATAAAGGGAAGAACAATCAAAACCAAAAATCAGAAGAAGGAGGAAAATAATAATAAAAATAAATGAAGTTGAAAACAAAAGGATTATCCAAAAGATCGATGAAACTAAGAGCTGGTTCTCTGAAAAATAAACAAAATTGATAGACTCCTAGTTAGGATCACAAAGAAGACCAGAGATAAAACCCTAATAACAAGAATCAGAAGTGAATGAGATTTTTCATTTGAGATTACTATTGAAAGGTTAGAAATGCAAAGGATCATAAGAGACTATTATGAGCAAGTATGTGCCAACAAAGTTGTTAATCATGAACAAATGGACAGATTCCTAGAATCTTAGAAGCTAAAAAAACTGAACCAGGAAGACAGTATCTTGAACAGACAAATCAGAAGCACAGAAATTGAAACAGTAATCAAATTCTCCCCCAAAACAGAAGATCAAGGATTCATTCAGGAATGCAAGGATGGTTCAACATAAACAAATCAATGAATATAATAAAGCACATCAATAAAAAGAAAATAAAAAAAATCATATGATCATATCAATAGATTCACAAAAAGCATTGGACAAGAACCATAACCATTCATGATAAAAAACCATTGCCAAAACAGGAATAGAAGGTACATAATAAACATAATAAAAGCATTATGCAGCAGACTCATAGGCAATGTACCAAATTTATTCAATTTTAAGCTGTACTTGATCCTACACCACCATTGATGCTAAGCTACAGCCCAATTTCTTCAGAAGTTTTCATGAGAAAATAAAAAATAGTAGGATATATTTACAAAACCACCTTTAAATGTAAGCTACACCAATTTTAGGGGACATTAAAATGGCAAAAAGTATGACAGAATCAAATAAATATGGTAATACTCAGTGGTATAAAACTGAAAGACTTTCCCCTAAGATATGAAACAAAACAAGTTGCTCTCTCTCATCATTACTATTCAACATAGTCCTTAAGATCTTGACCAGAGCAATAAGACAAGAAAAAACATATTAAAGGAATCCAAATTGAAAAGAAGAAATAAAACTATCATTATTTGCAGATGACATGATATACCTATAAAATTCTAAAGACTGCAACCAAAAAACGCTGTAAAAAATAAATGAATATAACAAAGTGGAAGAATATAAAATCAACACTCAGAATTCAGTAGTTTGCTATATACAAACAATGAAGTAGAGGTAAATGAAAATAAGAAAGAAATCCCATTCTCAATAGCACCAAAATTGCTCAAATACCTAGGAAATAACCTAAAATAGAAATGAAGGACTTTTATAATGAAAGCTAAAAACTTTAACAAAAGAAATAGAAGACAAAAGAGATGGGAGAATATTCCATACTCATAGTTTGGAAGAATTAACTTAATTAAATGGCAATCCTACCCAGAACAATACAGAGATTAATGCAATTACCATAAAAATTCCAGAAACATTCTTCAAGGAAATTGAGCAAACAATACTGAAGTTTGTTTGGAATCACAAAAAATCTCAAATAGTCAAAGTTATTAAGAGAAAAAAAATAAAAGAACAGCTGAGGAATTACAATTCCTGACTCCAAACAATGCTATAAAGCAATCACCAAAACAGTTTGGTACTGGCCTCTAAAAACAAACAAACATATAGATCAGTGGAATAAAACTGATAGCCCAGAAATAAAGCCACATCTATGTGGACAGTTAATCTTTGACAAGGGAGCCAAGAGCATATAACAAAAGAAGGAAAGTGTATTCAATAAATGGTGTTGGGGAAACTGGACAGCTATTTGCAAAAATAAAGAAAAAAAAGAAAAGAAAGAAAGAAACTAGATTATTCACTAACCCCACACACATAAGTTAACACAAAATGGATCAAAGCCTTGGACATAAGACCTGAAAGCATAAAGTACTTAGGTGAGGAAAGTGCTCCATGAATGAAACTTTAAAGAAGTCTTTGGGGAAAGAACAGCTACAGCAAAAGTAACCTAAGTAAAGCTGAAAAATTGGGACTATGTCAAATTAAAAGGCTTCTGTAGACCAAAAGAAACCACCATTAAAACAAAAATACAACCCACCAAATTTGAGAATATTCATAGAACATACATCAGATAAGAGTTTACTCTCCAAAATATATAAAGAGGTCATATATCTCACAACAAAAAAAAGTAAACCCATTTAAAAAAATGGTCAGAAGATGTGAACAAACACTTATCTAAAGAAGACACACAGATGGTCTACAGACACCTGAAAAATGTTCTACCTCATTTATCATGAGATAAATGCAAATTAAAAACCATAATGTGATACCACCTCACACCAGTGAGAATGGACTATATCCCAAAGCCCAGAAATAAGAAATGTTCACGGGGGTGTGAAGAAAAATGAATCCTCCTTCACTGTTGGTGGAAATGTAAATTAGTGCAAACACTCTGGAAAGCAGTTTGGAGATTCTTCAAAGCTAGAACTGTTATTTGATCCAGCACTCCCACTCCTAGGCATATTACCAGAGAATAAAATTTCTAATCAGGAAAAATATCTGCTCCCCTATGTTTATAGCAGCACAGTTCGCAATAGCCAAGATATGGAAACAACCTAAATGTTCATCAATAGATGACTGGATAAAGTTTTAAATGATCCAGGAATTCTTCCTCCATATCTTTATTTTAAATAAAAAGTCATATCTATGATAAAGATGAGGATAAACAGAATTGGTTTTGTGTTATTTATGATAACAAAAATAACACGAGAAGGGATTTGTTAAAAAGATTACAATACAGTCATTGAACAAGTCACCTTACTCACTTAAAATCATATAATTATTTTGAAAACTAGAAATAACTTTTTACAATCTTACTAAAGTTTTAAAAATCCTATGTATATTAAACCTTAATTTGAATCAAACTATATATATGTAAGAAAAATAGCTTGTTCCTTATCATGTGCCATGTAGATATATGTATACATTTATTTAATATTCATAATATTCCTATAAAAACTATTTTATCATCATTTTAAATATGGGGAAATAAAAGCATAGGGAAATTCAGCGATTTGCTTATGATTAGACAGTAAGTGGCAAAACTGGATACACACATTCAGAATAACACACTAAGCAGTGAAAATATAGGTCAGTTTTGTTTTCAAACTTGCACATATTTTGTGTTCTCCAAATTTCCCAAAATGAGCAGTCATGAATAAATCAAATGAATTATTTAACTATAAAGATGAATATTAATGTTTCTTGTGAGAGCTGAAGGGAAAACTCCTGCTTAATCTTAACTAATGCAAAAGTGTATTGATACTTTTCATATATATTTTTTACTAAATTTTAGAAACTTACCTCAGATTCTATTTACATATTGCTGTATATATTGTTTCTATGAAAACAAAAATAAAAACAGTAAATAATTTCCATGTAGTAGCTTTATTCACACTGTCAGTTATATTTTATATTGGGGGAGGGGGAAATTACCTAGCCTGTATACCTCTGAAATAACTGATGACAGGCTTCAGCTCTGCCTGGATTCACTCATTACCCTTAGCCAGAATGCAATAGGTTCTGTGAGGAAAAATATTGCCCCATTAAACAAAGTGTCATCATTGAAGAGCAATCATTCTTTTTTATTTTTCCTGTGAGGTTATCTTAATAACTCACTCATAACAGTTATCTCCCAGGAAACATCTAGTTCATAGAGAAAGACTGTTAAACAATATGAATCTGGTACAAATAGTACACGACGAATATTTCCAACCATGAAGGGTCCATATTTATTAAAAATCTATAAAAGGAAAACACCACTGCATGATACTGCCTACTGTTGGTGGAAAACAATTTATTCTTGCTCTTTCAGAGCTTTTCATTTCTCTATATGCGGCTTGTCATATTAGAAACTATCTTTCATTACACCAAAGGAAGTTCAATAAAACCTAATTGGCAAACCTGAGTTTGATTTGCGAGACCACAGATTTGTGGGAAATCATGAGAAACTGACATTTTAGACAATCATTTTAATATCACTGGGCTGTAATTCTCTAATGAGGTGAGGGTATCCATTTTATTGCCTTTCCTTCAACTTGGGATTGGCAGGAGAATTTCCAAAGGGGGTTACAGTGACAATTTTGCGAAATACAGATTGGTGCTAAGGGAATGCAACATACATATGCATATAACTGCCTACAAGATGGACCACTAGCTCACATGAGCTAACTAGGTCATAAGCAACTTACATTCATATTCTTATATTTAATTTCTTTCTGTTCTACTGGCCTTTGTCCATAAAATAGACATACTGACAGAATTATCATTGAGGTCAAACATATATTTGTATTATTCAATACAGAGCAAAAAAGAAAATGTTACTAGAAACTTTTGCCAAAAGGTGGCACATGACAAGCACTGAGCATGGGGTTCAAGGCAAAGATGTTGATATAATTCATATTGGAAATAGTATTTTAAAACCGTTTCATTCTTCAATCCAAGACTAGCTTTCCAATGGTGAAATCTTTTCAAGAAAGGAATGAATTTTATAGACAAGAAAAGAAGCATCTAGTTGCTTAGCAATCATCTGATTTGGGGTATTGTTACATTTTCCCAAGTAGGGTTTCATTTTCTTCTAGATAATAAGATTCTGATTTGCTTTGGTTATCACAGTGTATTAGTAGACTATTGCTGTATAACAAATTATCCCCAAATTTTACAGTTTAAAATAATAAAATGTATTATCTCTTAGTCAATAGGTCAGACATGATGGATAGCTGTGTCCCCTATTTTAAGCTCCCACAAACTGCAATTAAGGTATTAGCTAGACTGCAATCATCTCAATGCCTACCTGAGGAAGAATTCACATCCATGCTCATTTAAATAGTTGATGACAGAAATTAATTCCTTGTGGGTTATCAGATTGAGATTATTTCTTACTTGCTGGCTTTTTCTTGTCGCCTTTGATTTCTTGCCACCTTTGACTTTTTGCTACATGAGCCTCTTTCCCATAGTAACCTGCTTCACCAAATGAGAAATTCAAGTATGCAAAAGAATATTCTAGCAAGAGAAAGCACTCTACCAAGATGGAAGTCAGTGTCTTTGGCAACTTAATTATGGAAGTGTGCCATTTTGGAAATGAATCATTCAATCTCCCAATGGGCCACCCGGCCTGACACTGAGTGGACCACTTCCACCAAACCATGCCCAAATTGTGAATTTGTGAAAAAAAAATTAACATTTTTTTTGGTCACTAAGTTTTGGCAAGTTTGTTATTCAGCAATAGAAAACTGAAATATCCCAAAATACCAAATTTCACTTTCACTTATATTCAGCTAGGCATTCTTAAATAGGAGAAAGAGATGGCTTTACATCAAAACTCAAGAAAATGAATACAACATGCAATATGTCCGAAAAAGTCTTGATTGCACAGAGTGATTGCTACCATTGTGCCATTTAGAGTTACTTAATATATAAAAATTATTTTTATAAATACTATGCAATAAAATAATTTTGAAGATCCAGAAAATACTTTTCTATAATTTTATCAATATTCCTGTGGCAGAAGGTATTGGATGTTAACATCCATTCAGCTGAACAGAGGGAAAAGATTTTTCACACTCTAAGGTTTTATAGAAAGGGAAAATGAAAGAGTTAGGGAAGTGAGAGAGAGCATCCAGAAGGAGGTGGAAGTTGGACTGATATTGAACAAAGGGTTGTTTTGTACACAAGGTGAAATGTGTCCTAAGTAAGGAAAATACGCATAGATGTCAAAAGGTAGGATACAGGCTCAGTGTCTTTTCTTAAGACAACAAAATAAATCTTAGGGAGGAGTGTATGAAAAGTTGAAGGCAGATTGCTTACAAAGCTAAAATGTGAAATAATTTAGTACTAGATTTAAATCTGGATGGCAGTTCAAGTAATTGCTGTCAATTTTCCAGTTGTATTTACATGCATTAATTAGGAATCCAAATAAATCTTTTTCATGGATTTTCTCTTTCTATTCCTGAGACATTCAATACAGCACACTTTTTTTCATCACAGTGAAGTTAATTCCTTTTTTTCTCAAAGAATTCATCAAAATGTGAAAAACATATTTATATCTATATAATAAATTAAATATTTCTGTAATACATTTTAATATTGTTTCCCTCATTAATTAATGATTATAATCATTATTAAGTTTCCCTTATTAATCCTAAAAACTTCGGTGAAAATAATTGACAACTCTACACATCAGTTGGTAGGCAGTTTCAACACTGCAGAAGTATAATCCACCTACCTCTGCATTCCCACTCTCATTTCAGAATCCTATTTCTAGTATCAAGTTAGAGTTCCTTAAGTTTTAGTATTTACACATTTGCTGATTTACCTATTAACTAATATGCTTTTTATTTAACTAGTACATTCAAGACCTAATGTCTCTGATCAAAATCTTGAAACAATAATGTTTAGATCTCTGGGCACAGATGTTAGTTCCCAAGGTCTTTGAAATACTCTGCTAAATAGTTCTCCACTTATTGGGTTCAAATTCATAACCCAGCTAGATCAACATATTGTAGGTCAAAATATTACCCAAATATAGCTATATATCTGAGAACATAGTATTTCCTAAAATGCAATTCCAGAAATCAAAAGAGATCACCTGTGTTGCATCAGAGTTTTCTTAATACATATTATATTATATCTGTAGTTTGGCAGAGTCTTTCCCTAGAGTGGTTTAGTATGTTCCTATCTCCTAAGAACAAAGGGAACTGGAAACTACCTAAGTGCCCAATGTCAGATGAGTAGACAAAGAAGATGTGGTATAAAAACAAAATGGAATACTACGCAGCCCTTAGAAGTGATGAAATCCTGCCATTTGAATCAACATGGATGGATCTAGAGGAGATTCTGCTAAGTGAAATGAGCCAAAGAAGAAGAATAGAAACCAGATGATCTCACTCATAGGTGGCATGTGAATAGACAAAACGAAGGAACAGATGAAAGAAAATCAACCTTTGAACACTTGTAATAGAACTGAGGTTACCAAAAGGGAATGAGACAGGGAAAGGGGGCATTTGATGGTGAGGCCTACTGCACAATGTTGAAGAGCACTTGGTGATTTAGAGGAGGGCAGGATGTGTTGACATACAGCCAAGGAATGGGGCAAGTGCACATAGACAAAATATACATATGAGGAAAATTCTAAAAAATAAAAACTTAAAAATAACAGAGGGAACAGAGGGGTTTACATGTCTACTTCGCTCTCCAGACACCCGAAAAGAATCGGAATGTTGAGGATGTTTAGATAGAGAATTGCTAGCATTGAAAAGAAGTGGGCAAATCATGGCACTTGGTATCATATTTGGCACATAATGTGGGTTTTTTTAATAGCCTAAATACTATGAATAGCTGTACATTGTTTAAAGGCTAAAAAATTTAAGGAGGAATAATATTTTGTAACAAATGAACTTTATATGAAATCTAAATTTCACTGTCCATAAATAGTTATTGGAACACATACATACGCATCTGTTTACATATTGTCTATGACTGTCATTCACTACAGTAGTAGAGTTGAGTAGTTATAACAGAAACTATATGGCACAAAGACTAAAATATTTGCTAATTGACTCTTACCAGAAAAAGTGTGCTGTGAAAAGAAAGAAACATTTGGCTGAAGAAGAATGGGATTTTTACTGGAGATAGGATCTCCTCTATGTTTCTGTCTTTGATGTGGGACATACTTTCTTTCAGGCCCTCTGCTCAAAATTTGACAGGTATTTTGTGACTTTCCTTAAACCTTGTATATAATCATCATTTGTTTTCTGTTTATTTTTCTTTTAAAATGTCTTTGAAAAAAATCATATGATTATCTCAATAGATACAGAAAAAGTATTTGATAAGAATCAAACTTCATTTATGTCAAGAACTTTCAAAACTGGGTATAGATAATGTACCTCAATAAATATGTCAGAATAGAAAAAAATAGCCAATATTATACTTGATGGTAAAAAAAATGAGTGTTTCCTCTAAGAATCAGAAACAAAGAAAGGTTGCTCACTCTCAACACTATTATTCAATTTAATTTTGAAAGCTCTAGCCAGCACAACTGGATAAGAAAAGGAAATAAAGTTATCCAAATCGGAAAAAGAATTAAAGCTATCACCACTTGCAGAAGACATGGTAATATACATCACAAGGCCAGTGAAAAACTTTTAAAATTACATAGAATAAAGTGACAGACTACAAAGTTAATATACAAAAAACCTGTGTTTCTCTATATAAACTGTAAACTAGAAATTTTAAAACATTGTTATTTATAATAGCATCAAGAATAATGAAATATCTTGGCATTAATTCAAGGAAAGAAATGAAAGAACTGTACATTAAAAACTACACTAATTAAAGAAATATAAGATGACACTAAGAAATGGAAAGATAAATTCTGTTCTGATGTACTGGAAGGATTAACATTGTTAAAAATGGTTACATTATATTAAGCCATATATAGAATCAGTGCAATCAACTATCAAAATACCTATTTTCACAGAAATAGAATAAAAATAATGAAATTTATTTGGAACTATAAAAAATTCAATAGCAAAGATGATCCTGAAAAAAAAAAAATACAACACAAAAATGAAGGTAGAATGCTCCCTTGACTTCAAACTGTGCTACAAAGCAATGATAGCCAAATAAGCATGATTTGGAAATAAAAACAGTTTAATGGAATAGACAACCCAGCAATAAACCACACATATATGGACAATTAAATTATGATAAAGGAACCAAAGTTACACAATAGAGCAGGGACATTTTCTTCAATAAATGGTCCTGGGAAAACTACATAGTAACATGCGAAAGAATGACTAAGCCACTATCTAAATCATAGTAAATAATTTAATTCAAAATGAATTGGAGATTTGGATGTAAGACCTGAAACTATAAAATACATAGAAGAAAACAGGTGTTAGAGATATCTTTTGGGGACTCAACTCCAAAGTCAAAGGAAACAAAAGTCAAAATAAACAAATGGGACTGCAGCAAACTAAAAGAGCTTCTGCACAGAGAAAGAAAATATCATCAAAATGAAAAACATTCCTACAGAAAAGGAGAAGATATTCATAGATCATATATCTGATAAGGAGTTAATATCCAAAACATCCAAAGAATTCATAGAACTCAACAACAGAAAAGCCAACAATCTCATTAAAAAATGGACAGAGGATCTGAAAAGACATTTTTCCAAAGAAACCATGTAGTTGGGCAACAGGCACATGAAACCTCTGATTACTAGAAAAAAAGCAAATTAAAATAACAATAAATATCATCTCACACCTGTAAGAACGACTATTATTCAGAAGCCTGAAAACAAGTGTGGGAGAGGATGAGACAAGGAAATACTTACAATGTTGCTAGGAATTTAAATCTAAAATTGGTACAGCTTTTATGGAAAAGAGTATGAAGATTCCTCAAAATATTAAAAATAAAAATTTCATACAATTCCATGATCACACTTCTATAGCCAATAGCTGGAATCAACATAAGTGTCTATTGATACGTTTAGTAGAAAAAGATGTGTGAAATACATAAAGTGGAATATTACTCAGCTATCAAAAAATCCTGATATTTGAAACAATATGGATATAGAGGTACTTATGCTTAGTAAAATAAGTCAGAGACAGACAAATACTGTATGATTTCACTCATACGTGGTATATAAATCAAACAAATGAATGATCTAAATAAAACAAAAATAAACTTTTAGTTCATAAAATCCAAGTAATGATTACCAGAAGGGAAGTAGGAAGGGGTTGGCAAATTAGATAAAAGCAGTCAATCTTTGGTGAAGGATGTAATTAGACTATTAGTGGTGAAATTAATTTTGTATATTTTCAGATGTGATTTATAACATGCACACCTGAAACTTAGGTAATGTTATCATGCAAAGTTACTTCAATAAAAACTATTTTCAAAAAAAGTAAAAAGGGTTATTAGTTTCAAAGACAATAATGATGCTCTGCTTGAAATGTCTGCATTTAGTTTTTTCTATAATAAATATAATAGACCCAAGAACCTAGAAAAAATAAAAATATAATGTCTGTGATTTTTTTGCTGTTGTTCTAGTTTCAGCATTTCACAGCAGGAAACCTGCAACGATTTTCCAATTAGACATCTTAATTTCAGTATCTTCACAGTCTTTTAGAATTGAAAATAACCTCAGAATTTCTGTTCAAACCGCTCATTAACAAAATAATGACTCTGTGACTATGCTGCAAAATGACTTTCTCAAATTTGTCACTGTAATTTGTGATAGACTAAGACTGAATTCCAGATTTACCATACAAAAACTCAGTGATTTTTCTACCATGCTCTGATCTAGCCTCATATTGACCTTCTCATAAAAATTTTAGATCAAACCAAGCTTATACTCTAAAGCAAGGATGTAGTTTGTGGGTCAAGTTTTGCTCTCTACCTATAAATGAGGTTTTATTGGAGCATAGCCATGATCTTTAGCTTCCATATTGTCTACGATTGCTTTTGTTCTACTACGGCACAGTTGAGTAGTTACCTCTAGAGACTATGACTCGCAAGGTCTAAAATACTTATTTAATTCTTTGCAGAAAATGGAGATCTCAGCTTAGACTCACACAAAGTATTCTGTGATGTTGAAGGCTAATTATTTTCTGAATCCATTCTTCTATAGTAACAAAGCAACTAAAGCTGATTTTTTTTCTTAGCTAGGCACATGACATCCTGAAATGATTACGCTTCTCATCTTCTTTTACATCTTGGTGTGGCTAATGGGATCCATCTGAAGCCAGTAGACTTGTGTATGCTCTTTCAGAAAGAGTCCTTTATGGAAGGAATTGTGTCTTTCTCTTCGCTTTGTCTTTTTCTTTCTAGTTAGAAGAATACAAAATAACTGCAAAAGTCAACATGCAAACAAGATGACTTGGAACATGGAGTTTCATGTGGCAGAGAAACAAGATAGTAAATCCTGAGTCCTTGATGTTAGAATGTTTCTACACTCCTCCTACCACATACCTCTGGGTTTTTACATGAATAAGAAAAACAACTGTATGGTAAACATTATATTCTATTAATTCAGATTTTCTGTCACTTGCAATTCATTTTAAGCGATACATTTTCTAAATATTTTTTCTTATAGACAAGATAGTATCTTTATAGCTTGTTGAATTGGCTTTGCCTGTTCCCACACCACCATTCTTTCGTTCATGCTCCTAGCTCATGCTGGAAGGCCACTCTATCCAACACCACCTGACTACATTTTATGAATTATGCAAAGCAGTTGAGTTCTATCCACATCCTGAAGCACTTTTCTCCTCTTTTCCTGTTTAAAATTAAGTGCAACATGTTTTAGCAATTGAGATATGTTCTGTGGTAATTCTTAGAGTCATATATTTTGGTCATTTATGTTCATGAAAATGCTGACTTTTAAGGAATTGGGATGGCTTCTTTTGTTTTATCTTTATCTCCAGCATCTCCATACTACAGGTAAGCACTAAAAACTTGATACATTTATTTAAATAAATAAATTTGAGCAAAAGTGAACCATACTTACTTACGAACTCACAAGCTCTCATTCTTTAAATACAGAACATGTTCTATTATCTGAAGTACAATGTATATAAGGAAGTCAAAGGAAGATCTGTGCCAGAATAGCTCATTTGAAACTGCTTATGTTGAACATTTAAGCAATGAATTATATACTGCCTACTAAAGACATCATGATACAATGCACATTATCATCATGCATGATGCATTGGACACATGTGCCACACTCTCACTGAATGAAGTGGTTCTAATTCCATATTTGAGTTCTTCCTTTATTATTTATAAGATGCTTTCAGATCCTGGAAACTACTAGTCATACCTTCTTCCTAAGTGATAGCACATTAGACAGATATATTTAAACTAAGGAGTGAAAAGCTAATCAGATACTCTTTATATTTGTCCCTGTTCATGAATAAAATGGGAATGTATTGACTTATCAAGTACTTGAATGTCAGAGCTCAAACATTTCCTGAACCAATAGCCAGGCAGTTTGCCCCTTCTGGAACTGCAGAAGGTAGGCTAAATCTTGTTTAACTGCAAGATATTGAACCATTTATGTAAACCCAGTCTTCAGTTCTTACATAGTGATGTGCAGTCTGTCTATTCACTTTAGACTACAGCAGAGCTCTTAGCACATTCTTACAAATGAATTGATGTGTCAGTCATAAGTCTACCTACAAGACAAGTGCCAGTGGTTGCTGATGGGAAAATTGAATGGGAGTCATATAAGCAATGATTTTTTTTTTTAACACATGAAAGTTCCTTGATTCCAATTTTTTGCACTCATTTTGAGGTAGTTCAATGGTCAACCTCCCCTGGAGAGGCAGACAGTTGCCTATCTGCAGAAGCAGGTGAGATAATGGAGGATGCAGAAACTCATCAGATGGCGCCAGAACAGAGTGGCTCTCCAGTCTTTTGTTTATTTTAGTTAAGTTGTTCCTGTTCAAAACTCAAAGTCTTATTCTTCCAGTTCTATTAAACATTTTGTTCATGTCTTCTTGATTTCTTTGTCAGTTTTTGCTCCCTTTTCAATTTCTTATCTGAAATATTCTTTTTCTTAAAGAGAATGTGTCAAGTTATGTTTGTGTCACCACCAACCTTGGTTTCAGAAACAAATCATACTCCTTCACCTTGCTTCATACCTTCATCCCGGCCCCGCATGATGTTAGAAAAGCAAATTTCTTCATCCTTATACCTCAGCCCTAAGTTAACTATGAAAATAGGAAAAAAAAAACCCCACAGTTTTGTAAGTTAGTCATTGTCTTAAGTTACCTCTGGATTTCTGCCCTATTTCTATTCTATTACAGTCTCCTTCCACATATTTCTCCTCCCTATCTTCAGGACCTTCTCCAATCAGTGAAATGTTTCTTAGTCACTGTAAATTCTCTTCCCTCCTTCATGAATTAATTGGTTATGTTGGGGAAATATAATGCAAAACAAATTGGAAAAACCTTCTCCCAATCCAGAAAAAGAAAAAGGTGGCAGAGACATCGAACAGTACTGTTACTGAATAAATATTAAACCAAAATGTGGTGCCCACCACCAGCCATTCCCTAAAAGGCTGCAGAAACAGAAGGAAATCTCATGCTTTTATACAGCCTATCAGATATAATGTATTCCATGTATATTTTCAGGATAAACAATAACTAACTTTAAGTAAGAGAACTTGACAGCATTATTTGTCACACATATGTCATCCTAACTTTACCTGGTAATCAGAGTGGCCATCATTGTTGGCCAGTTGGTTTTATCCAAAGGATAAACAGAATTCTTCCACCTATATAACAGGAGGCAATTTTGTAATTTGGAGGATGGCAGCCAAATTTAGGCTCCCACCTACCCAAGAAACTAGGAGACAAGGGTATTTCTTCTGATGTTTACATTTCAAAGTATTGGATTCCATCTCTTCTCTCCTTTAGAAAGACATTACTGAGTCATACAACTGACAAAAGCTTAGCTACTTTCAAAGGGATATATAAAATTTTAAGGAGAGGAGAATGAGCTTACTAGCTTTCTAAAATAAATACGGTGCAAAACAGGATCAGGAGAAGTTTCTTCCTTTATTTTCTAAAGTCAAGATTAGGTCTCTACTTTTTAATGTGTATTTGTCCTTATAATTATACCTTAACTATAATCTCCATGTTCTACCTAGTGTGATCATGTATAATGAGAGAGATTATGAACATATTTCAAAAATGAGGTTGTGGGAGAAATCAGAAAGAAAAGTGGGATAGATACTGCTAAAAGAAAAATATCGTTTTGGACATAGTTCAGAAACATTCACTGATTGTCACTAAGGACCATAATGTTACATAGTATTCTTGGGCTCCATCCCAGACATTCCTATTCAATAAGGTTTGGGAACTTGTGTTTAAGCTCCAGAACATATAATGATTTTCATGAGCAGCCAGGTTCAGAACCATTGACCCGAGGCATAACAAAAAGAGCATCTCTCTCATTTTCCCTTGAGTCAGTCCTACAGAGTTTGCCCTAAGATCCTAGAAAAAAAGGAGATAGAAATAAAGGAACGTTGTAATACTAGCAGATTATTAATAATAAATAAGCAGAGTCCATTCTATTTGAATATTAATGTGGAATTAAAATTCTGTATCCCACTATGAGTAAAAAGTTGTTTTTTTTAAGACCTCCCCAGTGATCTTCTATAGTATTTATAGAAACAGAATAGAATGGTGGTCACCAGGTCCTAGGGGACAGGAGAACTGGAAAGATGTTGGTCAAAGGCTACAGACTTACAGATGAACAAGTTCTGTAGATCTGATGCACAGAATGGTGACAATAACTAAGAGTATTATATTATATACTTGAAATTTCGAAGAAACCAGACCTTAAATAGTTTCACCATAAAAAAGAAATAATAATTATTACACACACAGAGGTTAGCTAATCCTACAGTGTCAATCATATTGAAATAGATAAATGCATCAAGTCAAGACACTGTATACCTCAAACCCCCAAGATGTTATATATCAATTACATCTCAATAAAATAAAAACAACAGAAAAGAGCTACTGCTGCAGAGGATCCCTACTTCTCTCCCAGTTGCCATTGGTTTGGAAATGGACATCCAGCATGACACCAGGGCTTCACGGGAGGCTGCAGAAATAATAACAGGATGTGTACAAGTTACAAGAATGGGAGAGACGAGTAGGAAGGGACATCCAGGGATCTCTAGGTGGTGACACAGATCAATCTGCCAATATCTATACCTTCCTCATCTTGATTGTTTTCCTCTATATTCTTAAGTTTATAGATGAAAAGCCAAAGATGAGCACATTTCTGCTGACAGGTGACTGACAGCAATAATTAAGCAAAAAGTTTGGTTGAAGGCCGAGTTTTTTGAATAGCATTTGCACCCTTGGGGCTGATAAAATATGAGTTTCTCTGTGCCTGCAGACAAACTGGAAAACCTACAAAAGATGTTTTCAAGATTTCCTGGTAGGGGGGACAGCACTGCTCAGCAGCAGTGTTCTGTTTAAACAGAAAATGGTCTAAAAGCAGTGTCTCGAGCACAATGGGGATGGGTGGAGAGATGGGAAAGCAGATAAAAGTGCACAGGGATATTTTTACAAAGCAATATGATTTAATAAACAGCAAAAAGAAAAATCCAAGAGGTGTGATGTCTAATAAAATGATTTAAGATGCAAGATAAACTGAGCTCAATGATAAATATAAATGCTTTTGGAGCATGCTACAGGTGATATGAGTCTTTTATAACCCTATTCACTAAACAAAAGTACAACCATTCCAAACCACAAAACTAGAGTAAATACCAGCTCACATCACTGTAGGAATAAAAATAAACTAAAGAAATGGTGACTCCTATTCTTAAATGAATTCAGTTTCATCTACTAATTATTAGGAAATTCAGTTTCTCAGATTGTGACATTACAGAGTAAATGGTCTACAGAAAATCTATTTGTGAAAAATGTCACAAGATAAATCATTTATACTGAGTACCAGTTATATGCCAGGGAGAAGGCTGTGTTCCACACATATTATCTCAGAAACACTCAGAGTTATCCTAAGAATTAGGTGCTGTTTACATTATATACACAATATATACAGTATATGTGTGTGTATATACGTGTGTGTGTGTAAAAAATTGCCCAAATCATATAACTAAGGAATGGTGTAAGCAACGCGAAACTGGGGGATGTCAGGTACAAAGTTCTTTGCATCTTCACACTGATTTCTAGTATAGATTCTGTGGAGTATGTTTCCCAAAGGCTTCCACTTTGGAATTCTATTCTAAATGGTCGAGTCATAAAAAGCCAGAAAAATTCTCCTTTTCTCACTCAACATGCAATTTCTAGATGACTTCAACTACTCAGTTATTTTCAAAAGGACAATCACCTACTCAGACTTTCAATATTTTATGGACTCAATGATCTCCAAGATTTGTCTATAATATTTCCTATCAGAAAAAAATTTTGATCATGCACTATACATATAAATAATTCTATGCTAATATATTACTATATTGCATATATTTTAACACATATCTAAGACAGACTTCTAAATGAGATTAAATAAATATTATCTCCAATATAGTAAAGTACTTTTGAGTTTTATTTATTAACACTGCCCAAATATACTAAATGAAATGTGATTAAACATGCTGCCTTTAAAAAAATCTTTTAAAAATATTTTGTTATACAATTAGATTAATTAGATTCTAGGTTATTCTCTAGGTTCAGTTTATTTCTGTCAATGTGAGGGAATCTTTTGTTTGGCTTAGAAACCATTGAAAGCAAATATTCCATTAGCAAATATCCATTTTGCCTGATTTCAATCATCTGTCCTTGAAAACTCCTTAGATAGCATTGTTTTTCTTCTATTTTTAACAAGTCACTTCATATAGCTAACAAAATATGAACTACTCTAAAACGGTTTGAAAAATCCTCTTTCCAAGCTTCTTAAATGTGTGTGCTATTGTGTGTAGGTGAGTGTGTATATATTTATCTGTTGCACTCATCGCTAATACAATTAAAAAACTTTCAAATGTCCATTTTCAAGATATTATTTCTATAATGTGAAAGGCAGTTATATTTTTCCTTAATGTTAATACAAAACTTCTTTATGGATAATTACAAGTGTATTTTGATGGACTCTTTCACACCTGAGCAAATGACCATTGTTGCCAACCATGGAATGTGGAATAAAAAGGCTGCCACTAGAAGTGTCAGCTCTAACACTTCCTTAGCATCTATGTGTGTTTATATTTTTGATATCAACATAAAATTTCAATCTCTAGATTATTATTTTAAGTCTTCCTTCCATATGCTGCCACTGGGGCACATTAGTTAAAACTCAATAAAAAAGTTAGTATGTAAAAGGCCCTGACAGACATGTGAGAGCTGTCACCTCAGGGCCATCCTCAGGGCAGATTTATACAACAGATCCTGGTACAACATAAAGACTATGCTTGGCAGCTGGAGCCCATTCATAGGTAATACTTAGTAAAGCTCAATTCCTTTTCAAGAAATGAAAAACAAATAGAAGTTCCAATCTTCTCTTCACCCACCACGAGTACTCACACACCTCTCTGGAGACCACCACTGTCAACTCCAAGTAGATGTCCCACCAACACCCTAAAACACTTTATCCAAACAGAAAACCCTTCTTTACTGCTTCGTTTCTGCCATAAAATTAAAACGTATACTTTTTCTTTGTTCCTATCATTGATTAGTAAAAGGAAAATACCAGCAATCAAGATTTGTTTATCAGTTTCCAGGTGCCAGCACTATACCAGGAAATACAATGTAAATTTAAACTAAAATGTTAATATCCTTAATATGCAAAGTACTTTTAACTTAAAAAGAAGTGATGATTTCCCTGTAAATGCATTGAAAGATTTGATTTCATTAATAATCAAATAAGCACAATTTTTTGAAAAAGACCACTTCTTATCAATCAAGTTACATATTTTAAGTGGCAGTAGTCTATACTGGTGACAGAGAATATATGTTTGGAAGCCCATTTGATAAAATCTTATAAAAAAATTTGAAATATTTATGCCATTTACAACTACGATTAACAATTCTATTTTCATAAATTTACTCTAAAGGAGTAATTATAGATGAACAGAAAGATTGATTTAAAAATTAGTCTTTCTTAGCAAGATTTGAAGATTTGGTAAATCAAGGATGGTGGATCCAAAAGATGGACAACTATAAGATAACAAAAATAAAATTCTGGAAGAATATAGAGCAGTCATAAATATGTTCTTGATATAATTTTAAGTGAAATAAAGGCAAGTTATGAAAGAATTTAAAAGACAAACTCAATTTGTAAAAAATATCCTTAAAAATAAGAATAGAAGGAAGCAGATTTTAACTATATATTTCAGTAATAGGGTTAATGTGGTTTCTATTTTATTTTTCATATTTTCTTTAAAAATGTCTATTGTAAATCTATATATATTCACATGCTTACATATATATACATATAAAATATACATTCTAGACATTACATTTTTCACACCTGAAATATATTTGGGAATTCTATGAAATGTAGTCAAAATAAATCATATATGTATATACGTGTGTGTGTATATGATTAAAAGAGAGGGTTCAATAGTAGATTCAACTATGAGCAATGCAAGTTTCAAATACACCCTATACTCACTCCACAAAAAATCAAAGAAAACAAATTGAAAAGAGAGAAAAATATATGAAGGACTATAAATCCTGATACGTCAATGACTTTTTCTATCTCTTTCTAAGGTTTTCAAGAGTTAAAGTAAATCTTGGGAACAGAGCAGATATTAGTAACTAGAATCTAGTTCTGTTTCTTCCTATAACACAGAGGAGGCTAGAATTAACATAATGTGTGATTTGTATATTAAGCAGATCAGTACTATCTGTTCTATCTGAATTAATATTTCTATGAAACGCTTTCCGCTAAATTCATTTCTTGCTTTTTATATGGATTTTCTATGTAAATATGAATATTTAAATGTATATAAAAATAAAATATAAATCTGTATTCATATTTGTGTATATATACATATATTTTCTAGCCATAATAAATCATTCTGAACAATATTATTATAAATATTAAACTAAATATATAATATTTATATTAGAAATATAAATAATAAAAAATTATCAATGTAAAAAGATTTTAAACTTATTTTGAAGTTAAACTTTATATTAGCACATGATTTTAGAAAAGTTGACACACAGAGTGTCTTAAAGCTAAACACAAAGGGTTATCCTAGCTTATTCAGTTATAGTTAAAGAAGTCATAAGAAAATATAAGAACTTCCTAATTAAATTATAGATTAGTTCAACTGTAAGATTTTAGCACTCTGAGTAAACAAAATGTCCAAAAATCTGAAGAGAATCTGATGCCTGATTTTAAAGGGAACTACCATGGTTATTCTAAAAAGAGAAATAGTGTTCAAAATTAAAGTACAGAGGTCTTCTAGTCTGCAGAACTGAAGCTGAAAATATTATTACATTATGTCTCAATGATTTCGGTTTCTGCTTTTCTTTTCCCTTCTTTTTTCCTATTTTTTTTTGAAAAATTGTATAATTGCAGAGAGGCTGTTTTACAAAGGAAACATAGGAATAAAAATATATATAACTAGCTGCTGACATATTCTGTGATCAATAGGTCTTCATGTTGCTCCCATAAAAGTGATGGTCCCTTCCTATTCTAAACTAACAGATCTATTATCAGAAACCCATACCTAACAGAATCATCCTTTTGTTGTTAAGCAAAAGGAGTTCATAATCAAAAGAATTTATTTTCCCCACTTAATGTCTGCAGAAAATTTAGTTAAGGCAAAATAACACCATTATCAAAAAAGAGTTAGCAGTTCCTTGAAAGGCTATGAAACTATGCTATGAAACCTTTACATCTTCCCGACTCATTTATCTGTACCGCCAAAAGCTCCTAAATTCCAAATCTTCACCTCATTGTTCAGAATAATTTAACCAATGCCATTAATTAGAAACATTCAAGCACATTGCACAGTCTTGGAAATTTTACTAACTTATTTCCCTATAAAAGTACAGTCCTTGACCTCTGGAAACTTACTTTGTGAAAATAAGAGCTGGATAAAACTTTCAAAACAATTTTAATGTTTGCCTATTGTGTATTATTCATTGTCTTGCATGGTTCTCACTGTTGCATCACAACAACTCAGTAAAGAAGGTACAATTAATACCTTCCATCTATAAATCAGAATCTGTCATTCAGAGAAGTAAAATTATGGGACCAAGATTTAAATAAAAACTAACACTGTGTGACATCACCTTTAAATACAACTTAAATCTTTATATGAATTGAAGCATAAAAGATACCAAATTATCTATATCATGCATCTGTGTAACACTCCTAAACCAGTTTTAAAAACTTAGTTTAAAATGTTTGCAATGATGTTTGCATAGATTTGCAACATATAAAGGCTTTCAAGGTATATATTTTTTAAACAAACAAACAAAAACATCTTAAACAGAAAGAAATCTGCATTAATTAACTTTATTTAACCAGCTTGGTTAAGACAAGGTTTTTCTAGACAGTGTTCAATAAATAGCTTTTATTATTTTTATCCCCAAATACTGTTTCCAGGGGTAATGAAACAATACGAGGACTGGGGATAGAAGAGACTCCTTGATTGCGTATCACTCCCTTGGTCTGAAACCTCAAATACATGCCCTTCCTCTCCCTGAAGTGCACAAGTTATCTAGTAGTGGATCAATTCAATAGTCCCTAAATGTGTACATTTTATAATTAATTCTCTTTTGTTACCAGCAAACATGATATAACAATGGCAGGTGTTATTGCAAAAATGCCTTTGCTTCTTTCAGTCTTCCTAATACTGGACAAACTTTCCCAAACCTAGGAATGAATTTCCTTAGGAATATATCCCTAGCCTAACTAATCCTACATCATGGGTATCCCTGGGTAAATTTGCCACTCTCTTTTGTAATGTACCACACCATACCTTTCTGAGTAGTTAATATTAATCATAGACAAAATGTCATGAAAGAAATATAAAAGCATAGGTGCCAACTCTGTTGGAATTAACTAAATCCCATCTATATCCTAGAGTGGCTTTACCTAACATAATCTTCAGGATACAAAATGAAGCAACTAAACCACACTCTATATTTTCAAATCATAAAATTCATCACTAATATAAAACATTCATCTAGCTTAAATATTCTCCATAAATCATCCTCAGTAACAATTTCCAAAACAAAAGCAAGAGGAAAAATACAGTTTCTATTCTGAATTTATGGTTAGTCTGTGTAGTAAGACAGAAATGTATTCTGCCAAGTTCTTTGAATTTTTAGTTTAGTATACTGCTGAGCTTTTCAAGTGATTTATCTTCTGGGTATAAGGCCAATATTTGCATCTTGACTCATTTTTATAGCTACGTTATTGTATTGTTATGACCCAGAATCCAGGGAAGTGCTGTAAGAACAATAAACTCTTTTGGAATCTTGTAAACATTTTATTTCTGTTACTTGGGAATAACTAACTACGACCTTTCTTTGAACATTAAAGAAAATGAAATATTTATGAAAATAAGTAGCAGAAATGGAAAAACACAGTATTGAAAAGGTTTATATATTTTCCCACTATAATTTTAATTTTCCTAAATAGATTAATATTCACATGTAATAGATCCAATTAAAAGAGAACTTACAATTGTCAATCTTCCCTAAAATATTAGTTAAGATTAAAAAGTTAATTCAATAAATAAAACAAATGAAAGCTGAGGTTCACAAGCATTATATCTCCCTTCCTAGAAATATTGAAAACTCTACTATTTAAATTAAAAAATAGAAAGTTTAAAAAATATTAATCAAGGCAATAAATAGATAAACAAATCCAGAAAACAAAAGTCAAAATGCCAATACCAAGTCCTCAAATATCAATAATCAACCTGAAGGCAAGTGGACAAAACTCACCAATAAAAAGGCATAGAGTGGTTGGATAGATTAAAAAACAAAATTCAACTCTATGCTGTTTATAAGAGACTCGCACTATGGAGACAAACAGACTGAAAATGAATGGATAGAAAATGTCACTCCAAATCAATGGAAAATTTAAGTAGATACGACCTACTGTAATTTATAAAATAAAATATAATTTCAGTCAAAAAAGGAAACAATAGAAAGAAATGAACATTGCATAATGATAAAGGGATCAATACAGCACGAAGACATGACACTTATTAATATATGTGTGTGTGTGTGCACCCAACAAATGACCAGCTAATATATATAGCAAATATTAACAGAACTAAAGCAAGTCCTTAACAGCAACACAGTGACAGTAGGAGACATTAACATCTGCTCACAGAAATGGACAGATTATCTATAAAGAAAACCAATGAGAAAACAATGACCTGAAATGACAGATTAAATGGTATACCCTGATGGAACAGTGGTTAGGTTCAAGAACTGGGTTTTATCCTGAAGCCAGGAGAATAGCAAAGATGTACAGCTAAAATTTTTTTAAATTAATATTTCTTCCTCCTTTCTTCTCACTTGCCCACCATTCCATGCCATCATTTTTATTCCTGCCTGCATCATTCCTTTAAAAATATGAAAAAAATTTGAAATGATAATATTTGTGACTTAATAGATGTTTATAAAATATTTCACCTACATAATGGAGCACATATTATTTTTAAGAGCTCGTGGAACATTCTCAAAGACAGATGACATGTTAGGACACAAAACGAGTCTAAATAAATTTACAAAGACTGAAATTATATCAAGCATATTTTAGATTACATAATATAAAACTAAATCAGTCAAAGGAAGAAAAAGAGAAAATCCACAAATTTGTCAAGAATAAAAAACATGATACTGAATAACAACTGAATCAAAGTGGAATTAAAAAAAATACCTGGGCACATACGAAAAAGAAGACACAATTTACAGAACTTATGGGATGGAGCAAAAGCAGTACTAAGAGGGAAATTTATAGCATTTCTGGACTCTCGCAGGAAACAAGAAAAATTGCATATAAAGATTCAAGACTTGCACCTAAAAGAATGAGGAAAAGAAAAGCAAAACCAAAGTGATTAAAAGGAAGGAAATAATAAGTATTAGAGGAGAGACACGTTACATAGATATCAAAAAGACAATTCAAAGGATCACTAAAACCAAGAGCTGTTTTAAAAGATTAACAGAATAGATGTACGCTTAACAAGACTCACAAAGAAGAGAGAAAACACAAATACAATCAGAAATCAAAGAGAAATTACAATGGCTATCACACAAATACAACAAATCATAAGAGAATACCATGAATATATTTATAGTAACAAATTGAATAATTTAGAAGAAATGGACAAATTCATAGAAATATATAACATTCCAAGACTAAATCAGGAAAAAATAGAAATTCTGAACAGAGATGACAGAGATTGAATCGTAACTAAAAATCTACCCCAAAAGATAAAAGTCCAAGACCAAATGGCTTCACTAGTAAATTCTATGAAACTTTAAACAAAAATCAAGATATAGCTTTCTCAAGCTTCTAAAAATGTAGATGGAAATTTTACAAAACTTTTTTTTAGATAATCAAACAGAGAACTTTTATTTTATTTTTATTTTTATTGCTTCAAATGACTCAAACATTTTAATGGAAAAAAGAATGGAAGTACTTAGTGTAGCTTTCATTTGATCCCTTGTGAATGGTCAGATGAATTAAAAATAAATTTTAATTTCAAAAAACTCCTTTACTGTCAATTTACTAAACATAATCTCTATACCCACATTTCAGACTGCTTTATGTATGTATGTTTGTATTTATTTATATGCTTTCTTAAAATTTACATACATATTAAAACAGGTAAAATTGGACAATATGGTGGGTGCATGGATATTCATTTTATTATTGTTCTACATATGTTTACACATAATATACTTTTATTTATTATTTCACATCACTATAAGGTTTTTAGGATACTGAATTCACAACTCAGTCTGTGTGCATTTCACACCACACTCACCACAAGAGCTCTAGTTTCCTTTACCACTCCTCATTTTTTTTTGTTTTGATTTATTTATTAGGCCAAGAAAATAAAATAATTATCACATTAAATATTTATTTCACAAGAAATTCAAAAGAGTAGAATATATTGGCTACTTCCAAAACAATTAAACTTTAAAACGAATATATAAATGTTCATAATGTATGCTTGAGTCACAATTCCTTGATTTAGAAAAGTTAAAAACTGAAATTATCAAGAAGAATAAGGTAACAAAAAAGAAAAAACTCAACATGGTGAAAATAAAATTGAAAAATTTTGGAAAGCCCTAGTTCTTCATATAAAATAATATCAATAACAATAAAACTCAACAGGATAAAATATTAAGCACAAAGTATTTGGGCATAAAAGATAAATTTGAACCTGGATTCTGACACTTGTATTATATATAAGCTTAGGCAGATTTCTTAGCTATGCTTTCTCATCTATAAAATATGGATAATAAAATCTACATCATAGGCTTGTCTTAAATAAGATAAATATATACCAAGTTCTTGAATAGGCCCCACGGAAAAATCACAAGCAAAGATATGGAAGAGGTAATCAAAAGTGTCCCCAAAAATAAAAGTCAAGAACCAGATGGCCCCTCCAACGAACTTTGCCAAAACCTCAGTGAAGAATCAACTCCCACTCCACAGAAACTCCTTCAAAATACTGAAGAAGAGGGAACACTCCCAAACATTTTCCATAAGGCGAACATCACACCAATACCAAAGCTTGACAAAAATATTATCAAGAAAGAAAATTACAGACCAGTATGTCTAATGAACACAGATGAATAGGTCTAATAGACCTGTTTTTAAGTGGGGTTTATTTAAACTTTGAATAGCACCTTTTAGTATTTTTTGTAGAACTGATTTTATGGTAGTAAATTCCTTTAATTTTTGCTTATTGGAAAAGTTTTTTATCATTCCTTCAGTTCTTGATGATAATCTCACAGGGTATAGCATTCTAGGTTGATATTCCTTTTCCTTTAGCCTTTCGAAAATATCATGCATTCCCTCCTGGCCTGTAGAGTTTTGGTTGAGAAATCCACTGACAATCTTATGGGGACTCCTTTGTATGTGACTCATTTTTCTCTGGATGCTTTTAAGAGTCTTTCTTTATCTTGTATTTTTGACATTTTAATGACAATGTGTCTAGGTGCAGTTCTGCTTGTGTTTCTTTTATTAGGATTTGTTGAGCTTCCTGGGACTGGAGGATTGCTTCATTTTTCATGTTAAAGAAGTTTTCAGCTATTATTTCTTCAAATAAAGTTTCTACCTCCTTTTCTCTCCCTTCTCCTTCTGGGACCCCTATAATGCAAATGTTATTTCTTTTGAATGCCATATATCTTAAATGTTGTCTTCATTTCTTTGCATTCTTTTATCTCTTTGCTGGTTTGTTTGAATGCATTCATCTGCCCTATCTCCTAGCTCACTAATTCTACTGGAGGCTTCAATCATCCTATTCTTGAGTCTCTCTATTAAATACTTTAGGTCAGCTTTGTGTTCTTTATGTCTCTGACATCTGTTTTGAGTTGCTTCATTTCTTTTCTCTCTTTTTTGTTGTTCTCTTTTCATCCTCTATTATTTTATTCATTTCTATGAGTATGTTTATCACTGTTGCCCTAAATTCATCCTCAGGTAATTCTGTCTGTTATAATCAGATTTTCCCTTGGGTTTTTGATTGGATATATAATTTCACACATTTTTCTCTGTGTCTTTGCTTTGTTTGGCATTCTGTTTATGTTTCTAGATTAGGTTTCACAGCAGTGATAGCCTTGTGTAGGCTATTGACTTGTACCAAGTAAGCCTTTATCTTGGTTTGGACACTGGGATTTCTTGAGTTTTGTGGCATCACCACTGGTTGGATTTGTTGAGGTTCTTATGTGGGCCCTCTGTTACTGCCAGAAAGTTCAGTCAATGAGGTTGGAGTTTGTGTGGGGGATGCAGAGACTTCTCGCAGTGCCCCAGCTCCCAACCACAATGACCACCTTGCTGTTGGTCCACAATGACAATCAGGCTTCAGTTTCACATACACAAACAAGGTGGTGCTATTGGGTAGTGTTGATGGTGTCCCCCTCTGGGAGACTCTCATCTTTCTTTAAGCCTGAGGGTGAGATTTCTCCTGGGCAGGTCCTGTGGCATTAGAGCAATATGGCGGGAGGGTTGGGGATGGGTAATTCCCCTAGCTGCCTTTGGTTATGGTGGCACTCAGCACAATTTTCTCACTGGGTCTCCCATTCAAACCACCTGGGCACCAGTGTCTCCTTTTCCATGTGCCCAGATCCTCTCCCCTGGCTCTGTGTCCCTGTCCCACTGGCTATGTTCTCTGCTGCTTTTGCAATTCCTGAGAGGGCTGGTTCTTCCCACAGTTCCAGACCCTCTGCCATGACGAGAATCCTGAGTCTGAGTCTGTGGTGTAGCTCTGAACCCAGAGGTTTTCATGTGTACTTTGTTGTTCTGATTGCTGCTGTGTCTCTACAACCACTCTACCTGCTTTTCCTCAGTGTTTGTTTATAGAAAATAGGTAAAATCTAGTTGCTCTGTGGAGAGGATGTGAGTCTTGCTCCTACCAGGTTGCCATTTTGGCCAGAAGTTCACCCCAATTACATTCTATGAAGTCAACATTACCATGATTTCAAAACAACATGAAAACATCACAAAGAAAGAAAACTATAGACTAATACCTCTGATGAACATAGGTACAAAAATTCTCAATAAAGTACTACTAAACAAAAATCAACAATATATCAAAACAATCATACTCCTTGATCAACTGGAATTTATTCCACGGATCAAGGATGGTTTAACATATACAGATAAATAAATGTTATACAACACATCAACAAATGAAAGGGCTAAAAGCATATGATCATCTCAATAGACACAGAAAAAGTATTTGACTAGTTCAACACATTTTCATGTTAAAAACTTTTAAAAAATGGGTATAGATGGAACATAACTCAACATAATAAAGGTCATATATGAAAAACTCATAGTCAGTCCATACTTACCAGTGAAAAATTGAAAGCTTTTCCCAGGTTATTAACAAAGGAATGGATATCTACTCTTGCCACTGTTATTCAATATAGTTTAGAAGTCCAGCAACTGCAATTAAACAAGAAAAGGATATAAAATGTTATCCAAATTGGAAAGAAAGAAAAAACTATCATCATTTATAGATGACATAACATATAATTTTTATCTCAAATACTCCAATAAAAAGTTATTCAAAATAGCAAATAAATACAGTAAATTGGCAAGTTACTATTAATATGCAGAAATCCATTACATTTATATATGCAAAGGCAAATTTTCAGGAAAATAGTCCTATTTATAATTACAGCAAAAAGAATGAAACAACTTGAATAAATTTAATGAAAGAAGTAAAAAAAAATCTATATATTGAAAACTACAAGATATAGTTAAAGGGAATAGAAAAAGACATTAATGGAAAGATCATTCTGTATTCATGTGCTGAAGAATTAACATTGCTAAAATAGCAATGCTACTTAAAGCAATATATAGATTCAAAGCAGTCTCTTTCAAAATCCCTATGGAACGCTTAACAAAAACAGAAGAAAAATATCATGAAATCTATTTGGAACCTCAAAATACCCCAAATATTAAAAAAAAATCCTGAGGAAAAAAGAACAAAATGGAGCTGTTATATTCTCCAACTTCAAAGTATACTACAAAGTAATATTAACCAAATCAGCTGGTACTGAAATAAAAATAGACACAAAGATCAACAGAACATAATTTAGAGTCCAGAAATAAATCCATACATATAGAGATAATTAATTTAACAAAGAAAGCATCCAAGAGTATGCAATGGATCCAGGGTTGTCTCTTCAATAAAGGGTATTAGGAAAACTAGATAACCACATGCCTAAAAGTAACATTAATACCATACGCAAAAATTAAAAATGGATAAATATTTGGATATAAGACATGAAACCACAAAATGCTTAGAAGAAAATATAGGTGATTCATTCTTTGACATAGGTCTTAGAGACTAATGTCTTTGGGGACTCAATGTCAACAAGAAAAACAAAATAAAAAAATAGAATTATATCAAACCAAATAGCAAAAATAACTATCATCAAAATGAAAAGACATCCTACTGTTAGGGATAGCATATTCACCTGCCAGATGGCTGTTTTCACCTTAAAATTTTTCTTTTTTCTTAGCCATCTCCTAGGCAACCTTGTGCAGGCAACCGTGAAGTAACCATGAGGAGAAGAGACACTCTCAGCTGGAGAATTATGATGGGATAGAATAGGACCCAAGAGCAGGAAGACCTCCTCCCTTAGTTAGGACCACCTGCTTTAGAGAATTATTAATCACCTTATTAATAGTGTTTCTATTCTAATTATCTTACTTTCCTGGTCCCCTATAATTGTGTAATTACCAGTTCTTATCCCCCTGATTTAGTTAAAAAAGAACAAAGTTCCCAAGAAAAGCAAAATGGCTGAAAAATGTGCCACTGCAGGAAGTAACAAAACTATCTCTACATATTCTTTATAACTAGCCCTTCCCAGTCATATTATCTATCATCAAAGAAACACTAGAAATCTCCTGGTCCTTGACCTAGGGAGATCTTCAATATCTACAGCTCAAACTGGGAATATGATCTATTACAACCCCACAACTTAGCCTTGAACACCTCCCTCTGAAAGCTCCTTTTCAATTATGAATCTCTACTCTGCCAGATTCAGTGCAGGGAGGGAAAAGGGATATAAGGAGACACTTGTATCTTCACTTTACCCCAAGCATTTTGGGAACTACAAAGTCTGGAAAAGCAAGTACCATTCTGAGTGAGACTCCTGGTCATGATCATCATCAATCCGTCATTGTGCAGAGAGCCCTCCCCTTCCAGAGGAAGCACTTTCTGAATCTCTAGCTTTTGGGGCAAGTTTCAGGAAGTTGTCTCCCCCTTTTTAGCAAATGCCTTAAAAACCTTCACCCCTAAGCCTTCTTGGAAAGACATGGACACTTTCTGTCTCTGACCACCCTTAACCCTTTAAGGGTATATTTTCACTTCCCATAGGATACTTACTAGTGTTCACTGCTACCTATAGAACTGTCTTCTGTATTCTTTCATAAGTACATCAAGACCCCCAAATTCCCACAACACTACTAAATGGAGAAGATATTTGAAGATCATACATCTGACAAGGAGTTAATATATCTATATACATATATAAAAATATATAAATATATATGTGAAGAATGCATACAACTGAACAATAATAAAAGCTAGTTAAAAAATTGGAAAAATGGACAGTGGATTTGGATGGACTTTTCTCCAAAGAAAATGTGTGAATGGGCAGTAGGCAAATAAAAAGATGTTCATCATATTTTATTATTTGAAAATCAAAACGACAATGAGATATCACCTCACACTTATGAAAGTGGTTATTATCCAAAGGACTAGAAACAAGTCTTAAACAGGATGTTAAGAGACGATATCTTTATACACTGTTGGTGGCAGGATATATTGGTGTAGTCATTATGAAAACCAGTATGGATATTCCTCAAAAATATTGAATACAGAAGTTTCGTTTGATCCCAATAGCTCACTTCTGGGTATTTAACACAAAACATGCGTTCAAAGAGATATATGTGGCCCCATATTTATTGCAACATTATTTAAATAGCCAAGGGCTAGAAACCACTTAAATGCCCATAAGCAAATTGGATAAAAAAGATATGTTATAAGGTACACCCCGTTGGCTCAAGCATTATGTCTGTAGTTCCAGAAGCATGCTCCACATAAATCCCAAGGACTCAAGTTTGTGAAATCCTGAGGTCTTGGAAACAACCAAAATGAACTAACTAAACAAGTGCTTTTTTCTCTGCTGTCTTCCTGCTGGTTTACTTGCTTTCATTCCTGCCTGATCTGATTTGTTCCTCTGGGGAAAATATAGTCCTAAAAAAATTATGTGTACACACACACACACACATACATATATAAAATGACATGTTATTCAGCTATAAAAAAGATGAAATGTTGCCACTGATAGCAACGTGCTTGAACCTAGCGGGTATTATACTTAGTAAATGAGTAGGATAGAAAAAGTCAAACACCATATGATTTCACTCATATGATATACCGAGGCACCAAATAAAACAAAATAAACTTTTAGTCTATAAAAAAAAAATAGCAGATAACTTTTGACGTTTTTCTTTTAACCCTTTGCCAGAACAATGATTAGATGTGTCTATTTTTCCAGCTAAAGATTGTTAGGTCATTAAATAATTTCACTTTTTGCTTGTGGCTTTAAGTGACTTTAAATGTATTTCCCAGTGTCTATGCCATAAACTGATAATTAAAATATTCATGCTTTAGACACATATAACAAAAACAATCAAGAGTTGTGACCGTAAATCAATCCACAAAATTGATATGTATAATACGGAAGAGTTGGGGGGGATAAACCAATGTCTTTTTTGAGCAAAACTGGGAATAAGGCAGTGAAGTACTGTGATCTTTCACGGAAGACAGATCATATAAACTGCTTACAACCTTTGTCCATTGTAAAAAGAAAGTGAATGACCTATATCATTAGTAGACCAGAATTCGTTTGCTGTTTTTCTTTTAAAATGTTGATTGTTCAAAACATGCTATATAGCTTCCTATTGCTATATTCACACTCTGTTCTTTGACTTAAAACATGAAAATTTCCCAGTCATGACAAAAGCTGGAAAAAAAATACAATGACTACTATTTCATTAGTTTGCATCTGGTCAATACCTAGATACCTTTACCTATAATGTATGCACAAAATTTCACATTTTATATCTTCATTTGATTTTATAAACATTGTATTTTATGATCATTAATATATTAAAATGATTTTTAAATATGAATAGAAAATAAATTCACTTTTCTTATACCTAATAACAAATACTCAATTTCCTAGTCTATATTTATTAATTCCAACTTTCACTAAAAATTAAAACTTTATGTACCAACAATATAGGAATTGAAAGTTTCTTTAATCTTTTCACTGGTTTATGGGGGCAATATATGAAGGATCAAAGAATGAATTTTATGTTTAAGAAGACCTTGAAGAAGGAGAAGGGGCTATACAGAAAGAGAAGACAGGTAAGTAGGTAGGTATGTAGATAGCATATATTTTCATTGTTTTATGAATTTTATTTATTCATTTATCTCTGATAAATCTTTGATTTTAACATAGTTATTTTAACATTATTTTTATATTGCTTTATTACCAGTTTTTTGGAAGTAAATTCTTCCTCTCTTGCTGGTGGATATTGTGTGTTTATAATTTTGTCTATGATCTTTTAAACATAATAATGCACATCACAGTTTATAGAGGACTGCCTCCCAATTATTAATTTTAATCTACTTTTAAACTGAGATACTACCTATATCAAAGTAACTATAGCGTCTAATGTTAGTATTAGTACGTTTGTTTTCGTTGTTTTTTGGAAATACTGACTTTCCTATTCTCTGTCTTTTGAATTCTCACCTAAATTTTAGAATCTGCTTGTCATTTTCTACCAAAAATAGTTAAGATTTTGATTGTGGTGGATTGATTTTACAGATCAATTTATAGAGAACTGATATTTTGCCAACATTACATTTTCCAGTCTATGAACATATCATTCATTTATTTGGCTTCCCTTAAATTCTTTTAACAATATCGTGGTGTTGCTGTGGTGTTTGGGGCACTTCTACTTGATTTATTTCTCATTCCATATATGGTTTTTGTGCTATTGAAATTATACTGCTTTTAATTTAATACTTAATTGCTTGGTGCTTATGAATACACATAAAATTACTTTTTCATAATGCCCTTCTATCCAGAAACTAGTATTTTTTTTTATTTCTATATACTGCTTTTTTTTAAAGATTTTTAAGATTTTTGATGGATATACTCATGTCACTATGAATGACAGTTTTTCTTTTTTTCAAATCATTATGCTTTTTTCTTTTCTTGCTTTCTTGTACTTAAGTACAAACTTTGAAAAAAATTTACAAAATTCCTGATGGAATTAAGATAAAATTGACATTTACCATTGCATTAGTGTTCATTGTAAAACAATAATTTATATATATACATATATATGTATCTGTGTGTGTGTATTATAAAATTCTTTCAACAATAAGACTAGTTAGAATCTATCACCACACTTAGTTACAATTATTTCTCTTATAACGTTAACTTTTAAGGTCTATTCTCAACAACATTCCAATATACAATATAGTATTGTTAATGATAGTTATAATTCGATAGAAATCATGAGAGTAGACATGTGTGTCATGTTCCTAACCTCAGTGGAAAGCATTCAATATTTTATCATTAAGTTGTTGTTTGTTGCAGTCTTTTTATAGACAGTCTCTATAAGATTGAGAAAGATTTCCTTTATTCTTAGTTTTCTGAGAAAAAGTTTATCATCAACATGTGTTGAAATTTAGCAAATATTTATCTTCATCTATCAAAAGATCATTTTATCCTTTAATCTATTAATGTGGTAAATTCTGTTTTTTTTTAAAAAAGTTATTAAATCAGACTTGCATTATTGGAACTAATTTATATGACAAAAATTTAATTTTAAATTAGCTGTATCTACAATTTTATAGAGTTCATTATATCCAGACAGTTTTTTTATATTACTACTTAACTTGGAATTGTGCTAACATAAAGATATTTCAAATGAGAATATATATATAGACAATCAGAATTATTCTTTAGCTAAGAGAATAATATGATAGATTTATATTATTCTAGTTATAATTCACTTCTCTTAACAAAGCTAAGGAGCTTAATACAAGTTAAAAAGTAAACAAAATATGTATCTGGTCTTAAAATTGGTGGATTTTTTACCCAATATAACTCTGAGCACTGATTCAGTACAATAAAATGGAGCAGAAATTACTAAATGAAGGAGAAGATAGGAAAAGAATTATGGGCAGGAACAGGGGAAAAGGAGCACTAAAAGTGGAGTACTATATATGGCCCTCTTGTGGAGAAATCAGGAGACACACTTTCCATAGCTTCTGAGAGGTGGGCTTCGCTTTGTTTTCAATACAGTAATGTTTCTAATGATGATCCAAAATGTTTTAGAAAATATGAAGTTATATTTAGCTAATTGTGATGAGTAAGACAAAAATATTTTTTGCAAATATTTTATGTAAAATGATTGACATTTCAAATCTAAAAAAGAGACACACAATCACATACACACAGAGAGCTATAAAGCTACAAATGTTTTATATAATCATATCTAAGGGTTAAATATAATACAGACATAAATGTATAAAAGTATATATAGATATATATGTTTATATATGTTATACACTTACAATATGTTGCTATATAGACTGTAGTTATGCTATCTAGGATTATATCTCTCAGCCCTCTCAGACTTTAAGATGACTGAAATTTAACTTTACTATGACCGGGAACTCAATCTTTGTCACTCTGTTCTTTAAAAAGCAAATGTAATGTGCTGTTCAGCTGAGATATTTCACCTGAAAAATAACTTCAGCAACAGCTTGAATAAACAATAGCTGTCACGTGGCATAAATTTACCATCTCTTCCATTCTTACATCCATAAAATCACTTCCTTTTACACAAGAGTGTACTGGAAGAATAATTAGTTCATGTTATAAAAACAATTCGAAGGCATAGAAATTACTTCAAAATGCTAATTGTGATTATTATAATAGCTAAAGTCAAGAAGAATAATTCTGTGATTCTAATTGGTAACAATACAGATGCCCTCAACCATCTGTGAAAGGGGTAAAGAAAAAAATAATCCTTTGGGCCCAACAACAGAAGCAAGTTAGCAAATGCACAACTGATGAGGACTAAAGTTTTGCATCAAAGAATCCTAACTGGATTCTCCCACCTTAGGTCTGGCAGAGCACAATCTTCAAAACTCATTAAGTGTCTGGCTTCAAATATATCCTGAAATTTCCACAAAACTCATTTTATTCTAGAGTAACAGCTAAAGTTTATTTAAGCTGATATATCAAAGATGGCAAATTTAACTTAATGGTAAAATATATTTATTTATATATCCTGGATATTTCACATCCACAGAATACGTTTATGCCACACTATGTTTACCAATATAAATATTTCAGATATAATCTATACAATGCTAACTTTCAAATGTATATCTGTAATTCAGACATCTCTGAACTCCAAATTCACAAGTGAAGCAACTCTTTAATCTCTTCAATTAGATAAGTTTCATATAGCTAAAAAAATTAGTTTCTAAAATTCTCAAAGTCCCAACTTTTTCCCATGTATCTTCCACATTCTCATAAATGGTGTCACCATATACCCAGTTGCTCCTTTCTCATCACACCTAATCTACTCTATATCCTGTTAATTCAACTACATAAATATCTTGACTCCACTTCTCTTCTTCTCAAATACTACTGTCATAATGAAACATACCATCACCTCTTTCCTGAATTATTATTTATACTCTCTTTGCTTCACCCATTTTCAATAATGTAGACAAAACAATCTCTTAAAAATGCAAATCCAGCATTACTCCACTCCTGTCAAAAATTCTCCAGTGGTTCCTCACTAGTCTTAGAATAGAATAAAATATTTGAATATGGCATGCCAAACTGAGACCACCACTATTTTCTTGAGCATTGTAAACACTGCACTATAAAGTTGCAGCATGCATGTATTACAATACTGATCGATGTGTCTTGGTGGAAAATAGAGTCTTTAAACATGTTTCTGATAAGGAGGAGTTAGGGTTGCTAAATGCCATCTAACTTGGTTGAGTGTTTATCATATGCTAAGTCTCCTCTTAACTATATTTTATCCTTTTTCACTTACCAAACAGTTCTTTTCCCTTCATTGCTGCAAAATTTATCTTCTTCCTCAAAAGTTTTCAGAGGTACTTCATCCTGAACTGCAAATCGGTCTGGGTATTCATCTCTCTCCGAGCCCGCCTACCTAGGTCACCTCCATCATTTTGCCCACCTGCTCCTAACACACTAATCAAGAAATACCACTCATTTTTCCCTTCTGTCTTCTCCTTCTATAGATGTATTATAGGACAGTTTATGCTATTTCAAAAGTCTACAACAAGCTCCCCATGTGCCATCTGTTAAATTATAATTTCTCCTTCATTAAAAATCTTAAGTTCAAACTCATGTCAGAAAAAATATGAGTCTGGAAATGAGTGTGATACCTCGTGTTTAGATTCATGTGTCTGACAATGTTCTCTGTGTTTACCTGTGCTTGCTAAACAACAAAAACATTTCAAAATAGAAAATTAGAAGTATGACACAGTTTTTTCACACAGTTGGCCATATTTAAACATACATATTGTTTGACATGCTATAATGTTTCAAAGTGATGGGAGACCACAGCTATGCATCCCTCTACCCGCAGCCTAGCACACTGAGTATACACAATAAACATACGTACATGTGATCATAAATATACTACTTTACTAATTATAGATAAATATATATGAAATTTGAGGAGAATTTCAGATTGGCAATTTTTCTTAAACATAATTACTGGCTTATTTCTACTGATTGAGAGGTGTCTCTGTATAGTAGTATCAAGTTGACTGATAAATAGCTCTTCTTTCCCTGGAATATTTAAGCATTTCATGTTTTTAATGAATTTCTCTTCATCAAAGTAGAATAAAGATATGATAATTCCCCAGTGGGGGTATAATATATTGTTAACGTTAGAAGGGAAACAAGGATTACTTTACGAAGTGTGCCTAATCTCTTGAGTCTTAAACCAAACACTGCCTTAATTCTGGAAATCACTGGGTGGACATCAGAGCCATATTTTTAAAAGTAAATAACAGACCATGAGTTTAATATGTGTCAGCTTTAATTCTTTAAAAACTCATCCTTACATGAGCTGTTCAGATGAGAAGAGGCAACAATTCCCCTATGCTTTATCGGCCTAATGTTAACTTCCATATTTTAATAACAACTCAAAGAATTTGAACATAATTCTGAAAAAACAGGCCAACATTATGGGTAGAATGATGATAAAACCTATTAAGAATGGTTAAAGCCTTTGAAGTTATTCAGTCTTCAGGATTGAAGACAATGGATGATGACTATTTTAAAAGAACATATTTATATGAAGGATACTTCCTAGCTTTTTTTCTAATATGAGACCTATACAAGTAGGAAATTGGGTTTGAATTGTAATTGAAATGAGACTTATACTAGAAATAAGGGATATTTGCTGATATACATTATAATATTTGAATAGGCTTCTGCGAAATTTAATACAATCTCTATGATCAGAGAGCTTTAGAATAAGATGCATCCTATTTTAACTCAGCTTGCTTTATCAGAGACATTCAGAGAAAACTGTCCATAAAAATTTCACTTACGGATCACAAAATAATTAGGATTCTACTTTCCGTGGTTCTGGGAAACTTTGTCCTTAATAATAATCTTTTCATTTTAATAGTATATGGAATACTACCATTTTAAGACACTAGCAAAAATATCTATGATGTAAAGACAGAGCAAGTAGTAAAATTGAGGTCATGAAAAAGAGAAGAAATTTCTCTATGATTAGGTTAATTTGAAAAAAAAAAACTCCAAGTTTTTTTTATTATATCCTTCAATTCTGAAGGTCAATTCTGGCAAAATACTATATCCTGAGAGTTAGGAGATAGGAGCAGGTATCACTAAATTTGAACTCTGGAAAGTTTACAAGGATGAAGAACTTCATAAATTGAAAAGGGTGTATGCTGAGGAATTACCATTAACTGATACAAAGGTGTCTTCATTAACAATTTAACATTAAAGAGTGTTGGGGTTAACGCTATATCATGGATATAAATTTCAATATACTCTGTCCTTTCTGCCATTTTCCTTCTGTATAAAGTATATATGATGGCTCAGTTTCAGGGTGACCTTTATGTTTACTGGTAACGGCACACCCAACACGATGATGACTGCAACAGGAAGCTCCCGAGTTTGGTTTGTACCTATCACAGAAAGGAGATTGTGTTAAACAGTATTATATGTAAAACTGTTACACTTGTGAATTGATGTACTTCTCACTCACAAAGAAAATGCTGGTTTTCAGGCTAAGTCATTAAGAATTATAAAGAGCTCATAAAATCTAAATAAAGACATTGTCAGCAGTAAACATGTGCAATTATGCCAAGTTACCAAAACTTTCACTCTTTTTATGGCAGATATTTTACAATTATAATCAGGATGGGCAAAATTAATACAAATGCATTTACCTATTTAAGTTTTTCAATTTTGATGATCTTCAGTTTTCTCATTTGAGAATATAAAATAGAGCTGATTTCTGAAACCCAGCCAATTAAAAAATTCAAAAAGGCTCAATTCAGTGACTTCTTTTTGATTAATGTGATGAGCCTAGGCAATACAAAATTCCTTCTCTGCCAATGTTCCTGTAAGTGCTATTTCTGCTCGCTATTAGCTAGAAAAGTACATTCATGAAACTGACATATAGCACAAACATTGGGACAGCCGAAAGAACATATTTTACACACACATCCCATCACCATCACCATCTCTGAGAATTAAGGTGCTAATCCTGGAGAAAGAGGAGGTAACAATGTGAGGCAAAAATAAAATTATCTCAGTTGGCTTAAAATTTCTATAAATGATAGGAAAGGATTATTGAGAAGCAAATGTTTGAAAAGTATAGTTTTACACATAATGTATGACATATATATTTTTAAAAAGAAAAGATTATTTGACTACAAATTTTTAGACATCTGATTTTGTTTCTACAAAATAAAAATAGACTGATTATGTTGTCATTTAAAAGCAAATATGAGGCCAGTGCCTTAAAGGTAATGTTACTCAACTTTTTTGCTTATTTCAAGTTTTTTTTTAAATAAGAATTATATTTATTTCTATTTTATAAATAATTTCAAAAACTGAAAATTTAAAAATAAAGTTTAACAGATATACACCTAGATTGTCAGACGGTTAAGACAGCCTAAAGATGCTCTAATCTAGACATGTCCACTCTTGCTCTTTGGCTGTAGTCCTAGCATTTCTCTGTCCCTTCATGCATGGAATTCCCTTATCCCATTTCCTTTGTTAGTATTCTGTTTTGATTTCCTCATCTTTCCATGAATTGTTCACGCTCTCATTTTTTTGGAGTACTTTCTCCAGTAACTTCCTAAGGAAAAACATAGAAGATAGCTTTTTGAGGCCCTATGTATATAAAAATGTCTTTGCTATGTCCTCACATCAGACTGACAGTGTGAACATGAACTAGGTGGACATTTCAATTCAAAAGTTATCCTACAGCTTGGAACTTGTATAAGCATTATCTGTTGAGGATCTCGCATCTTTGATTTACTTGATGTCCCTGTTTAAAGTTCCCATCTGTCAAATAATAGACTTCCTGAATACTCCTCGGATTTTTAAATATATTTCACAGTTTTGGTTCTCTAACTTTTCTCTTGGTCTCCCCCTTTCATGTTAGAGACTTTTCTCCAATGCCTGATTAACCTTTATTTCCCTTTGACTCAAAGAGTGAGACATTAAAGAATGATGTGGAATCTCTTAATTTATTGTGAACTTCACTAGAGAATAATAGATAATAACTTAGCCATTTCATTAGGGAACTCTAAGAAACTGTAGATATTTTTTTCTTGGGCTGAATAGATTCTAAAGAAAGCTCTGCAATATTCTTGGAAGGAAATGGATACAAAAAGCCTGATTTCTGGGAGTTGAGGAAAAGAAGAAGCTTTGTCACTGTGGGGTTGTTCTACCATTCAAAACATACGCTTTCATAATTTCTTCAAATTTTCAGTACAATGGCTCATCCCTGCCATCAATTCTCCTTAATACCATTCAGTCTAGAGCTTCTCTGGTTTCTTGCTTAGAAAATAGGCCATCTGATAGAATTACTAAATGATTCAGCAATCCCAATTCTAGGCATTTATCAGAACAAGGTGAAAATACTATTTTGGAAAGATATGAACTCCTATGTTCCGGGGAGCACAAGTCACAATAGCCAAAATATAAAATTAACCTGAATGTCCATGGATGGATGACTAAAGAAGATGTGGTATAAATACTAATTGGAATACTATTCAGCTATTTAAAAAAAAAAAGATAACATCTTACCTATTGCAACAAACTAAATGGACATGACATCATGATGAGAGAACATTTGATGCTTTTGATAAGAAAGCAGAAACAGACTGGGTCTAGAAGCTTCCCCAAAAGGCAGTCTAAAGTGCAGCATCCCGGGGAAGGATTATAGCTTTGAGCCAATAAGAGAAAACATTTCACCAGGAGTGAGGAGGGGAATAACAAAAATATGGGAAAGGCTGACATCTTATTCTGAGTATGAGGGGATTTTATTGGATGGACCTTACTGTTATAATAATTTGCCTTAGGTTTGATTGTTTCATTATTTTTTCTTTCCACGGTTGATTAAATCACATTGTCCTCTCTCCAAATAGAAGCTTAATTCTCTCTCACACTGAGTGAAAAAAAAAAAAAAAAAAAGAACTCAAATGGTACCTGGTTCCTTCAACTATCTCTTGGCTCCAGGATTAATGAGCAGTGTTCACAGTAAAGGAGTGTCACACCTACTAAATTCCTAGTCCCAGACCTGTATCCAAATAGAAGTATCAATTTCACCTAAGAATTGTCACCCTATTTTTTCTGAAAGCAATCATTAGATTTAACAATTACCTGTTTTTGGATGGACAGGTAGTAGCTTTTTATCATCCTGTTCCTAGTACAGAATCAATGTTAACAGTTATAACTTACCTAGAACATTCGATTTTTGTCACATTCAGCTCTCAACCACTTTCTGGTGCATTAAAAGGGCAGCATGATTTCTAACCTATATTTGAAATTTCCTTTCATCAGAATTCTGGCATTAATTTAGGTGGTTCAACCCTGTATACTAATGCTGCTAGTGCTGTAGGTTAATTAAAATAACACAATAATCACTGTAACTCAAGATCAAAATTAAATTATTTTGAGATCAAACGAGTATATTTACAGGGATGTATTAAAGATGATTACTTGTTATTGTTAAGGAAGAAAATGACTTTTAAAAAGGCAACCGTACATACAGTAAGAGCGAATGTCTGTAGGTCACAATACACAAATTAATTTTATTTCCGTGATTCCTTTCATTGCTACTCTAGATAATACTTCTCTATTTTTCCAGATTAACAAATCTTAACCTTCAAGTTCATCTTCTACTTCCTTGAGAAAAATTAAGTCATCCAATGTGACTTCCCTTTTCTTATTCCCTTTGATGGCTTAATAGGTCAAATAGTGTGATAATCTGGTTAGAAGGGAAAACTAAAGATCAACTCTTGAAATTGCATTTACAAGCAAACATATTAGTTTAAATTATAACATAGTGTTTTGGATCAGTAAACAAAATTTTATATAGGTTATTTATTCACATTTTACATAATATTAAGAGTAAGCAGTTCTTACTGTGGTGATGATGATGATGGTCTATGGCGGTTTTGTTGATTATTCTAGAGATGAGAAGGCAGGATTAAAACCACTCCAACCCATCATTGCCATCATCCTAACATTAGACTTCCTGCTTTTTCATCTTCATTATCTCTCTGCTAAAGAGCTAAGTTATGCCTTCTTTTCAAAGGTGGTAACTTTGTTAGCATGTTTTTGACATCCTAGTCTATTTCTTCCAAGAATTTTATTCATAATAATTCTATTTGCATATTTTAAATATATACCTTTAAATATAGTCTGCCACCTCTTCAGGTAAATCTATAAATAATAGTTCTCTTAGAGTGCCGGTAGGGGCAAAGGCAGTTAGTGGAGGTGCCAGAAGAAGACTGAAAGTATAGTTTTCTATCTAGCCCCTATCATTGCTACCCACAACACCAAGCAGACATTACACACCTTGAATTTGAAATTTCCAGTATATATTTTTTTCTGAAAAGAAATCATCACAATAAAAAGTGTTCAAGAAACTTCTGACCTACAAATATGCTTAAGTCTTTCATATATTCTTCCTTATTTGACAAAATCATCCCTGACTGGAACCACTGTTTAGCTGTGTTCACCTCCAAATGATCTACAATCATTACTGATCACTCTCTGCTGCCACATTTATTTTCTTTTTTCCTATTTCCTTCTCTTTTCCACCTACATTTTTTCCTTCTTATTCTTCTCCCTTTTTCCTCTTCCTTTTGTACTTTACTTTTTTTGGCCTGTCTCCTTCCACAAGAATATATATTTCATGAGGACTGGGATTTTGCTGCTTTGTTAAGTAAACATTACCTAGTTCTTAGAACTAGGATTAACATAGATCCCAGTTTGAGGGGGATTGTTCCACTTTAGTAAGGTTGTCTCAGCATCCTGCCCAGTTTTAAATTCTGCTCCCATCTCAATCACAGTTTGCTATATATCTGGTCAAGGAGACACCTATCAGACTATCAGTTACCTGCCAGGGGTATAGGTTTCCCCAATGGGAGTGTTACACCCTTCCCCTCCTGATAATACTCCAATTGGTTCCAATTCAACACTTAAAAAGTTATAATAAGTCTACCTAGAAAAATAACTGGCAAAAAAATACATACTTGCTGAAAAAAATAACAAATTATTAGAAAAAATATAAACAGGAACAGAAATTTCTTTTAAAATATCACAAATAATCTCACTATTCAAAGTAAATTATTGTTAACATTTATTAAGATCTATTTCTTTGAAAAGATATACTATGTCCTGTTTCAGAAGCTCACAGTTCTTTTGAGGAGTCAAAAAACATAAATTACAAAACAATAAACTAAGTATTATGACTGAGCAAAATGCTCTGAGGCAGAAGAGAGAATTAATTCTGCCTGGCAGAGTTGGGGAATATGAGTTAAAATATGAGCAAAACTTGCCCGATTGTTATGAGAAATTTTAAAGAAAATCCCAAACATAAGCAAAACCAGATCCAGACCCTAGGATTGCTTTTGTTGTTGTTGTTTTTTTGTTGTTGTTGTCCTTTTGTTTTTGCTTTTTTTTTTAACCTCTAAAGAAGACCAAGATTATGGGAGAAACATCTAAGTATAGTTTGGGCATCTATTTAATGAGAAATAAGTGGACTTTAAAACTCTCACATGTATTTCATCTTGAAAACATGAAATTTTCATATCGTTGAAGTTAAGTGAATTAAAATGATATATAATCTAGAACATGGAGTGATGTCATCTCAAATTTGGAGTAGATTCCAAAACAGAGAATAATAATAGTGAGCAGAGATAACAGGGCAACTGAATGGAGACTAGACAAGGCAGATTGCGAAGAATGAGAAGCTTGCTCCGGTAGAAGTGAAGGGTACAAAAAGAGGAGCAAGTATTCAAAGATGAGAGGCGTTGTGTGAGAATATGAGGAGTATGGAAATCACATTATGCATCACAATAAATGTTTCTTATTGCTAACCAGAAAGCTGGCAATTCATGTGGCTTCCATCAGGTGATACCGAAGCTTAGTAAGAGTATGGAGACATGGAAGATCACTTTCACTTTCATTTCTTCCTTTACACTGCTGAATTCTGAGTGTAACCTCAAGGTATTTTTGCATACATACAAAAAGAAATCAAAATGGGCATGTTTTAATAAAATTAAGATAATTAAAATAGTTTGCAGAATAAATATATGTAGATCAATGATGGAGGAGATTTTTTAGCTGAACTAAAAGACAGTGAACTGACTGTCCATAAAAAAATTTTAAAAGACACAGCAAAAAATTATTAATGGTGACTGAGGGAACAGCAATTTTTGTTGTTGTTATTTTATAATGGGCCAAATAGTAAGTATTTTAGATTTGGAGAGCTATCCAGTCTGTTGTATAACTATTGAGCTTGGCCATTATAACATGAAAGCATACCCTACACACACAGTCCAGGAACATCCCAAGGACCTGGGTTCAACTAAATAAAAATAAAATAAAATGCTTCTTCCTTTCTCTTCCTGCCTTCCTGCCTACTTGCTTTTATTTCTGCCTGCAACCATTCTTAAAAAAAAAAAAAAGTTTATGGACACCACAACTTGAATTTTATATAATTTTACATGCCATAAAACATATACTTTTTTTTCAATCATTTAAAAATATAAAAATCACTCTTAGCCCACAGGTATTTCATCATTCAACTATGTAGTTTTGATGTAGGGGACCTTAGGTAAGGTTAATCTGACAACTTTCTGCTTTACAATCAACTCTTTTCCTTTGGACTTAATATCCGTTTTTTCCCCTAACTGTAAGATAAATATAAATGTAGTGCTGAGAAAATACAGTAAAAGTATAATGTTTTATTATACATTTGGTTGCTTGCTTTGTATAAAGTAAAAAGGGATCTTTTATAAAATGAGGTGGGAAGATTTTTTTAATATAAGTAATAAAAGTAGTATTATAGTAAAATATAAGCAGGTATGTATTTAATATATTTTAGTATATAATATACTTACCTCATTTTCATAATTTAAAAATTATTTTAATATAAATATGCATACCTGTAACCTATAAAATAGCATAAATCTGTGTACCCGAATTTGTAAAGTAAGGCCCATGCCATTTGCAACATGAATGTGCAGTGTGATGGACCTCAAGGGCATTATGCTAAGTGAAATAAATCAGAGAAAAACAAATACTAAGTAATCTCTCTTATAGTAGTCTAAAAACAAAAGCAAGCTCCTAAATACAGAGAATAGATAGGAATTGCTAGAAAGGGGTGGGGGAAGGTAATGGCAGAAATGGTTGAAGAGGAGTGAAGTAAAAAGAAAAGAAAGAGTATTTTCTGTGCTGCACTTCTCAGTAAAGACAATGATTATCCAACTGGGGGTAAAATCCTCAACCATGATCTTTTGCACAACATAAATGAAACATCAGTTATCTCTTTAAAAGAATTACATAAATATATTTTTTTCTGAATTGTGATTTTTATTTCCTGTCATGATATGCCTGTATCACAGTAGCACTCAAACACCGGACTATAGGTGGGGCCAGCTGAATATACTCTATTTTAGTGCAACGAGAAAAAGCAGCATTGACCCAGTTTAGTCAATTCCATTTTTGGTTTTGCAGGTCACACACCTGCCCTTCAGTTTATGAAATGTCTATTTCTGGAATAAAAGTGCACTTTGCCTGTAGAGTACTTCAACCACACCGACTCAGAGAGGAGAGTTGATGGGACCCATCTCTCTGCTGAGTGTTGTGATCAAGATGCCTAAAACTGACATCCTTAAGGATTCAAATGAAACCGTTGAATTAAGTACAGCTGAAATGCTAAGACCAGTACCACCAGCAAAATACATGCCCCCCACCCCCAAAGGAAAAGTACTTAAGTGTAATAATTGTCGCATAAGAAAGGGCTTTGGGGGAGGTATTTCAAAAAAGGACATTTTTACATTCTGGAAGGAGGTTATGTACAACAGGATGGAGATGAGAGATAACATGCAATAGACACATTGCACTCCTCTAATGAGATTGTGTACTGCAGTATTTCAGCTCACAGAAACTCTAAAAGGCATCGGATACAAGAAACAGCTACTTTATAAAATTGCCTGATTAATTTCAGAACAAATTTTCATTTTCCTGAATTCATCTTCAAAAGTCTATTTCCTTGTGCTTCAATCGTCTGCTCCTCCCTCCCGCTCTTTAGATGCATCTATTGTCCTTTCAAATTACTTGCAAGAATGTGAGACGACACTGGCTAACAAGCCCAACTTAATAGACACCAGAATATAATAAATGACTCAGAGCAAGATTCAAAAAATGGTAACCACAGTGAGCAAAGTTAGGAACACTTGAAAGATGTAAATGGACAAATAATTTTCTATCTCTGAGCTCACTAAATGGTAAACTAAGGACTGCATTCAGTATACAGATATTTTGACTTTGACCTGCATTTTGTTGATTCACATAATATTTAATGCATGACCTGAGTTAGTTGCCAAAGTCAATTTTGATATTTTACATAAAAATACAATTTTCTGATTCACTTTGAATTTTGTATATTTAATCTTAGCTCTTCTAGTTTTGATCTCTAGCAAGTTACCTTCTCTGTGCCTGAATTCTCTCATTCATAAAATGGGAGTAATAATACACCTCCATTATAGAGTTTCAGTAAAGATAAAATGACAATGTACTGAGTGTATTTCAAACAGTGTCTGACACAGTATATACATACTAGGCATGAGTAGTCAGGTCACATGCTGTTCTGTTTGACAAACTGACCCTTGGAACTTTGAGGCAAGCAACAGCAAATACAGAAATATGACATGAAATTGATCAACAAGGCATGGTTTGTTAAAAAGTTAAGCAAATGAGTTAGCCAGACTTCCAACATGATAATTTGCTTTAAAAGAGGATTGGGCATGCTCCATAGCATCAGAATACTCTTCAAAGCATCTTCTGGTTTCAAAATTCTATATAAATGGAAGTAATTGAGCATAAGGTATCAGAAATTTGATCTTGCGTATAATTAAAAAAGCATACTTCAAAATCTGGCAATCTCATTTAAGAGAGTTCTTAAAAGTTAACAAAGATTCTAGGAAAGGGGATTCTTATCCATTGTTGACATAAATTTCTATAAATTACGGAGAACTCTAAATAGGCATTAAATATCTTAAAAATATAAAATTATGCTTATTCTTGGATGAAAAATTTCACTTTTAGTAATTTGTCAAAGAAAGAAAGTCACCAAGAAGGAAAATATGAACAATCATGGTATCTCTAATTTTGATTATTAAAAATATTCTGGAAAAAACAAATATTTAAATAAAGAAACTGTTAATGAGGATATAGAAGACTATATAGGAACACTTCGTTGTTTTTAAGATAGTGCTGGGGGGGACTTAATATGCTTATTATCTTCTTTAAGCTTTTGCTGATCTTCAGACTTTCTGAGATTACTTTAAAATGAGTTTAATTTTCATAAAATGGAATGCTGCTTTGTGTTTTTATTTTCTGGTAAAATATCAAAGTAAAGAACCCAAGCAAGTTGGGGGCAGAAATTTGAACAAGAAAAAAAATATGTTCAAAGCTTAAAAAAGTAGTTTAAAGAATAGACTTTCCATGAATTTTAAAAGAATGATTTATACTCATATCAGGTCTACTGGTATAGAAAAATGAGCTCTTTATTTGTGTATATAAGGGGTCAATTACATGGTGAAAGATGGAATCAGACTTTCAGTGATGAACAAAGTGTGGTATATAGAGATGGTGATTTTTTTAATGATATATATCTGAGAACTATATAACATTAAAAGTCAATGTTACTTCAGTAAAACTTTTAAATAAAAATATCTTTTTTATATACTCAATATTACGGAAAAATAATCTAAGTGTCCTATATTTTCTTTTTCAATATCCTTTTCACTATGGTGAGCAATAAATAAAAGAAATAGCTTCAAGAACATTGCTGGTACTGATGCACTGAAAAGACTGCTAAACAAAGCGAGTCATTATCTCTATTTTTTCAGTAGCTACAATGAAAAAGAAAATACATATAATTTTACATTTATTATATAGATTTAAAAATATATACAAATGCACCCAAGAAAAAGATTATTTTTACATTTTTCTTAAACTCCCTGAAATATGACAGCAAACAGAAATAGAGTCTAATGATCAAAAGCAAAATGAGAAGTTATATCTCTCTCATGGGCTATGGATCGGGCAGTCCACTAAGAAGCCCTGCTCATCTAGAGTAAATTCATTCTCATAAGAGATGTACGTGATAGTGGTTCCCTTCCTGATTCCAGTACTTTAATTTTCTGGTGAAGTGCCTCACAATCTATTAAATTGTTCTGAATCACTATCAGAACTGGAAAATCTTATTACTAACTCTTGAATCTTTTGAGTTCATTCCTTAATAGCACAGAGAAGATTCAGAAAACAGCAGATGTGACCTATTGCTAACTCCAAAAGAAAAGTCAAGAGACCAGTAACAAAATGCAGAAGTCACGGAAAAAAATATTAATATTGACCACATAAAAACTTTAGATGTCTTCTTCACACAAAAAATTCATAATGTATGTAAGAGACAAATGAAGGAGAGGAAAAATATATTTGCTACATATATATTAAAGACCAAATATTCTTAATATCCAAAAATCTCTTTCATATCATGTGAAAGGACCAAATTTCCCATTAAAATTGGCAAAATGCATTCATTGACTGCTCAAATAAAATAAATATACATATGAAAAGCATATCAGAAGAAAATAAACCTTAAGCATAGCTAAATAAATTTGAATTAATCACGAGGCAAAATTTTCCAACTTTCAAAGTGGCAAAAATCAAGTTTGATAACCTTTTGTGTTAATAATATTGTATTTACACAAAATCTATTGCACATCATTGGTGGCTGTATAGATGATATATGTAGGGAGGTCAGTTTATCACTAATAATATGAACATCTGCTTTTATCCAGTAATTTCACCTCATAAATTTATCATCAAATATTTTCATACATGTATATGAAAATGAAATTGTTCATTGCAACATTGTGGTAGTAAAATACTAGAAATATCTAAATAGTCATTTGGAATAGATTTTAATAAATTTATTTATACAATGATATAATGTAATTTAAGAGTAACATAGGTCAATACTGTTACAGACTCATTTCCATGACCTCTTATTTTTTCAAAAAGAGGTACAGAAAAATATACATATTTTGCTTCTATTTGTGTGTGAAAAATATATGATTTATCTGCATAGATTATCTCCCAATAGTTACAAGAGTTATAGGAAATTTTTCCTACTAATAGCTATAGCTCAGTTTTACAGAATACATGCAATGAGATAAGCATTGTTTTAGTGGCTTATTTATATGATTTAGCCATCGAAACAATTCCATGTGTTAGTTAAAAATTATTATTCTCATTTTTCAGGAGATGAAACTGAGGGACAAAGGGTCTCATTAATCTGCCTAAGGTCATACAGCTAGTAATTGCAAGCTGTCAACTGAACTCAAACACCAGTATCCTTAAAGATTAAGTAATTTACTGCAATTTTTCTTACTTGGGAATCAGGGTTGAGAGAAATATTTACTTTCCACTTAATTGAGAGTCTTTTGGGTTTACCATGTGCAAATACTACTTTTTCAAAACATAAAAATATTAGAAATATCATACAAATTTTAAAGCACATATGGAAAAATAGAAGAAAAAAGAAAACTCAACATTTTGATAATGTGTAATTAAGGAGGACTGGTTCTAACAGATAACAATGCCTGCAATAAACAGAAAAATTTAAACAGTGAAAAAATCAGCAGAAAGATCAATGTAATGCACACACACAACAAGCCTAGAAGCGAATCTTAGCAAAGAAAGAGTTTAAACATATTTATTTAAAAGAACATGAAAAGTGGGCAGATAATTCAATTAATACAATTGGGTATATCAAGTAAGTATTAGGAAAAAACATTTATTTAAGATGTCATCCAACACCATATGTTTAATATATTAAAAAGGAATTGAAGAGTAAGCTAAAATTACAGTATAAAATCAAGAAGTGTGTGTGTGTGTGTGTGTGTGTGTGTGTTTGTGTGTATGAAAGGAATTTTTAAAAAAAGCTCAATGAAAGAAGTAATAATCTGGATATGATGAAACAATTTTGCCAAGATCAAAATTTGAAAACCGAACATTTAAAATACCATCAACAAAATACAGGACTATTAATTGGGAATAATTACTTAAAACAAATAAAACAATGGGTTATTAGCGTTATATACAGACACAACTACAAATCAATAAGTAAAACATTTAGATGTTAGACAAAAAAACAGCAAAGGAAATGAAATGACCACAGAAGAAAGAACATATTACACGTAACTCAGTTATCTATATAGATATAATTATTTCCCCTTCTTATAGATGAAAACTGACAGAGAGCTTACGTAGCTTGCCAAGGTCATATAGACAATAAATTGTAAGCTAAGATCTGAATTAGAAAAACTCATTTTACTCCAAAGCCCATACTTTCAATCCTGAAGCTTCACTCTCTAGATTATTCATGTGTAGCTTTGTGTAGATACTTAACATACCAGTAAGAGTATGTTACTATCAGAAACAAAACTGAAGAAACTATTGTTGCATGAATATAACTGATGAATTGGTACAGTGTTTCCCTAAGTCTAGTCTCAAAATAAGGTCATTATACTGAATAAGTTCAAGGACATATCCTTACCACTTTTCCTAAAGAATCATCCATGTGAGAGTTTTTGTTATGGAACACAGATGTCTCAATACAAAAGGACTAAATGCATTCTAGCTGAATATTGCTCCATCCTATACAGCAGATGTTCAAAAGGCCAGAAACCAAGTAACAATAGCTGCCTAAAGAATTCTGAACCCCAAAAAGACCACTAGACATATATTATTACCAAGAAGAAACTGAAAGTATAACATCTGCAAGAACCAATTTGAATTTTTCATTTGTCTGAATTATTTAAAATAATTCTGTATCCAGATAAAACCTAAGGGTGTTTCTGTTTAAAAGTTAATATCTTTCTTCTGAGTTAAATCAGCTTCCTTGCCAAATTGTTGGCCCAAAATGCTTGTATTGCTGAAATCGACTGTTAGACAAGGAAAGATAACATCAACTTTGGTAGCAGAGCTAACCTCTGAAATTTTTATAAATTCTTGCCATATCTAAGATCTATTTAAGTTTTAAGACATCTGTTATCTACGAATGGCCTCTCTCTTTTCCTCCATCTTTTCCATAGGCACCAGTTTCCTAGTCCGGAATTCTCATCATTTCTGACACCACTGCTTTTGTTGAGCCTCACTCTATAGTAATAAAACATTTTCTTTTCCAAAATCCATAGGTAACAATGAAAGAGATAATTATCTCTACTCTAGAATTGTGTGTGTGTGTGTGTATGTGTGTGTGTGTGTGTGTGTGTGTGTGTACAAGGGGCGGTTAGGAGGTAGGGAAGGAAGGATGGTGGGTGGGTGACAGACTCTCTGTGAATGCCTGAACTATGTAACACTGTCCACTGCAGTTCAATTATATTTATTAGTGGATAAATGTATAAGAGACAGTGGTGGAGAAGAAAAAGGTTTTAATTGCTAAATTTCAGCTTCAACAATAACTACCAACTGACATGACTTTAAATATCTGCTTACCAAACAGGTGATATATAAATTATATTAGTGTAAAATATGATACCTTTTAAAATTTTTAAATGCTTAAAATTCATACAATGAATACTATAGAGTTGAACCAGAAAACTTAAACTGACTTTGTTAGAAATATACCTAAAGTAATAAAATTCCATAGAATACAGAATATTTATTTATAAATCCACAGACAGTATGTTTCAGAGCTTTATAAGTTCTTGAAATATAATACAAATGAGAATATTTATTCTTATATACGAACTAAGCTAATATTACCTAAATAAGAACTCAGAGAGAAAATAGATATCGTGATGGAATAATTTATTCTGGCTCTTATAAAAATTCAAAGAAAATGGAAAAATAGAAATTATGAGATGCACAATCATTTTATTCATTAAATTAATGCATAGATATGTGTCCTATCAAAAATTATCTAATCATTTTCTCTCTCTTGGGTTCTTTAAATCTTGGGTTCTTTAAAAGATTAGGTTCAAGACTACTATTGTAGCTAAGTTACAGTACATTTTTAAAAATGAGTATATGGTATCAGAAATAATTAATGTTTTATAAGTATAAAATAAAACTTTTGGTCATTATATATATACCTAGGAATGCCTTGATAAAAAGTAGATATCAACAGGGATTTAATCTTACCAAATGTTATCCTAGGTGTCACAAAATGGTCAGTTTCAGAAGTACCAGTGAGTTAGGAAAGCAACTGATTTCTCATAACTTACATTTATTTTTTGTGGAATTTGGTGTTATGTTTTAAATACTCACCCTGTACAGAAACACAAGGGGTCATGTACTGTGAAAAAGAATAAGACAAATGTTGCTGCTAGTTCACACTTGGTCCAAGTAACAAGGGCCAAAAGTCACCCTGCAAAGTCACCACCTGCAGGGTTCCCACTATCTCAGGATTCATTGAGGCTAATTACCTACCTCAACACCATATTCTCCCAAATGGAGAGTTTCAGGAGTCTATAACGGTATATGCATTTTAAGACTTGGGTATAAAGTGCAAAAGAAGTTTAAAAAGCCAGATGGCCAAGGTTAAAGATTATCATTTGAAATGTTTTTCACTTAAAATTTACTTATGTTTAATGTACAAAATTTTAAGTGTCAAAAAAGTAATAGGAAAAATAGCCACCCCTTCATCCATTCTTTGCCAGAGATATCAGTTTCTTGAGCTCCTTCTATAGATTCTTCAATGCCTAAGCAAACAAATATGTAATTTTCTCTTATTTAATCAAAAATAGTTTACTATATACATTGTTTTACACCTGGCTCTTTACATTAACTTTTTTCAGAGACGGCTTCATGTCAATACATAAGAAAAAGTTTTATTTCTTCACTGCAAAATAGTCAATTGTATATTCAATATCTGATGGTTAGAATTCCCTGTTGATGAGAATCTAGATTGCTTCCCATCTCAATATCAATATAAACAATATATGTACATATTTATATCTACTATCCATCTATCTATCATCTATTGAAAATATATCTAGCTTCTAGACTAGGACTCTGCTTAAATCTTCTAACCTCTAACTGTTTAATATATTTGGTTGGAATAGTAGCACAGCACCATATTGTCCTATTTGAAATAATTTCATCTGGTGATTTTACCCTTTACAATGCTTTCCAGCTCTAATTGCCAAATACAACAGTAGGATCTCAGTGAACATTAATTAAGAGTGAGTGATGTGACATTAAATTTCATTAAAATTTGAAATGACATTACCAATAATCAGAATATTGCTTCGCTGGAGTATCCTTTCAACCATAATTAGTGAGCTCAACCTGACTTTCTTTGTATTTCTGGGGAGGGGCAGGAGGTGGCAGGAGCGAGAAGGGCATGGGCTGTATTAATTTTGGATTCATGACACCAATTATGATTGACCTGCCCCATTTCAGAACTCAGTATCAGGTAGATTAATATTATCTCTTCTATATCAGAGACTATTCAGAGACATTTATAAGCTACTGTGGTTTACTTAGGCAAAAAATAATTTACTTGCAGGATAACAGTAGCTTACAAACTCTCTCATGAACAAGACTAGAAAAACAGAAACTAATGCAACTCCAAAAGTCAGGAAGCAGAACATCTGAACAAGAGGTCACACCTTGGCTAATCAATCCAGACATCATGTCTTCAAGATACAGTGGTCACTGCCTCTGCAAACTTTCACAGAAGCCACCAATGAATCTTAACCATGCTTGGCATGTTTTTCAGTCTTTCTTGTCTGTGATCTGTATTAAAGAATATAGACCCATATACATATAAGTAACTCGATTTCATTAAAATGAGACTTATTCCAATATGGAATACATTTCTTAAATCATCTATTCTTTTTACCTCATTTTTTAAATAAATGTAGGTTGTAACCAGCTAAATTGATTTCAAGACCCACTAACAGGTCAGGACCAACAGTTTGAAAAACACTGCTCTAGAGAGATTTATTTAGACCACAGTGTCACTGATGGTAAGTAAAGTGAACAAGCTTGTGGAGGAAAAGTAAAGAAAATAGAAGACCATTCTGCATGTGAAGGGAACAAGGTAGAATGAATGGAAAACGAAACCAGCACACACATACTTTATCAGGAGAATAAACCTAGCATGACCATAATTTAATACTATACCAAAGATCAACTCACACATATCACCACTTAACACTGAAGAAATACCAATTATAGCTTTTCCGAAAAAAAAGAAAGAGGATGGGAAGAAGGAGGAAGGAAGGAAGGGAAGAAGGAAGGAAGGAAGGAAGGGAGGGAGGGAGGAAAGGAGGGCAGGCAGGAAGTGGGTTACAATCTTTTAAGTGTTGTTTTGACATGTAATCCTGCAACTTGAATTCAATATAACAGTCCTGAAAATATCCTCATTTATTTCAGAGGCAATGCTTGCTTTCTCTGATGTGAGCTAACACACTAAGAGTTACAAAATTACAAAGAGTAATCTTATAGGATCTACCTGTTTTTGTACACATTTAACTAGATCCTAGACCAAATTCTTGCACATTGCATGCCATGAAATGAATCTAAACTCATTGTTGAAGTTATATGTGGAGACCCTAACCTTGAGTTCAATGTCGTGATCTGTCTGGAGGAAGTGTTCCTCAGTCTCTCTCCCTCTTATTCCCATCAAGAGGCAACTACCTCTCTTGTGGGAACTTCAGCCTTCCTGCAAGATTTCAGCTTTGGCATTTATCCATTCTACAGTTCTAAAGTTAGTTCATTTCCTTGATTATGGCTCCACTCTTTCAAATTACTCTCAGGAAATGTCAATGCCAGAAGAAATAACTTGGAGGCTGTGACTGAATTAAAATCGTACAGAAGAATTGTCTGTCATAATGAAATTATCCAGGATATCCATAGCTGTTGAATCTTCTTAGTTAAATGAAAGCACATCCTCACTCACTTCCCGGCTCAGAGGATAATCTAACTCTCAGTGGTTGTGTCTTCTATGGTCCAGGAAAGACCAGCTGGAATCTCTAAGCTGATTACCAGACCCTGTGTGGCAGGTGCAGATCACTATGATTTCTTCAATTTCAGCATGAAAACCTTGCATTCTACGTCTATTTTTAGTCACATTTGTCATAATGGAATGAAAAATAAGTGACTTCTTGAACTCCTGTTACATGTCAGTCAGAGAGCAAATATAGCTCACTCTGGCAGTTACTAAGTTAGAGCTAAAGAATTTCTCAGCAGTTCAGGGGTGTGAATTTGCACATTCTTTAAGCTGGTTGTTTCCTGGGTGCTCTGTCACTGCAGATAGAATGTGAAACACGGTGTGGAAGCATATTTGGCATTCACAGGTGACAATCAGATTTTTGTACGTCTAATTACAGCATAAAAGATTATCAGCAAAGGACTGGATTCCTATGTGTAATGGGTGGTGAAGCTGTGTCGTCACCATTAGACAGCCCTCTCATTTCCCCTCAATTCCTGCCCCCTAAGAATGAACCCCACATGAAGGTTAAAGAGACAGTATGCTATAAAAATTGTTAAATATCAGATCTGGGGATAAAAAACATGAGGCATACAAAGAGTGTATTTCTTAAAGAAGCAAAATAAATTATGAGGTTTATCTTTCCAACTTGTGAATCGTACTGCAGCTTCTTCTTTAAATCCACAAATAAGTTAAACCTATTGTTTTCTGATTTGATTTGATTTTGTATTATTTTTTTATGTTGCCATAACTTGATTTCACTAGTCATTCTCCTATTTGACTTGAACAAATTATTTTGAATGAAATATTCAACAGGCAGAATTTTAAAGAATAATTAATAGCTCTTAATAAAGTCTTCCATTTCATGTCAGAGAAGATCTATTTTGTAAAGACTATTTCAAGTTATCTCTATTGTACTGGTGTCATGTTAAATGTTCAAGAGTATATAGGATACACATATAACTTTGCTCACAAAAACATGCCATTTCAACATTTGTCCTGTATTATCAAAATCAGTTTCATTTTTAAGTTTTTGTCTGTATTTATCACTAGTTCCCTCTATGCTCAGTAAGTCAAATACATGATTTTCTATGTTTAAAAACTTTGAAATTCAGAAATAAGCTTCCTTTATATTTTTTCCCCAAAGAAAGCATGGAAATTAATCCTATGCTTACGTCTTTGTTTACTTCTTTCTGTCCAAAACTTTTAGGTTATCTTTCATAACCTGTAATCATCAGGAACAGCTCTGTAGAGCCCCTAATCATATCCTATTCCCTACCCCTGCAGGATCTTCTAAGCTGTGTCATCAGGATTTCTGTAACTTACAGCTTAGCATCAGCAAAGTACCCTTCATCTTCCTACGTGCAGGTAAGATTTTGCTTTTCTCTCAGCTGAAAATGAAATGTGGCACTATCTTGAGAACGACACATATAGCCTGCTCAAGTGGTGACTTTTTTTCTCCAATGTTGCATGTACTTTAGGACCTCGATGCAAGGTAGGTGTCCTTCTTGCCCTTTACTGACACCTTCAGACAATATTCATGCCTCTTTTTTCTCATTAATTGCAGCTTCCCTGAAGTAAATACCACCAAGTAGAGTAATCTACCGATGCAGTAGTCAACTCTCCTCCAGGCACTGTACCTTGTTCATGACTTTCCTCTTCAACACTGCTTCTATTTTGGTTCTTCATCATTCCAGTACCTCTATAGATTGTTCACTCTACAATACCCTGGCCTCTCAGTTCTCTAATTTTTCTCCTTCGATGCTGTTGGCACACAGTCTGTACAACCATGCACTCCCCCAGTTTGGGCTTTAATACTGCCAACATCAACACTACTTCCTCACTGTCCATCTCAAGGAGACATATATATATATATATATATATATGTATATATATATATATATATATATATATATATATAATAGACAGCACTGATTTTTCTGGAAAAATTCCTTCGATCCTTTGGCACTGTCCAACCCACTTTACCCTACCACTTTTTGCTGTCCTCTTCCCACTCACCTTCCCCACTTACCTAACTTAAATTCTATGATCATATAAATTCCTCTCTTGCTTTCACTTTCAACTTCACACCCATTTCTTCATTATGTGTATTGGTAAAATCTAAACTGGATTAGACTAAATTCTCTACTCCAGGATTGTTCTGCAGCTGTAAACCTTGATTACAAAAAACAGAGAAATGCAGACAAGAGCCACACGATGTTTATTCCTCCAGACCTTAAGTGGACCCTCAGGCTTAGCTCACAATCTTATTGTATCATGTAATCAAAACACTCCTTCACTCTAAGATTACCTTTCACATATTCTTTTTCCTCAAAACTCCAACTATTTGTTACTTCCTTGATCTCAGCTGAATTTGACCTCATTTAAAGCAATCAAAAGGGAAATATAAAAATGCAAACTGCATTGTAGATGAGAAATACTATATAAAATGCTGTATGGTACTATTCTGTAATTCAGGGTATTGATATGGAGTTATATATATGCTATATATTATATGTACATATTTATATACATATATAACATGTATGTGTGTACACATACATAGATGAATTTGACTGTCAAATTAATTTCTTGGCTGTCTTCTGAAATATCATATAAACAATTTAAACTTAACAAGAATGTGTATAGCTAACACCCCATTAAGAGGAATGTGAGCTTCTTGCAGAAATGACTAGCTCTCTGTACTGAGTAGAAGAAATACAAAAGTAGAATAGGAAAGAATATCTCTCTATGTTAGAAAGTAATGAGTCAGCGGAAGTACGAACACGAACTAAACCTGGGACATTTCAATCATCTAAAGAATGGTGGAGTAAAGAGCATTACACACAGAATTAAAGGATCCAGGAGACCATGCTAGAGGAAGAATGAGGGAGGAAGGGGTCGGGGTGGTGGGGGGGGCGAATATGAGGGGCAATAGAAGATTGTCAATTATAAAGGTAGAATGAATGATAGAATTATAAATTCCCTGTTTAAAGCTACCATATTAATAATTGTTTCAAGTAAGAATATCAATGAATGTTAAATAAGACATTTACATAATTTCAAAGTATCTCCTCAAATATTATTTGTTGATTACAAAGAACAATAAAATTTCCTTGAAAATTGAGAACTCTTGATGAAAACACTTTAACTAGGTGGTTTTACTAATTTGCTAGGACTACTGTAACAGACTACCACAGAATAAGTGACTTTACCAACAGAAATTCATTTTCTCTCAGTTTTAGAGGACAGAAGTCTAAGATCAAGGTGCAGCAGACTTGGTTTCTTAGTGAGGGCTCTCTTTGTATTGCATATGACCACCTTCTTGCTGTGTCCTCGAATGACCTTTTCTCTGTGCACACATAACACCTAGTATCTCTTCCTCCTTTTATAAGAACTCAAGTTCTATAGAATAAGGACCCTAATTTCTTGACTTCATTTAACTTCAATTACTTCCTTAATGATCCTACCTTTAAATATCACAGTGTTACAGCTTCAGCACATGAATTTGGAGAAGGACACAATTCAGTTCATAACAATGGTGAAAATCAACATCACCAATAGTGGGACAAATTGACAACATATGACTCTTGATATAATGTACCAGGACACAAAAACCTTATGTGATATTTTTGCCATAAATGTTAACCTGAATTAATCATGGGGAATCAATCAGATAGGCAAAAGTAAGGAACATTTTAACCAACTCGCTGAAACTATTCAAAAGTGTCAATGTCCAGAAATGAAAAGAAAGGTTGAGGAAGACTTCCAAATGAAAGGAACTGATGCACATTAAAGGATGCTAAAGCAACATTACACCTAGATGTAACTAAGAAGGTAAGTTGCTGTAAGGGATACTGCTGGTACTGAAAAATGTGAATACAGACTGTCTTTTAGATAATAACATTATATCGATGTTGTAACAATGTCAAATTTCCTGAATTTTATACTTTATTGTTATGTAAGAGAATATCCTGTTTTTAGACTATCAATGCTGAAGCTAATAGAAGAGAAGGATCATGAACCCGCAATTTACTCCTTAACTATTCATCTCAGAACAAGAACACTGTGTAACAGATATATACAGAGAAAAGAAAATATGGTAAAAATTTTAACCATCAATAACTCGAGATAAAGCTTTTGCAATCTTTCTGTAGACTTAATTTTTAAAAAACATTTTTATAGAAAATCATAAAATGAAAGTATATAACACAGATAGTGTCATTGTCTCACAAAATTCCACTAGAAATGTTTTACTTTTACTTTTATTTTATTGAAGAAACATTACATCATAACATAATATAGATTTAAGGTGTGTATCACTGCAAGTTCACCAGCACCATTCCAGTTTTTTTCACCATGCAATTGATCCTCTCTCCTCAATTAGATAGAAATATTTTTATATGGTATAAACATGCAAGGACAAAGAGATCAGCAGAAGCAACCCAAGTTGGGAAATAGGAAAGCAGATAGTTGGGGAGTAACTGACTTAACAGACACACAAAGCTTAATATTAAGCCAGTGGTGGGTACATCCAGCTAGTTTACACCACAGAATCCACTAAAAGACCCAAACGTTGATAGTAGCAAACTCTGAAGATGGGGCTCAAACAAAAGAAATGACTACAAGAGTAAGAAGCAAACCAGCTCCCTTTCCCAATTGTAGTCCACCAACTGCCTGTCTCCTACCAGCAAAAGACTAAAGCTTCTTCCCCTAGAGAGGATAAAGTAAAATGTGTCTGGACTGGCAGATTCCATGGACTATGAAAACAAAGATTTTACTGAAAGCAAGAAATTAAGAGAAAGTTTCAGAGAATACAAGTTGTTTTCTTCAAACTGTGTATCCAATACAGTTCATCATGTTCTGATTGGGTATACTTTAAAATTCATCTAAAATTCAAACTATTTTTGGAAGAAACCACTAACCAGGACAAGCAATTTAAAGCCACTAATGGGATACTAGATTTAGAGAATTTATTATTAAGTTCTGTTCAAACTAATGGCATGCTAAGCCATTCCAGAATATTTATTTTAAAAAATGAGCAAAGGATGTTCCTTTAATGAAATTGAGAATAAAGTAAAATGAACAAAGGATTGGAATAGAAATTTCTCCAATGGCCTACATAACCAATGGGTAGATAAAAAGACATGCAACTTAAGCAGTATCAAGGAAATGTAAATGAAACCCTCAAATCAACCCCCTCACATATGTTTTGATGACTCTACCATCAAAAACCAAAAGATAAGTGTTGGAGGGGACGGTGATGACACACTGTCAGCAGCAATGCACATGGCACAGGAACAGGTAAAACACTATGGAAGTTTCTCAAAAAAATAAAGAATAGACTACAATATGATTCAGCAATCCTTCTTCTGTGTATTTACCTAAAAGAATTAAAAGCAGTATCTTGAAGATATATTTGTCATCCCAAGTTCATTTCAGCATTATTCACAATAGCCAAGATCTCAAAACCACCTTAATGTCTTTTGATGAATAAACAGATGAAGGAAATGTGGTATATACATACAATGGTATATTTTTTAGCTTTGAAAAAATGGAAAATCTGTGATATGCAACCATGTGAAAGAAACTAGACAGTATTCTAAGTGAAATAAGTCAGTCACAGAAAGACAAATGCATGATTCCACTTATAAGAGGTATCTGAAAGTCACATTCATAGATGCAAAGAACAGAATGCTGGTTGCCAGGGGTGGGGCAAGTGGGGAAATAGGGGTTGCTATTAGATAGGAATGAAGTTTCAGTTAGTAAAATGAATACGTTCTAGAGATATACTCTGCAACATAATACCTACAGTTAGCAATACTGTATCACACATTTAAAATTTTGTTAAGAGATCTATTGTTAAATGTTTTTACCATTAAAAAGAACGCAAAAAAAAGTCATGAAGTCATCTGTTACTAAACTGGAATAAATTTAATAACAGCATCAAAGAAATATAAAACAAACACATCACAGTTAACTGTCACATTAATGTTGTAAAAATAATAAACAAAAAGTTATCAAATCAAATTCAGCACTATATTAAAAGAGTTATACCCCATAGCAAGCAGGACTTGAATCATAGAATGAAAACCATTTAATAGTAATTATTGACAAAGCACAATGTATTAATATATTACTTTTGTTATAAACTCTTATGATTATATGTACATATTTATTAATTTGATCAAATAAGTTGTTAGAATGGCTATATTAAAATAACAACATAATAATAAATTACTAATTGTATATTATAAAACACCCTGTTATTGGATCATAAGAAAAACTCAGATTAACAAAGTGGGTTGATAGATTTGCTAATTTTCAACAAACATGCCTGATTTTTAAGAAACAAAGTTCTTTGAAAAAAAGCATTAACAGAATACTTCTTTAACATGTTATGTGTACTTCCTGAACATGATTTAGAAAACATATTTTAACCAGGAAGCCAGTCTCATACACAGTAGAGAAACAGTGGCAGAATTACTTAAAGAGAAGCATAATGCACAGATAAGAGGCACAGAGCAGACAATTACTGCTATTATTAACACTATCTAGAATTTCTGACTGAAACAATAAAAAACTAAATCAGAAGTATGAAAATTTGAAATGCTGTTCACCTAGAAAACCCTAATGAGTCAACTGAGGGATAACTTTATAGCATGAGAGACTACATGAATGTGATCTGTCATAAAATTAATAGCTTTTTAAACACCAAAAATATATGTTTAGAAAATGTAAAGGGTAAAAGTTTGTTAGCTCAAGAAAATTTAGCTTATGTAGAAATAGCATTTGGAAATGTCTACAGATCTATATAATAAAAAGTTCCAAATATTTTCAGAAACATAAAAAGTACTTGATTAAACAGAATGACAATATGGCAATTACTATAATCCTTTCCAATTAATGTATTATTCTATTAAATTTCAACTTAAATCTGATTAATTTTTTAATTGAAAAGTGATTCCAAAATTCATTCAGCTTAAAGATGAGAAGTATTAGAGGAAAGTATTAAAGAAACTGTATATAAAAGTAATGAGGTGATTTTTTTTTATCACTTAAAACTAAGTATGAATTTGTGAATGACTTAAAAACAGACGCAACTCTCAAGAACTCAGAAGCAGACACAAATACAAATCAGAATTTAGCATATAACAGTGGAGTTATGAATCAGTTGGTAATAATGCTGGAATAACTGCCTAATTGTCTAGATATTTTAAACTATTTCCTTACTCTACACCTTCATCCAAAGTAGATTCCAGATAAGTAAACATTTAATAGTGATAAATATTTAAACCAGTAACTGCAAACTATAAAAGAGTCAGGTGAAAATAAACGTGAGTTGGTATAACGAAAAACAGGGTTTCCTATGTATAGCTTAATTGAAGGAAGGAATTCTAAATGAAAAAAACCTGGTAGATTTCTATACAAATAATTAAAAACTTCCACATACAAAGAACCACTATAAATAACAAAAAAAATATTCAAAAGGGTTCCAAGAAACCATTATAAGGAAATGTATAAATATCTGTAATTTTGAAGTCTTTAACAAACAAAATTATGAATAAAGTGCTACATACAAGAAAAAGATAATAGATGTAAAGACAAAAAACAAATGGTCAGCAACGCTAAGAAATTTTTTTCTGCATTGAAATACGAATTTAGTCTACCAAATTTATCTCTAGCTATCTATCTATCACCTACCATCCTACTGCCTATACCTATCTGTCTACAAATATGCATCTCTCTATCTACACATATCCATACACCTATTTTTATTCAAGACTGGTAAGAAAATAGGAAAATTTGTATAATTGACTATTAGTGGGATTATAAATCTCTTTTGTAAAGGTCAGAGTAAATACTTCCTGGTTTGTGGGTCATATAATTTCAGTCACATCTACTCAACTTTGCTGTTGTAGCACAAATTCAATTATGAACAAATGGACATGGATATTTTCCAATAAAACTTTATTACTAAATACAGATAGTGAGTAAAATCTGGCCCCTGAGCCATGGATCACAGAGCCCTGGTATAGAGAAAAAGTTGCAATAGTTCTGTACAACAGCTTGTTCAATATATATGGAAAGCCTTAAAATATACATATCATTTAACCAAGAAATAGGAATGGATCCTATAGAAATTATTGTGCGTATGAGTATTGATATTTATCAAGAGTTTAATTTATAAATGTGTGATTTTATTTAAATTATTCTATACCATGCCCAAAATATCAAGAAAAATACTTATCTCAGGAAATATTAAAAAACCAATCCTAAAAAAGCATGTTTTCACAGAATATATACAATATGACCCTAAATGTCACACACACACACACACACACACACACACACAGACAGAATAGAGATTCAGAAATCAAATGTCAAATCATACTGTCTCAATTCAAATTCAGAATATATAACTTTGTATAAATTTGACTAAGTCCTTTAACCTCTTTAAGTCTCATTCTCCTCATCTATGTAGCAGAGTAATTATACTTAATGCATTGAGATGATATGAGAGTTAAATGAGAGACTACAGTTGAATACTTAGATTAACTCACACTACAAGTATTTCTAGAAATTGAGACTATTTTAAAGTAATTATTGCTATCTTCTTGGATCTTCCATATATTTTCTGACTTTTATACAACACATATAATATTTTATAATTATAGAAAAAAGTTAAAAATTTTCATTGGAGAATTCTATGTCACTTTCAAAATCATAGTAAAGTAAAACAATCTAATAGTAAATATCATTTTCAAGAATTCAGTAAATTCTGAGGAGCACTGGATTGATCCAAAAAGAAAAACCTGTCTCTGACTTAAAAGAAGTAATTTCACAGACTGCTGAAGCACTTTTCTTTCAGAGGAAGAAATCTAGAAATATTCTCAGGTGAGGCAGCTGTGGATCTGGGCTGGTAGCTGTTGTTTCACCAGTAAAGTAGCAATAAGATTATCCGGACTAAGTCAGAGACATGAAATGTTCACCCAGTTTCAAGAGTTTATACTCTGGCAAGAAACTTCTGAGAGCAAATCTATGTGCCATTTGATTCGTATTTGAATGAATCGGTAAATTAAACCATGTTTTCTCTAGGATTTGAGTTTAGAAATGTTCTCCCAGCATGGAAGATATTCTCTATCACAACTATACTCTTATTTACTAGCAAACAATCCATCTCCTCTGTATTTATGTGATGTCTGATGAATCTTTCATTGAAACTCAAGTAAATTCAGGGAGCTACCTGAAGTTTCAGTAGAAGTTTCCAAACACCCTTTACAATATAGTCTCTCCCCTTATTTCCTCCTTCCTTCCTTAACTCCCTTCCTGCACCTTCCTTCCCTCCCTCTCTCCCTTCCTTCCAACATTTGTTTCTTCTTCCTCTCCTTCCATTCTGCCATTCCTTTCCTCCCTTTTAGTAGGACTGTTCTTTGGAAGATTGACTGTCCAGTCCGAATATATTTCATACAAATCAACAAAATTCCTGTGATGTTAAACAATACTCCTATACCAATACTTCTGTACTTCTATATATCATGACTGTCTCATGATATATAGGTGGCAAATTTCACTCCCTGTATTCTAGCACACCAGCTTTCTTTCAAATCTACAAACACTCCAATTTTTCTCCCAATTATTTCTTCCCAAAATGGAATCCCAAAACCTAAATTTACTGCAGCAGTGTATGTGTACCAGATTCTGCAGTCTGCACAGCTCCATGAAGAAGTTTTGTTTTAGAAACTAGTTAAAGGATGAGATCAGAGGGCAGAGTTTCTTTTTGCTGGGATGGGTGAAAGAAACAGTGCAGTCTGGGGCAGCAACAAAAGTGTAGATGTTTATTCACTTAGTCAATAAGTAGTCATTGCACCGATTCCACCAGGTCTTGTGCTAGGGATCTTGATAATCATTCAAGTTATAAAAATAGGAAGTCAGAGAAACAGAGGCATGATAAGAGCCTTTATGAAGAGAGTAGAGGCAGAAGTGAGAACTTGATCTGAAGACAGGCACAAGTCAATGTCTCATACATACACAAGGGATTCAATGGAATCAAATATATTTCTCAAGTGCCTCTAAGCTCCAGATATTCTGCTTGGAGTAAAGGAAAAATTAAGATCCAGTCTGCCACTGTCTATTGTATCATTCCCTGCTGCGGCCTCAGCACTGAAAGCATTTGTGTGAGGAAGGAAGAAAGCAATTTTTGAGCTAATGTAATATGATAAGTTTTATTGCAGTAGAATGAAGAAATTCTGTGCAGGGGGTATCAGAAAAGGGAAATGGAAGGTCAGAAACACTTTAAAGAAGAAATAGCCAAGCCTTTAAGAATGAGTAAGATTTTATAATAAGTTTTTTTAGATAAATCTGCCCCAGTTATCCTATTTGAATTTCACATCACAACTCTGTATTTTAGGGTTTTCTTAAGGTCCTGAACCTATGAACACAATTTAGTCAATGTAAGAGTGAATATTGCTAGATAAATCTTTCTAAACTAGAAATTGTTATGCATGTCTCTCCCATACTGCTTTGATTTTTATATACAGTATTTGTTATATTTAACCTAATTCAATGAAGTTTCAAAGCATATGTGTGCATATACATATATATGCACATACGTACACAGATACAAACATAACTGGGGGTATACACATACCTCTGCCTGTGAGGTATATATGTACATATTTACATGCACACATACAAGCTTCCATGGATAAACTCAAAAGCTCAGCTTTTTTGGTCATATGACATTGATAATATCAATATCATACAAAATTAACCCTCCCACTCACCTTCTAGTCTTGGTGGCTTGATGCAAGCCTCATCATTGCTATTCCTATCATCTCTAGCATTTGAGCCTTGTTCACTTTCCTTTCTTTTCAAGCAAACTTTGTAGAAAATGATTTCAGTAAGTGGTGATTTTGAAACCACGTTGAAGGATGAGTTTTCACACATGTATAACAGAAATGGTTTTCATATTTCCTTGGGAAAATATATATTGGACATATTTTTTCAAAGAACTTAAAGAACTTCCATGGCTATTATAGCAGAACATCCCAGGGAAGAATATAGTGGCATCCCATTCATGCCTATTTCACAAAGAATCAGGCAAAGGAAGGTTCTGACAATGACTCAAAGTCAGGCACAATGAGCTCTTAGTCCAGAACTCATGCTGACTTCCAGCCAAGATGGCAGCATGGTAGCAGTGAGACTCATGGCCTCCCCTCAGAGCAAGTAGAAATTCATCTACTTTCCAGAACAAACTCTGAGGAAAAGCAGGCACAGACACTTAGAGACACAGCAGCAATCACGACAAAAAAAAAGGAGCCGAAAATGTCCAGGTTCAGAGCTACACACAAGGCTCAGAATCATGATTCTGACCACGGAGGAAGGTGTGGAACTATGGGGAGAACCAGCCCTCCCAGGAATTGCAAAATCAGTGAAGAGCCTGCTCATCGGGACCTGGACATGAAGCTGGGGCAGAGGATCTAGGCGCAGAGTGGAAGAGCCACCAGTGCCCTGGTTGGCTGAACAGGAGTGAGAAAGTTACACTGGGCACCACCATAACTGAAAGGCAGTGAGTGGAATCACCCACCTCAACCCCCTACCAACATATTGCCCCGGAGCCACAGGACCCACCCACCCTCAATCCTACCCAACAAGAAATCCCACCCTCAGGCTTAAAAAAGGGAGAAGAGAGTCTTCTGGAGGGGAAAACCGTCAATGCTACCGTCGAGCGTCACCTTGTGAGTGTAGGTGAAACTGCAGCCTGATTGCCAAGTGTGCGTCAACAGCAAGGTGGTCACTGTGGTTGGGAGCTAAGATGCGGCGGCGGAAAGTTTCTGTATCCCTCCACAAGAACGCCAACCCCACTGACTGAACTTTCTGGCAGCAACAGACGGCCCACACAAGAACTTCACAAATCCAACTAGTGGTGAAGCCACAAAACTCAAGAAATCCATGTCCCAACCAAGATCCAGGCTTACTCAGTGCAGGTCAAAATGCCACACAAGGCCATAACTGCAAGGAGACCCGATATACAGAAACACAAACAAAATGCCAAACAGAGCAAAGACAAAAAGAAATATACATGAAATGATGGATCCAACTAAAAACCCAGGGGAAAATATGAATGCAACAGATGTCTGCAAGCTACCAACAATTAATTTAATGCCTTAAACATACTCAAGGAAATCAAAAAACAACAGAGGAAAAAGAGAGAAAAGAAATGAAGCAGCTCAAAACAGATGTTAAAGAAATAACACTATAACTGACCTAAAGAATTCAACAGAGGGACTCAAGAATAAGATGGAGAAAACCTCCAATAGAATCAGTGAGCTAGAAGATAGAGCAGAGGAATGCACTCAAGCAAACAAGCAAAGAGATAAAAGAATGCAAAGAAATGAAGACAGCATTCGGGACCTATGGGATAATATCCAAAGAAACACCATTCGCATTATAGGGCTCCCATAGGAGAAGTGAGAGAAACAGGGGCAGAAACTGTATTTGAAAAAACAATATCTGAGAACATTTTGAATCCAAAGAATGAAGCAAGTCTTAAGACCCAGGAAGCTCAAAGAATCCCTGATAAAAGAAACCCAAGCAGACCTACCCCTAGACATATTGTCATTAAAATGTCAAAAATACAAGATAAAGAATCTTAAAAGCATCCAGAGAAAAGTGAGTCATATACAAAGGAGTCCCCATAAGATTGTTAGTGGATTTCTCAACCAAAACTCTACAGGCCAGGAGAGAATGGCATATTTTCAAAAGGCTAAAGGAAAAGGAATATCAACCTAGGATACTATACTCTATGAGCATATCAAGAACTGAAGGAATGGTAAAAAAAACTTTTATCAATAAGCAAAATTTAAAGGAATTTATCACCATCCAACTAGTTCTACAAAAATACTAAAAGATGCTTTACAAAGTGAAAATAAACCTCACTTAAAAAACATTAAGATAGCAAATTTTAAAACTGGGGAGGATAATAAAACAAAAATGTGGGTGATTAGAATGAATGGAAGACTATTCTGTTTTCAAATAAAGAGTGGAAATAAACAAAATTTTTAATGCTTACTTCAGGGTAACCTCGAAATACATCTTCAGGGAAAAAAAAAGAAAAAAAAGAAAACCAATCAAAACACCCAATCCATCTAAGAAGAGAACGAGAAGAATAAAGCCACTGTCTGGTATATCACACAGAAGACAAATTACAAAATGACACTAAGGAGTTACACATCAATAATCCCACTAAACCTTAATGGACTGAACTCACCAGTCAATGACACAGAGTAACTGATTTAAAGCATAACCCAACCTTCTGCTGCATTCAGAAACTTACTTTCTTTCAAAAGAAACAAAGAATCAAAATCAATGGTTGGAAGACAAACCTACAGTCAAATGGCAACCACAAAAAAGCAGAAACGGTCATATTTAGATATGATAAAACAGACATCCAACTAAAAAGCATAACAAAAGACAGAGATGGACATTGTAAAATGTTTAAGGGGTCAATCCAGCAAGAAGACATAATGCTTATAATCCTACATGTACCAAATGAAGGAACATCAAAATATTTTAAGGATGTATTATTAGAATTGACAAGATTATTAAAATTGACAGGAGATTTCAACAGCAACACAATCATAGCAGGAGACTTTGACACCCAACTTACAACAATGAACAGATCAACCAGGCATAAAATTAACAGGGAAACAGCTGCTAAAGTGACCATTTGGAAAAGTTAGGTCTAATAGATATATACTGAACATTTTATCCAATGACTACAGATTTCACTTTCTTCTCAAGTGCACAAGGAACATTCTCAAGGATTGATCATATATTGGGACACAAAACATGTCTTAACAAATATACAAATATTGAAATCATACCAAGTATCTTCTCTTTGGCCACAGTGGCTTAAAACTAGAAATCAACCACAAAAAGAAAACTGGAAAAACCCAAACTAATTGGAGACTAAACAATATACTTCTGAATGACTCTTGGGTAAAAGAGGAAATCAAAGGGGAACTTAAAAAAACATTTAGAGACAAACGATAATGAATACACAAGCAACCAGAATCTATGGAATATAGTGAAAGCAGTGCTAAGAGGGAAGTTCATTGCAATCCAAGCCCACATCAAAAAAAAAAAAAAAGGTATACAGGTATTCACTATACTATTCTTCTTAATTTTTAAAAGAAAATAAAGAAGGAAGTGAAGAAAATAAGCACCTTTATTTCATTTTGTTTCTTCACTCTGGTCCTTGAGCTTTACATGATTCACTAGTATCCGAGTCACTTGAGCCACAAGAGTTACACCCCCACTATATTATTCTTTCAACACTAAGCAGTTACACATCAATAATCCCACTAAGCATTAATGGAATGAACTCATCAGTCAAATGACACAGAGTAGCTGATTTAATGCATAACCCAACCTTCTGCTGCATTCAAAAACTTACTTTCTTTCAAAAGATAAAGATTCAAAGTCAATGGTTGGAAGACAAACCTACAGTCAAATGGCAACCACAAAAAAGCAAAGAAAAAATAGGTTGCAAATTTTCAAAATAAAAAAGAAACAATTTTATGATGCAATATTCCTTTAATACAATTAAAAATATATATTAGAAAAAAAGAACTCATGCTTACCAAATCTTGGATTTCTTTTTTTTTCTCTCTGTGATTAAACATTAATTCTTAAGGTTGATTAATACATAAATGATAAAGACACCTGTTCATTTGCCGAATTTGTACTCTGCTTCTGATCTCACCAAGCTAAAACTAAGGTGTTCGTCAGAATTGCAATTATCATCTAGGGTTCACTGGTTGTGAGCAGCATTCTTGTCACACATCTCACATGGTCACCAGCAACAGCAGATTGAGTCACCATTTCTTGAATTCCTCTAGCTTTTTCCTCTATTTTCTTTTTGTATTTTAAAGGATTCATATGATTACATTTGGCCGACTCATAAAATACAATATAAACTCCCCATTTTAAAGGCAATGAATTACTAACGTTAATTACATCTTCAAAGTCTCTTCATGGCAGTATCTATATTAGTGTTCAATTAACTAATTAGGACATGGGAATCATGGCAGACAGCTTTAGAAATATGCCTATTATAAGATCTAAAAAACTTAGGCTAAAGGCATTAATATGTAGCAGAGACTCAAATTTGTGATTTTAAGCAACTATGTAGAGCAAAAAGCATTTTTTTTTTTTAAAGAAAGGTGCAGGCAGGAATAAAATGACTAGATAGGCAGGAAGAGAGAGGAAGAAGCAGCATTTTAATTGATTTTCATTTTAGTTGTTCACACTGGTTGTTTCTCTGCCCTCTCCCCCAAGACCCAGGACTGGAACCCAAGGGTAAATGGCCTGCATCCTTCAAAGGCAATTGATCTAACCTCTACCCTACAAGGGTGTGCCAAACATATTATTTTAAAAAAGAAACAGTTAACTATCTTGAAGTTTTGCCTTAATCATGGGTTTAAAACCAAAACATTACATGATAGATTGAAGATAAGCTGGCAAGAAAATTTAGGTCTAGAAACTGAATTCTATAATTAGTGGTGATATTGTGGTAACTAAATTAATATCTGAGACTCAATTTTTGAGTATGTCCTTGTGGCTCAGGTGACTGAGATGCTAGTGTGTGGACCATGTAAAGCCCCAAGGACCCGAGGTGAAAAACCTAAATAAGTAAAAATGCATCTTCCTCTTCTCCCTTCCTTCTTTCCTTAAAAAAAAAAAAAAATGCTTCTTTCCCCTTCTTTCCTTCCTGTCTTTAAAAAAAGTGAATAATATTATTTTTTAGGATTGTTATGAGAATCAAATAATTTCTAGAAAGTGTTTCACAATCTGTAAAGCCTAGAGAAAATGTGAGTTAAGTTTATCATAGAAAGTTCAAGTCTATTTTGGAAAGAAACAGAATATCAGACTACTCCTTCTGACAATCAAGAAATCCAGACTTTAGTAGAACATGTTCAGAATGCATTCTAAAGGATACTGTTATGCATGCATGAGTGGGTATACATGTGACTATGTGTTTAGGGGAGAGTCATCATCTAAAATTGTATAGTACTAATTAAATGGGCAACATAATGGAGCTACGGAATATCCTGATGAAAGAAATGTATCACCAGTACTTTAGAGAAAAGTCTAAAAGACTCTGAGAACCAACCAACTAAGGGTGAAGCCCTAACAAAAGCAGAGCAAAACATTTACAACACTCCAGAAGGCCAACTGGTGTCACACATTGCGTAGAAGATTTTTGCAGACCTGTCTAATGACCTAGGTCAACCTCTTTTGATAAGAAACAAAAATAAGTAATCACATAAAGAAGTGTTCAGGTGATTACACCTCTGATTACCTGTCTTCATGGTCCATTATTGCTAACATTAATTTCCTACCCTAAATGATTGCATCCTAAGAATTATTTTATTTATGCACTCAACATTCTCTTATATAACATGCATTATGTACAAAGCACTGTTCTAAATTCTTTATTAATATTAACTCACAATGATAACTCATTTTGATAACAACTCTATAAATGTTGAAACTATTATTATCACTATTTGTAGAAAAACAAAATATAGTAATTTGCATCAAAATCTTTTTTTCTTACAAAAAGGGGAGTTTTCCTCCCAAATAATTTCCTGTCTTCTTTCCATTACGCTGCAATTTACAACAAAAAAAGGACTTGAAATGCAGTTGCTAAAGGGTATATTCTAATAAAAACTGACAAGACATAGTGATTTCAGTAACACTTTTAAAGTGAAAGGGTTAGCCCTACACAAAACACACTGATTAGAGGTGACATTGTGATTTTCTAAACAGTGTGAGTTTTAATGAAGGAAAATTCTTCCCTAGACAACAAAAGGCATCAGTTGTCTTTTTTTAATGCACTCCATATTTTGAACAGCATAGTTTTCCTCATGTTTTAAAAGTGCATCTAGTTCAAAATGCTTTGATTTTACTCTTACTACTTTCCAATAAACATGATGAAATCTATCATTTCCTATTCTCACAGGGAAAAAAAATAGCTCTTGGTACATTTTCTCACGTTTTACTTCTCCAACAAAATTTCTAAAATCTCTCCCCATTTATTGGGCCATTTCAATGTTAAGCAAATTGTAGAAAAAAATATTCCAAAGTGGTAACTATTCTCTGCGTTACTCCCCTCTCATTAGGATACAATTAAGCCGGTGTGATGCTGTCTAGTAAACTATATCTGGGTGTCCTAGTCAGCTCAGGCTACATAGCAAAATACCATAAACTTTGTGGCTTATCAACGATAAAAATGTTGTCTCTCACTGCTCTGGATGATAGAAATTTGAGATGAGAATGCATTCATGGGGTGGGCGAGGGCCCTTTTCTGGGCTGCATGACGGAAAGCAGTGAAGACCCAAACTCTCTCCTGATTCTTACAAGGGCATTAATCTCATTCATTAAAACTCCATAGTATAACTTCATCTAATGGTAATTAGGACCAAATTCCTAACGCTATCACTTTGGAGAGAAGGTTTTCAACGGATGAATTTGGGGTGACACAAATAAATAGTGCACAACACTGGATTTACTCAGAAAACTTATGACTACAAATAATAGAAATAGCAAATGTCCAGGAGCAATATTAATATTCTTCTTTTAGAAAGGACTTTTTGAGAAAAGATGTATATTCAAATTTCATTTTGCATTTTTACACTTCAAGTTCCAGATCTGTAGCAGATGCTTGAAATTCATATAAAGCCATGATTATTAACCAACAGATAAAAGTTCATTGTAGGCAAAGGCATGTGTGTTTGAGATTAAATCTTCCTCCTTGAAAAGTTAATAAACCTGATACCAAAACTAGATAGTTTCTTCAAGAGTGCAGAGGAAAGAGCATTCACTAAGAGCTAAGCTGTCAAAAAAACATGAACATTCTATGAATTTACCTCTCACATAAGTGCCTTTGAGGCTGTTCTAAGACAATATTTAAGAGGCATTTATTATGATCAAAGACAATTGTCTCAAGACCAGTTTAGGCTTGTATATGATCAAGGCTCAGAGGAAGAGGACCCTTAATGTTTGATTGAGAGCCCATTCATTGGTCCCATTTCAATCTAGGCGCCAAGTTTTCTGATAATGAATGTAGTGTTTTTGTTTGGCGGGGGCTGGGGGATAGAGTGGTGCTGCAAGAAGCTTATGGGGTTTTTTTTCTGAACAAAGAATTTTATTTTATATTTCATCCCCCCCAATAAAAGTCTATGCATTCATTCATTTATATTAATTAATTGTTAAAACAAAAAAGGAAGGAAAATATAATCCATAAAAATTTTAGAAGGCAAAATAATGAATAAATCCACTACGCCACATGATCTCATTTCTAACCCCCTTCCCTTATAGCAGCCTTAGCCTGCTGTCAAAAATTCAGACATTTGTGTTCATTTTATCAGTTCATTTGTATTGTTTTTCTGTGTTCCCAATACAGGTGGAATCATCCCATATTTGTCTTTCTTCTTCAGGCTCACCTCACTCAACTAAATATCCTTGAATTCCCTCCTTACTATCTCAGATGGAAAGATTCACCTTTTTATGACTGAGAGTATTGCATTACATATATATGCATGCATAATGTATGTATACATGTACATATACATATATACGTACATGTATATGCACATGTATATTCACATGTATATGTACATGTATATATACAAATATTATAAAAATATTTTCTTTACCCATTCATCTATTAATGGACACACAGGTTTATGTAGAGCATTTTATTAGTATAAATCACCATGTAATGGGATAGAACTACCGAAATAATAGTAATATCAGCTAACATTTATCCCATCCTTATAATGTTGTGAACAATTTAATAACTTTACAACTATTAATTATTGTCTTCATTCTTAAATTGAGGATACCGAAGGCTGAGAGTTTGAATAAATCGCCCACTTCCCTCTTTTACTTCATGTTCCCTCTTACCTTTGTTCTGGTCCTACTAGCACTTTCCACTTCTTTCAACATCAGTCCATGCTAAGCACTGAAAACAAACAAAAAAAAGAATTACAGAAGGTCACAGGTACACCTAGATCTACATTATATGGAGGGAAGTGAGAGAACTGACATTCGGTGCCCATTGAAATGAAAGTAGACTAGAAATGGCAGAACTAGAGTGAATAGGAAAGTGGCCTTGCAAGAAGGGGCTGGGGGAAATAGGACTGAACAAGTCTGGCAGGAGATCAAGATTGCTGAAGGGAAAAACAGGATCAAAAGAGGCATTTCTTTAAGGAAGACAGCAGACAAATTTAAAACACAACTTGAATTTTAGTAGAAACTTGAACCATGACTTAAATAAAAATATGAACTTATCTAAGGAAACTCTTGTAAGAATTAAAATGTACCTAAGAAAATGTGTCCATTGAGTGACTTCATGAATAATTGTTGAATATCTTCCTTTGATCTCCAGTTTTGGTCTGTAGATCACTCCCTTACTGCCTCTTCTCTAAGGCCTTCAGGTGTTCTATACTGCCTCCCTAGCTTGGTAATAAAGGTATTTCATAATTTGATCCCCTCCCACCATCTCTGCCCAATCTGAGCTACTTCATTTTCCCTGAAATGTCTTTCCTATCAGTAAACTCAGTTTCTTCTGCCTGAAAGCCTTTTATTTCCGTTGTCTGCTCTACTAAAATTTTATCATCCTTCAGGGCACAGATCACATCTCCTTTCCTCCATGGATTCAATATCTAATAATTAACTCCAGTTGGAAGTTAATTATTCTCTCATTCTGATGTCTACACTACCATTTTATACCTCTGTGAGGAGCTTTAGGAGTTTACCTGTATTGTAATGGGCTATATATTTGTCTATGAGTCACTAAACAGTACATCTCTAAGGGAAAAGGACCAAATTTTATTTATCTCTGTCTAGAAACGTTGAAAATCATATACTCTTAATAATATTTGTTGAATTAAATTGAAATTTGAGTGTTTGACACCTTTATTTTCTTAAAGATTAAACAAAATTTAAGCCAGCATAAAAATTTCCATTTTTTTGATATATGCTGCCAAATGCCTTAATAACTTTGGCATTTGTAGAACATTTTTTATTTCTAAAGTGCTTTATAAGTAATCTCTACTTAACCCTTCAGTACTCTGGCTTTACTGTGTCAGGTAACAGGGTGATGATTCCTTACCCTTTGGGATAATTCTAAGGAGAACTTTCATGAAGGAATGAAATTGGATGCTTTGTTAAGCACAGAGAAACCAGCAGGTTCCAAATGAAATAGCCTGCCAGTCATCACAGAAGGGAAGAGGCAGTTGAGATAAACTATAGAAAGCAAAGACTTCCTTTTATGCATTTTTGGCCTTTTTATAATGATACTATATTGTTATGTCTGTGTTTATTTTTATAAATTCTAGAAAATAACTGAAGTTGTCTCCAGTCTAAACAATGTATTTTGTATGAGTTAAATGTACAAATTCAAAATATAAATTAGTGTGTATGGTTGTGTTAGACAGGGGTGAGAAAAATTTGTTGAGAACAAAATATCAAAGATGTAGCCAACTTTAAGCCAAACCATTATATAAACACCTAGATTTTTAGAACAAACATTGAGAAAACCAATTTTATCTTGTAACACAAGGAAGTGCCATGATCTCCCTACAATAACCATTAATTCACAGACAGAACTGTGAAATATCTTTTCGATTCACCTTGACCATTTTTTGTTATCAAGTTATCTTTTATAAGAAACATTCAGAATACATTTCTATTTTTTATATTCCTTATATATAAGTGCTTCCTTAGATATAGATATTATAAATTTTTGCCCCCATTCTGTGATCAAATTATTTTAAAGATAAGCTTTGATTGTAGATCAGTTTCAGGTTTACAGAAAAATTGCAATGATGGTGCACAGGATTTCCATTATATCCCATACCCAGTTTCCTCTATTATTAACATCCCACAATAGTACAGTACATTTTATATACTAAGTTAGAACACACATGCATGTAGATGTTAAGAGAGTTTACCTACCTGAATGAATGCTTCACAGACTTTGTGCTTTGACATAATCTATAGCTTCAGCAGATCCTTTTCCTGAAGAGCCTCCACTGCTAAGCTTTTGGTCAAGCTGCTGCCCCAGGTGGGTTGCTTGCAGTGGAAAAGTTTCTCAGCTGCTGCATGAGAACTTCTCCAGTTTTCTCCAGGCAACACTCCTCTAGAATGTCGTAATTTGTGTTTAATATATCTTATTGCTTTAGTTGAATACCTGCCATGTGGTAAGTTCCACACTTTCAGTAAACATTTATATGCTTTGCATTGTACTTTATACAACGTTCTTAGCAATGTTCTAAGAAATTGAAGCTATCTTGATATTATCAAACTGATATTATCAAAATATCTCTTCAGGAGCTTCATGCATACTAAAACTTTTATTATTTAAATGGGGCAATATTTGAGCACATATTTTTCATGGAAGTAATGCAAATTCTAGTAGTATTGCTTGCAGATCAGCATTTTAATAGTATACTAAGCTAGTCAGAGGAGGAAATCAAGTTCTCCCTTCAAAATTGCCTGTGATTTTATTAATTCATTTTTAATGTATGAAGAGCAATTTTGTAACATACACATATTCCTATAAATGTATGTATAAGTCTATATAGTGACATCTAGATTCACATATAGTAATAAAATTTATAAACAACTTATATATCAAAACTAGGGATTTAGTAAATACAACAATAAAGTGTGTTATTCATATATTAAAACACTAAGTAACCATTATAAACTTTGTTGTAAAAATTAGTGTATTATCAAAACAAATCCTGCATCCTCCACCCTCTTCTCCTCCCAACAAATAAACCATTGGAGCAAAATTGTCTAGCAATATTCAAAGTAAATCATCACTGAATTGTAATGATGGTGTCGCTGTGATTCAAAAAGAAAAAGAAGAAATTTCTAATATATGGTATTGAATCAGGTAGAAATTCACATAAGAAAAAAAAGGATTCTAACTCCACTTACACCACACATAAAAATCAATCTCAGATGGACATAGATCAAAATATGAAAGATAAAACTATAAAGGTATGTGATTAAAAAATGAGAAAATAGTTTCACAATCTTGGAAGGGCAAAGTATGAAGGCAAAAACGCTCATTATAAAGAGTAAAAATTGATAATTAAGATTACTTCATTAAAAAGCATATCGATTCATCAAAAAGATCATTAAAAGTATAAAAAGTCCAAGTTAAACTTCCAACTTGTAAAGAACTTGAAAGCTATTATCTCCATTTTGAAATAAGAAAAACATGAACAAATTGAATATAAATAATGTTGCTGAACTCATCAGGGGAATGAGAAGGTAGGGCAAACCACCCCTCCAAATCCAGAGAAATAGACACATCCAAAATGATAGAGTAAATGAGATCAGCTTACCTATAGTAGAAGTCCCTTGAGCCATGAACTTGTGGAAGCACTTTTAAATGGTGAATTTGACAGACTGATGGAATGTGCAAGTGTGACAAAATAATCTAGCTTTATTAAACATTTATGAAACAACCTCACTACAGGAGACAGGTGATGAACTAGGTTATCTTTAAGATAAAGGCAAAGGAAACTGTACTTTATTGGATAAATTTGTATCTCTCAGGAATAATGAGTCAACCTTCTGATCCCACTATATATATATATATATATATATATACATATATATACACATATATATAATTAAATTGAACAATTAAATAAAAGGATGATGGATGGTGGGAGTGTGGGAAGTATAATTTCTCTCTATGAGAGCCAGAAGTTATTGATAATCAAATGAGAGAGGCTAGTATGATACAAGTGGTAATGGATTAGTTCTGTATATGAACTAATTTAACTGAGTATAGACTTACAAGTATAAACTCATTTAGATAATATATATACAAATGTTTACATATGAAGTGTTTATAAGTATTTATATGAAGTATTTAGTATATGCACATACATTGCCTTGCTCTATCAGCTGGCGGTCTAGAAGAAATGACAATCCATAGCAATGGGCTCACCTAGTGCCCAGGTCTAGGTCATTTTATCTTTCTCTAATAAAAGTCAGGTGTTTTTTGAAGAAATGGTTCATTCTAGGACCAAGCATAAAATATATGATAAAACTGTAGTATCTGTTATAGTACCAGAAAGGAGGGAAGTATTTTTCAAAGAGCTCATAATATACAGAATAAAAAAGGGAAACCAACTGACAGAGTTTACAATGACCAAATCTTTAATAATTTGAGCAGCAAAAAGAAATAGTACTAGATTACAATGTAATATATAAAATAAATGTCTTTAAGTTCATATTGACAGAAATGTATTACATACATTAATAAATGGGGAAGAAGATACAAATCTCTCATGCAGATTTCCAATTAATATATGTAGATGCTCCACCCTCAAGGATATAACAGTATAATTCTCCACTCCTGATGTGTAGGCTGCACATAGTGATTTCCTTCCAAAGAATGCAGAATAGAGAGGAAGGAAAAAAATTTACAGAGGAGAAGCCTGACAAATAACATCTGAACCAAGTGATCAAGGTTAACATTACCAGCAATGTCAGGTTGGTAGTATGTATTCCTGATATGATGTGATGAAAATGGCATATTGCCTCTGTGGTCTTCCTCCTAAAACCCCATGGCACCAGTTTAATTGTGAGAAAAACACCAGACAAATTTCAATATAGAGGCATTCTACAATACACCTGACTAGAACTCTTCAAAATTCTGAAGGTCATCTAAGACAAGGAAAAATATAATAAATTGTCACAACCAAGAGGAGTCTGAGGAGACATGACAACTAGATGTAATGTGATAACCTAGATAAGACTCCTGGAGCAGAAAAAGGCATCAAGTTAAAAACTAAGGAAATCTGAATGAACTAGTAACTTTAGTTAACATTGATATATAATTGTAGATTCATTAATTATAACAAATGCACCATACTATTGTAGGATGTTCATTATAGAAGAAACTGAGTATGGAACTCTGTATATTATCAGTGCAATTTTTCTGTAAAACTAAAACTGGTCTAGAATAAACATTTAGTTTTTAAATAGTTTCACAATAGAATAAGGGCAAATATTTGCAACACATATTATATCAGATTGTTAGACTTTTACTCACTTCTGCTACCTGTTAGTTCTGTTACCTTGGGAGTTAATAAACCAGTATATGCCTGCATATTCTCATCTTTCAAATTGGAATATTGTTATTACATGTTGTGTGCATTTGGATTACATATGCTTATATGATTGAATTATTTAAAACTATGAAAAGTACTTGGCAACTGTTTAATAAGTATTTATTATTATTTTACCATTTGTAGTCACAGGAAAACCATGTGAAAATTCTCATGGTAATTTTATGGACTTCAAAATGAAAGTGAATTTTTATTAAAACAGAAAGAAAGAAAACACCTTAGACCTACCTGAATGATTATAATTTAAAAAAACTAAATCAAAGAAATTTAGGTTGCTAAGTATTGTTCATATGTGGAAGTCATAATCACTGCTATTGGGAATAAATTGATGCAAATGTATTAAAAATTGTTATCTTTTAAAACTGACTATACTTATACCCTAGGTCTGAATTATTCATAATAACCCCAAACCACAAACAACACAAACACCATCAACAAATAGAATGGATAAATAATGTTGTATATTCATATAAGGAGATATTATACAACAATGAAAGGGGACATTTCACTGCTACACTAACATGAATGAATATTAAAAAAATGAGCAAAATGAGTCAGACAGAAGAGTAGCTACTTGATGATGTCATTTATATAAAACAAAAAATGAGAAAAAAGAATCTGTGGTGACAGAACTTAGATGAGTGTTACCTTAGGGGTAAAGGTGGGTAAATGACTAAGGAAAAGCATGAGAAAGGCTTCTGGGATAACAGCAATATCCTATCTTAGTTTGGGAAGTGAATATTCCTGTATGTTTAGTTAGGAAAATATAATAGGACTCTGTACATTTGATTTGTCTCCTACATACATGTCATATTTCAACACAATAAGTTACAGAAGCAAAGACACTGAAATACTTCTCAACCATTCAGTTACCAAAAAAAAAAATCAGGAATTTAACAATGTACAGATTTCCCCTGGTAGTAGGAAATATAATGTCCCTAGTTGGTTTGATTTGGTAGGTTAATTTTTGAGCCTGGGGATGCTATTCCCATTAATTTATGTGGAAAAGATGTAACTGTTCCCAGATCCAAAAATAACCTACCAAATTAGAGCAAATAGGAACATTCTGCATTCTGACAGCAAGGAAACCTGTACTCTGTTGGTGAGACTGTGAAGAAGAGGTTCCCCCCAGCAGTGCTGGTGGGAGACTATATATCTCAACCCCTATAGAAGAGAATTTGACATTGTCGACTGAACTGGATTGAACTGTGTCTCCTCAAAATTCATATGGTGAATCCTAACCCTCTAGTATCTCAGAATGTGACTATATTTGAAGACAGAACCATTAAGTAGGTGATTAGACTAAAAACGAGGCTGTAGTATGGACCCTAATCCGAACTGATTATTTTCCTTATAGAGGAGGAAATTTGGATGGAACATGTAAGGGCACAGCGAGGAGGTGACTCCCTGCAACTTTAGGAGAAAAGCCTCAGGAGAAACCAAACTTGCTAACACCTTGAACGTGGAGTTCCAGCCTCCAGGAACTGTATGAAAATCTACGTCCATTGTTTAAGCTACCCTGTTTGTGGTATTTTGTTATGGAAGACCTAGCAAGCTAATATACTATCTATAAAATTGAACGTATACCCCAAAAGCCTTAAAATAGAGTTAAGCTTTATCAACATCACAACTATAAATACTACAAACTTAGAAAAAATAATTTGAACATTTATATTTCTTATATACCTATTTAATGTTATGAATCTAGACAGCCATTATTTAGTTTTTATGTGCTCATTAAATAAAACAAATTGATTAAAAATTTAGAAGTATATTTCAAACTCACAAAGTTAAATGGGTCAACTAATTTTAAATAATTAAACTATCAAAGGATAGATAGATTTTTATAAGTTTTGAACATCTATAATCCTGATTTTATTGAAACTTAAAAAAACAAAGCCTTTCAGGACACCTTGTACATACATTTACCTTTTGACCCAATATTTCACTTCAGTTTATACCAAAGCTAAACTGGCAAAAATATGAAAAGATAAATCCACAAAGCTTAGCATTTCAGTACTGTCTGTTCTGGAGTTAACAAGAATAGGAACCAAACATCTTTGAGACTACTTTAGTATATTTTATTTTGAAGCTATATAGATATAAAGTTAAAATTTAATTTCAAAAGAATAATACCTAAACCTGATTTAAGATAAAAAACTATGCTGTATATGCAGTTAATTGAATAACAATATAAAGGAAAATTAATTCAAATGACTGGAAAACACAGTAATTTGACTGTATATTCTTGTATCAATATCTCTAAGAAAAAAATAGAGAAAAATTAACTATTGTAGTAATCGTGTCAATCATATACTCATAGTAGTGTTGACAACTTTATGCTAAATATTATTTCCTTGTGTCGGGTAAAAAATATGGACAATTGTACTGGCATCATCGGAACTGGGATGGGGCAAAGGATAAAGAATAAAAATGCAACATCAGCAAAGTTAAATACAAACTCTGCCATCCTGAATTAGAATTGGAAATGTCAGAATCAATTTATTATTTAATTTTTAATGTCCACTGAAAACACCTAATGCAATACAGTAATCCATGGATGCCTTCCAGTTCTGCTTGTCTTGTGACCAGAGGCACTACTTTTTATCCTGCATTACCATTTTACAGATGTTTCTGCAGAACACAGCCTTGAAAGATAAGAGTTTCTTTCTCTAGTGCAAAGGACAGGTATGCTTATTTCCAATCAGAAAACATCCTGTTTCCCTAAACTCAACATTCCTTTCCTGTGACACGTCTCTCTCAAGTACACCTGTCATCTCGTCCTTTGTATATCACCTTGTCAGGAAATGGGGTTTTAGATACTGAGGCATAAATACTGATATTCTGGCTACTTCTGCTGAGTTGAGTAAGAAACTATTTTTTTTTTTGTCTTTGACCCAGGAGTCCCTTGTCTTCCACTAATACCCATGAAACCACTGAAGGTTGTCTTAATAGCTTACAAGTGGGTAAAATATCACACCCTTTGAGTTTTTGAAATTCTAAAAAACTGGTAGCCAGATTATTATCTCTAAGTACCATTTCCAACTAAAAGGAACCAGCTTCCTTAGACAAATAGCTTATTCTAAGTCTGCGTCAGAAAATATATTAGAATGATGCTGGAATATCTTGGTATTCCAGCAACCAAAACAAAACAAAACAGAAACTAAGTTGTCAAAGACTTACTAGTACTATGTCAAAAAGGACCAGCAGTCAATTTGAATAGCTTCCCACTGGAACAATTTGTGTATCAATAATAATACAAACTGCCATGGATTAAAATACATGACATATGCTTATGTTTATGGTACATAACAATGAATTCTTTAATTACTTGACTGACTTTAGAGAACATGAAGAAACCAACACACAATTTTGAAAACTGGTTTAAAAAAAGTGAAAGAATTTAGCATTCCTCTGCTTTCCCTATATTAGCAAAAGCAAATATTCAATGAGAAATTTCTCTATGTAAATATTCCAGTTATTCAATGGATTTTCATATCACTATTTTACAGCCTTATTTTACAACCAACATGATACAAGCAGAAATAATCAGAATTTATATATACCTCTTGATGGAAGCACACACAATCAGAAAGTAATTTTGTCAAAATAATTAAGCCTAATTCTGACGAGGGCTTTAGCTTTAACTACCAATGTAGAGAAAACGAGGGACAGACAAACATGGTAAATGACAACACAGGACTGCAATCAGCAAATTTTACAGGAAAAATCTAATTTATTAATAATAAAAAATAATCAAGAAAAAATAATATGGGACATCTATAGATGAAGTGATAGCTTATTTTGATACCAGTTCAAACAAACCACAAAACCAAAATTGGTAAAGTATGATCACTAGGTATTTGATATCAAGGAATCTTTTTCGCAAGTGTGACAATAATATACTGGCTATATTTTAACAGTGAGCCTTTATCTTTCGGATGCATTCTGAAGTAAACACAGCTGAAAGACTTTGTGATTTACTTCCAAGTAATCCCACATGTAGAGAAGAAATAAAGACAGAGAACAAACGTTGTGATGATGGGGTGGGGTAGCTGAGGATTTACAGATTTTTTATTTTTTGATTGATATTCTTTAAACCAAAAATCATTTAAAAAAAAATAGCATTTTTTTTTCAATAAAGATAATGAATTCCTAGGGGAACTCATGGATTTGTCAATTGCGTGCTCAACTCTGATGTCCACCACAGACAACACTTCCCCATCTTTAGATGATGAAAAATACGGTTCACTGAAATGTATGAGACTGAGACTCTTTTAAGTTTGCTTGCAACACTTAAATATATATATATAGATATATACATATATATACACATACACACACCCATACACACATATAAATCTTCTGTAAAACAGTGCTCTGGCATAATTCACTTTACAATTACCCAAGAGCACTTCATAGCCCAAGCTAGTCTCAATTCATAGGAATAAGTTACACAAGGAATTAATTACCATCCCATTTATTACCTCTTCATATCATCCAAGCTGCTGAAGAAACTGGTTAACTGGAAAATTATGTATTTTTGGAATACTTGTCAAATTTAATTTAGGTTGAGTTGTAAGTTAGAATTAACAAGCATTTTCCTATTTCTTGTACCTAAAGAGCCACAGGTAAGTCTTCCATAGGACAGTTGATTGAATTATGTGGAGTAATCCTACTCTCTGCAGCTGTTCAGTCAAGGCTACCAGAATTTCACATCTCAAAGCATTAGTTGCAGAAATCTCACTTGAGTTTAGCAGCTGTCAGCAGCTAACTGCCTAGTAGCATACCTGGTTTTCTCATATCATAGCAGATTGATTGAGATTTGAACTAGTGCTTGATGTATTTATTACATCAAGTGTATATGCATTCTTAAAAGCAAGGCCCGTATTAGTGCAAAATCAAAGTCTCTTCCATTTACTTTCTTCACCAATTTGGTAGAAATAAATTTGGCTGTCTGGACACCAAGAAAATGATCTCAGGGGCTCAAAGATGTCTTTAAGTTTCATGTCAAAATATCAACATTGATATTCAAATATTTCTGATTTCCCATTAATTCACCTCATTTATGTTTTGCCCTACCTATGACTTCCAGACTTAGCAAATAAAAATATAAGATAACCAGTTAAATGTGAAGGTCAGATAAAAATTGCATGTTTTTAGTATAAGTATTCCCTATGAATATTCTATATAATTATGTCTCATGTAATATTTAGGACACACTTTTACTAGAAAAGCAATCACTGTTCACCTGATACTCAGACTTAACAGGTGTCCCTGTATTTTATCTGGAAATCCTAACCTCATCATCATCAGCATTAGAGATAAAGCTTCTGAAATGTCGGAGTCAAAGGGAAAGTTCCCTCTTTCCCTGAGGTGCCTTCGTAGGGTGGATAAATGAACAAACTAACATTAGGTGTGATTAGTAAAAGAAACAACCAAATTTAATAACATACCTATGGAGAATTCACATGATGGTAAATTCTGAGGTATCTGGGGCAGAACCGCATTTATATCCTGAGTTGAGACATAGAAAGGGGATCTGGTGTCTTATGGGGAGGAAGAAGTCACCACATGACAAAGAAGAAAGATCATTCTTACTCTGAAAGTAAAGATAAATAGCTTTCCTTTCTACATTCTTTTGGAAAATAGGGGCAAAGACTATTTCTTGATTAGGAAAAGGTTGGAGGCCCATGAATGGCAGATAACCTCTTTGATTAAGGGGAGGGTTAAAGGTTTAGAAGAACTGGACTTTCTCCTTTGCTTCTGAGCTGTCCTCCACTGTTCCTTCCTCTTCCTATCAGAGTGGGACATCCATAAGGACCATCTCTGAGAGATCTGGGGTGTTCTATATTAGCTTCTACAGAAACTTGCAAAGATAATAGCCTTTTTACATCATTTCAGTTAGTTCTCTTCTTGCTGAATGGAGAACTGCAGTATTCTGCTGCAATGTCTCCAATGGAACATTGTTCAGAGACAGCCAACTACACAAATTCTTTCTAAATCAATTCAGGAACAAATTTTCACTTGAGAAGTAAAATCATTAGAGAAGTTTTGCTGTTTTAATAGGTAGATTCACTTGGAAAGAGAATTAAATTCATCCTTAGGAAATGTAGCATCATATACAAAGCATGTAACTAACAGTTCTCTGTGATTTGAGGGCAACCACAATCTTGCTGAACAAATCAATCTTTACCAGAGAATTGCTTCTTAAGCTTTAAGAGTATGCAAATCACTTGAGGATCTTGTTAAAATGCAGATTCTGGCTCAACAGGAATGAATTCTGTATTTCTAACAAGATCCCAGTTGATTCAAATGCTGCTGGTCCAATACCAGTATTTGCAAAGCTAGGAACCAGAATAAAGCAATCTAAAGTGATGCTGTGCAAAGTTTGATACCAGAGAAGCTGCTGAATGTCAAGGACTCAAATCTCAGAAGGGTGTTGAGAATCAGAAAGTAAATTAGCCTTAAAGCTGGGAATATAGCCAAAATTTGATTAAATAGTGATTGAGAATGTGCTGAAGTCATCTTTAATTGTACATAACCCTTCCCTGAGATAAGTAATAGAAATAAGTAATAGAGACATGAGCCAGAGAATTGGTGTTTATGGAAAATAGTTTGAAAGATAAGCAATCTACACATTATTCTGGCTCTGGATCAGAGGTCTTACCTTGATGTGCCTGGTATCTAAATTGGTCAGGAATAGATTTGTGGAGAGCTCAGGAAATTCCTAACATTTGTACAAAAATGAGATGCTGATATTTAAGGTATTTAACTACAAATATGGCTCAGGAATCATTCAATAGGAATGTATTTTCCAAAGAGTTGCCAGCCAGTATGCAGTCATGGTGTATCCTAGCTGAAGATTACTTTTGCTTACATGTTTTCTCCAGAAAATTTCAATAACTTTCATCAGATTCACAAAGGACTCAGTGATGCAGAAAATATCCCAAACTATAGCTGTCAATGAATAGTATCAGACAATAGAAAACAATGTTCTTGAGTAACTGAACATATTAAATGATCGATACTATTGCCTGGTTAGCTGCATTATTTCTCTCTCTCTCTCTCTCTCTCTCTCTCTCTCTCTCTCTCTCTCTCAGGATAGGTGCAGGCAAGAATGAAAGCAAGTAGGCAGGCAAGCAGGAAGAGACCAGGAAGAAGCATTTTTTTTTTACTTTTATTTAGTTGTTCACACTAGTTACTTACCAGTATGTGACTTGCTCCTTTGGAAGTGACTGACCTAACCACTACTCCACCAGGGTATGCCAATGGTATTATTTTTCAAAACTGCTTTCACTGAATTTAATTTTAGAATTAAATTGTCATTTTTTACAGATAACTGACATAAGAAAGAGTTTCTTGAAATCAGTTACCATATTTCCTAATGAGTGTACCTACTCTATCTCAAGGTGCTTAATGAAATAGTTGTACATCAATTCACCAAAAGTCAGTTCAGGGAGTAACCAATTTGCAAGTTCACATGTTTGTTTTGTTTGTTTGTTTGTTTGTTTTTAACTGTTTAGTTTCTATTGAGCCATGTTCATTTGCTTTCTATAACATCATTATCAGGAATTTTTCAGTTGTCTCCACCTTAGTTCCCCACCCTGGTTGCCTAGTTGTAGAGACGACACCTAAGGTCCAGGCACTTAACCAGAGCATGCCTCAGACCAGTATATCATGGGTCTTTCCTTCGATTTTTCTCTTATTCTCATCTTTTCTGTCTCTCTGTTCTCTTGCCCAATATCACACTACAGCTTTAAGTTTTAAGAGAGATCTACAAGTTATCAACATTTTCTCTACACAGACTAGAAAAGCATTTGATAGAAACTTGATTTTATCTAGTCTGTCCATCAAAGGGAAAGCCTGAGTTTTCTCAAGTTTTAGAAGCGAGCGTCTGCTAGATCAGTCAATTTTTTTTTTGCTAACACTGAACTTCTCAATGTATAACTCGAGTATTATTTCAGAGTATTTATTTTCATTTTCTATCATACCAAATAGTCTTCTAGAGACTGTGATAAAGAGGAAATAAAACCCTATCCTGGGTCAAAGAGGGAACTTATTTCATGTAATCTAGATAATTCCATGTAATCTGAAAAAAGTTGCTCAATCAGTTCCCAAAATATATGGGAATTTGAGCATATGGTCTCTTACTCTGTGTGTGTGTGTGTGTGTGTGTGTGTGTGTGTGTGTGTGTACATGCATGGGTGTGCATGTGTGTGTGTACATGGGTGGGCGTGTGTGCATGTGTGTGTGCTTGCTTTTCCATGTCATCCATGTTTAAAATATATCCCTAGTCTTCCTTTTCTCTCCCCCTTTTCCACAATAACTCTAACCTGAGCCACTATCATCTCTAGATCAAAAGTCTATAGCATCCTCCTTCTGAGTGCTTCTGTTTCCTTTACTTCACCCCACAATCAATTCTCAAAATGAAAACTAGTGTGATCCTCTTTAACCTAAATATGATAATGTTCAAAAACTGAATGAAGACGAGACTTGTACTTCTTGGAAGATGGAAAAATCAAGCTTTTCACTATTCCTCCCTCTAAGTAAAATTGAAAACTCTGTGTCATATATAAAACAAACATAAGGAAAACAAAGAAATGTGTAGAGAAGGCAGAAGACTTATCAGGAGCCTTGTTTTGAGAAATGAAGTGATAAAGTACTTGGATTTTCTTTTACCACATAAATCCCAGATTGGTGATGAAGAAGCTATTAACTCAGAAATACCAAGGTGCAGACAAAAAATGTTACACTGTCACCCATTCTTTCTAGTCAAAGAATAAGGAAAGCATAAGAAGACATTAAATCTTTAGACAATAACTGCTTAATTCCAGACAGAGCAGATGAACAAAACAAATAACAAACAATAACAAAAATATTTCTACCTTTCTACCAGCAATAATGAAATGGGATTCCAGACTTATAGACTTGCAAAGCTATAAAAAGTATCTTAACATTCCCACTGGGAGTTTGTTAGAGAAGGTCACAAAGGGAGTCAAGACTTTTAGAGCCACCATCTGGTAACATGGCCCCCATTCAGTGTCAGTGGCGATCACATAGCCTGGACTTACACTCCCACCCAGCAGAAATTGCTGAAATATTGTCAGAGGAAGCCTAGTGGTGGGTCAGGATTATCAAGATTTCCCAACAGCACAGCCGACGCCACGTGATATCAGTGAGAAACATGTGAGAAGATGGAACTCGAACATTTGCCCAACATTAGTGAGAAGCCCTTTATCAGCTATCACAGAAGCTGTGCTGATACGTTGTCTTGTAAATTCCACTTGGAGACCAACACTCTCCCTACTCCTTGCCAAGCAGTTTCAGAGAAAGTCAGCTAAAATATGACTGAAAGTCTCACAATATTAAATATTCCAGTTTTCCTGTGGTGGAGGACTATTAGAAATTGGTGTTGAGCATAGACTTTTATCACATATTTAAGAAATGAACCTAAATATCTAAAATTCACATTGTGCTGAAAATTGATGGCACCTCAATTTCAAAAGTTCAGGTTTTAATTAAGAATCACAATCAGAAAGATCTTAAACTGAATGGAAAAAAGATAATGGATGCTAACACCAAGATGACACAGAAATAAAAATTGTTGGGGAAAAAAGTATAAAAAGCTCTGATAAAAATGTTAGGTAAGCAATTATGAATGCACTTGAAACTAATTTAAAAAAATAGGGGGTACACTCCTGTAGCTCAGGCAACTAAGGGAGCTAATATACAAGCCACGTAAGGTCTACATGCCCAGGTTCAAGACATGGGACTGGGGTGAAAAAGAAAAAGAAAAAAAAAAAAAGAAGTAGAAAAATAGGAAGCATTGGCAAAGAAATATAAGCTACAAAGAAAAGACTAATGGAAAACTTTTGAACTGAAAACTGCAATAAACAAAAGTAAAAGTTGAAAGCATATATGCAACAGCAGAAAGAAAGAGACAGAGAAAAGAGTCAGTGAAATAAAAGCTGGAAAATGCAGAAACAGAAATGACCCAACATGAACACTGAAATGAAGATAGACTAGGAGGGGAACAAAACCTAGATGTTACAGACATATGGACCTATAATGAAAGATCTAACATTTATGTTATTAGAGTCCTGGAAGGAATAAAGAAAGAGACTGGGACTGAAGAAATACTTGAAGAAATAATGGCTGAAAACTTTTAAATTTGGCAAAGGATATGAACCTATGTATTCAAGAAGCTGAAAAAATCTTAAAGAGCACAAACTTAAATAAATCCACAAATCAAAATTAAACTTCTGAAAACTAAAGCCAAAAAAAAATATTGACAGCAGAAAAATAATCCCTTATAATATAAAAATATAGAGGGAAAATTAAAATGAATAATATAATGTTTCTCATCAGAAACCATGAAGAGCTGCAGGAAGCGTGCACAATGCTTAAAGTAAAGAAGCTTCAACCTTGAATTCCACACCCAGTGAAAAGGGTCAGTTAGATATAGACTCATAAGCTCTGCCCTGGCCTGAATAAACTTATTGAATGTCAGAGAAAAATACCTCTGTTAACACAGTTCCTGGCATATAACAGAGTGTATCTTCAAATATGATGATGAATTCACAATGCTAGATCATCAAGACTTTTAACCCATTTATTTAAAAAATGTATTTAAATAAACCATATACATTCACTAACATATGGATATGGATAGCAAGTATATGAGTTACTTGAGATAGTTAAATGGTATAGGCTAAAATCTTGTAGAGATATGTGGTGGTGGTTTGTCTTAAAGGGAAAATATTTTAAAAACTATTCTTGTTCATAATTAAGGACTGCTTGGTTCTCTTAAAAAACACAATCAAGTTTTAGTTAATACGATAAATTCAGGCCCTCGATTCTGCAACATTTTAATTTACCAGAAGTTGAAACCAAAAATGTCTTGATATAAACCATTAAGTTGAGATGACCAAAGATAAAATTGATAATACATACAAACTAAAAGCTCTGCAGATTTTATTCAACCTTTGGGAAATCTTGTAATTGCAGAAATATGATAACTCTAACCTACAGACTGAGACTTTTGGTTTCTAGACAAGTTTTCTTCTCCTGTGCAAAATTAAATAGGTGAAGTTAAATTAGCTAGCTGTTCACCCAACATATTTATTTCTGTCTGTGAATTCAGCTAGACTACATATCCCAGAATCCTTTGTCCTTACATCCTCCATTACTGAATTTTAGATAATGAACTATGAAAGGAACAGATGTGTGGCTCTCCTAGGCATGGATCATAAAAGTCTTCACACATGATCCTCTGGTTTCTTGTCTTCTCCCTGAGTTGACGTAGAAAATCTTAGAAACCATACCTTAGAGATGGTAGAGTCACAAAATTAAAGAATATGGGTCTTTGAATCATAGTTTAGGAAAACGACGGCTTGTTAATAGCAAACTCTTGTTTTGGACTTGTGTGAGCAAGAAATAAACTTCTCTTGGACTAAGCAACTGATATTTGTGAGTTGACCCTTTACAACAACTAGTGCTATGCTAATTAATGGAGTAGGTTTTATCTTCCAGACCTGACTTCCAAAGTCCATTCCCTACCCATTCACCAGTTTATTCTTGAGATTTCCTTTTCATACCTTCTTTCTTCCCACACACATTTCACCACACACTGTCCAGCTCATGGACGGGCTTGAGGGTAATGTTACTTTACCACCTACAGAGAACTCTCCTTTTCAACACTGCTCATGAGGCACCATTAGAAGGAGGAGCATTGAAAACTTGCTGTGGGAGAACTGAAAGGCTTAAATTCTTGTGCTTTTGTGGACAGAAAGTAGTGCAGAAATGGAAAGGGCAGTAATCCTGCGTCCCATATGCTCAGTGAAGGCGGGAGGCTGATCTGCAGATACTGGTAACTAAACAGAAGGAGAGGGCTGCCAAATCATTTAAGAAAGGAAAAACACTAACCCCTGTGGCTCAGGTTAGGTCTACTTCTTAAGACAGGGTTTTGTTATTATCTATGCCCAGGGTTTATGATTGCTGCAATTTCCTTGTCTTTTTCTTTCCAGGAAACACCTGCTTACCTCCTTTTTGTGAACCCATGAAAAGAAAAATACAAAACATAAAAACAGACAAACAACAGATCTCTGCTATGGGTAACCTAGTCAACCTTTAAATTAAAAAGCTCCAAGTTTCCAATAGTCTGCCTCTGACTATTCTGTGTGCATCCTGACTCCCTACTGATAGGAGTGATTCAGGAACTCTATTTAAGAAAGAAGACCTGGAATTTAAAAAAAAAAAAAAAAAAATACAAGGGATACAGAGAAAATGTAGTAGAGCATGAAAAGAAGTTAGAATGAAAAAAGAAGAAAGATACAGGCATATATGTGTTACCTGTTGAGACACAGGAGGAGAAACCAGCTTTGAAATGACATGACTGTTTTCAGTTGTTTGTCCTAAGATGACAAATGTCAGATTTTCAGTAACAGTTTTAAGGGAAAAAGGTGATATGTACTTTTTAAAAGTGTGGCTGATACATAGTAGATGCCCAATAAATTATAAATAAAGCTCTATCAAAAGGAAACTCAGGTAACTTGTACTAAATAAACAATAGGATATGACGACTGTTCATATGGCTTCGAGATATTCTTTTACCTCTTGAAAAAGTAAGGAAGGGAATAATAATCTTTTATATAAAGAAATATCATTTAGCCATGTTCAATATACCCAAGTTTATTTTAGTACCATTTAGTTCATGAATCAGAGGTTGGACTGGTATAGGTGATTCAAAATTTATAATTTAAAGTGGATTTGGCCAATTATCATTTAGGCTAAATAATCATCCTTTCCTCATGTAACTGAAATAAAATACTTTTCATCTAGTTTCTCTAATTTTTCTTTGGTGCTTTGATTGGAATCTATTATTTCTGCCTGTTCTTACTTCCTGTTATAGTGTCTTGCATGGTCTCAACCCCTCAGAATATAAACCAATTTCAATCTAGAAGACAAAGAAGGAATACAATATTGTCCTGTCAAGAGGCAGAGGAGACTCATTTTAAAGGAAATATCACAACATTCCAGTTCCTGTTCCAGCACGGTGGGAACACCAGTACCAGAATTAGTGTTGAAGACAGAGGACATTCCTAGTCAAAACCAACACACGTGGTTTCTGCAATTCTCACTCAACAAAAAGGCTCAAACAAATCACTGGGATACTGAGTACTAAATTGACTAACAGGATTGCTCTGGGTTAGTTTACCATCTGGGCCGCAATTCCTATCTGTAAATGAGGAGTTTTAGTAGGTTAAATTTCCCTCCAATGAAGAGGGTTGACTCAACCCAATTGGGACCTTCAGAATTTTTGCCTAAAATAGAAATATTGCTTCAAGCATTGATATGTAAAGCATTTCATTTTCTTGCTCAAGATAGCCACAGCCAGATTTGGGGCCTCCAGAGAATAAAGAGCCACTAGAGATTTGCAAAAAAACATATAATAGAAAAGCAAAGAAAGTATTTTATCTCTGCATTGCGACTATATAAACTGACATTAGAAAATCATGTTAAATATTTTATGTTACTATAATGGTAGCATGTTAATATGTAACACATACTATACACATATACACTCTCTTGTTTGCTTTCTCCCTTGCCTCTCCAATCTCCTCTCTTCCTTTGTATAAATAATTATTGTGACCAGATTCTCTGTTATCCACTGTGGAGGAGATAAAAAATTATTTAGACAAAAGCTTACCTTAAAGATGCTTAGAGTTGAGATACACATATGACAGGCAAAGACGACATGCTTGTGCAGAAAAAAAAATATTCTCTCTAGCTGACTGGGTGAGAGGAGAAGAGAAGTGATTCAGAGTAGTTTCTATGAAGGAAACGGCCTTCTTGGGAATTCGAGGGTTATACTCAATCTGTGGAGACATAGATAAAATATTTATGATGAGTATGCACTAATATTGAATTTTTAAGGTTTTTTTTTTTTTTTTTTTGCAATGAGTAGGGAGCTTCCCATGGTGTTTAAGGAGAGTAAGTAAATGTCAGGGCTGTGTCTTGAGAACTTAATCTAGCAACACTATAAAGGGTACAAATAGGACGAGATTAGAAACAAGAAAATTAAGTAGTAAGTTATTTCTAAGTGAGGAGTAAAGTGCATCTTAATTTAGTCTAATGACTGCAGCAATGGGCAAGTTTCAGCAGATACAAGGACAGACACTATAGAATTTGGTAGCTGATTTAATCACAGAGGCATAGATGAACAAATGTGAGGGGGATAGGACCACTATGTGAGCTCCCAGTGCTCAAGTTTTATGGAGTCCCACTGGTCCTAGAGAGCAGGTTATGCTTAGAAGTGTATATGGTGAGGTCTAGACAGAATACAGCATGCACAAAGTACATAAATAATTCATGGAAAGCATTGCAAGACACACTCAAGGATAGAAGGCATGAGAATTTCATTCCTTTATCCCCGTTTTCTAGTATAAACAAAATGGAAAAATACCAAAATAAGATATATATTTAATACTTTTATATATGATAAATTAAATATTTAATAAACATAAAATCATAATAACTATTTGTATGACTCAGATATAATGCCAAAAAAGTATAAATAGCAATGGAAGGAGACTCGCTTAGTCAGTTCTAAAAGTGGCCAAGAATGAAAGCCAATGTGTGAGAGACTGGGGCTCTGAGAAACAAGAAGGAATGTTGTCTGATGACTTGGCAAAGCAATGGTAGCATATTTAAGTGGGTGTACTGTAAGTAAAACAATTAGGAATTGTATTAATAAATTTGACAATACTGTACTGACAATACTGACAATACTTTAAAAATTAGTTTTTATGTGAAATTATTTCTTGTTATATTATATATTTATAATGTTGTACATAAACTTTGACCCTTGGAAAGCATTTCCTAAAGATGTTTCCGCAAAATGATAACTCCTTGGATATCTGATGAAAACTAGGAAATGTAATTGTCAAATGTAGTAAAAATTACACTAAAAATTATACCCCACTCTATTCAAAGTCACTATGCACAATGAAATACAAAAGTTCCTGATAATTTTATTGTTGTTTAGGCTTACACCATGTGAGGTCCATGCTAATCCCCTATATTATTTCAGCTGGTTCTTAGAATAACCCATTGTCACAGGTGACATGGTTATCTCCATTTTACAGATCAGAAAATTGAGTCTTAGAAAAGTCAATCAAACTGTCTAAGTATGAAGGTCATAAAATTGATGCAAAATTTTTTTTCCTGTGAACACTAATTAACTTGAGAAGCAAACGCACTTTGGGCAATGCTCCCCAGAGTGGATTGGTTTTCTGCTCCAAAAGCAACTCATTCCTTCTCTGCAATTCCCCATTCCAAAGAGAAGGCAATTCTAATTTTAATTTTACCTTTTTTTATTTTTGGTATTTTTTGGTAGCCGGCATTAAAAAGGTCACATGCAGAAAGGCACTACCAACTCAAGTCTTTAAACCCTTCAGTCCTCAAAAGGTGATACAAATGTCAACTTGAATTTCTCCTTCCCTAGTAATAAACACTAGGTTTAGACTACCTCTGACTACTTTTATAGAGGATCACTACCTTGGATGCACTCCAGTTTAGCAATTAGAATAAAAGATACATCAAAGGGACCCATATTACATTTTTCTAACAAACTGCACACATAAGAAGAATTGGTCCTGCTGGAAACGAGACCCTAGGTCCAAAGAGGAAATTTAATGAATTCTCTCTTTATATGCAAGGTATAGGAAGTCCAAGCAAGACTACCCAAATCCACACTTTGATTTGCAGTCAAGTAATTAGAAAACAATGAAATGTGTCCTAAGTCACCACTCCAAAGCCAAGCAGAAACTATCAGCTAACAAAAGACTGTAATTACTCCAGAGGAAAGGGTGGTGTATATGCATGTGCTAATAGCATAATAGAGAATAAACTTCTGATCTAAAAGGAAGTGTTAAAGTTTAACAAAAACATGTAAGGCCCTTATGACAAAAAGAGATATGAAGGACATTTTAGTTTTCTCAAATTGTTACCAGTATTAGAGAGTAGGTGCTCAGCAAATGAAAAAAATCTGAAGATAGAGAAAATAGTGTGGTATTCTTTTAATCTCTATTATCTACTTGTTCAAAATATATAAAAAAACTTTCCTTTAAAATTATAGAAGCATAACCTCTAGAAATTTTAGGAAGAGTATTAAAATTTTGTTTAAAACATCTCATTAAATAGGGGAAAACTTACTTCCAGACAACAGAATAACTTTTAAAGTCGAAACCCAATATTTTTATTAAGGAATTTAGTCTTATATTTTAAAACCAAAGTAATAAATGTGTGCTATATTATAAACTGAATTTTATATTTTTCTGGAAGTATTTTTTGCACTGTAATTATATAGAATTAAATATACTTACTGTTTGCATAATTGTGAATTTTAGAAAGAAAATTGAGTCAAATTGTAGCCTGACACGTTAAAATATGTATTATATATAAATTACAAGCAGAGTAACATGCAGTTTTGCATTTACTGAGCTATGGTCTTTTGTGTTTGGGGCAGGGAATGTATTTGTGTGTCATTTTAAAAAATACCATGTACATTGTCAGTTCTGTGGATATAAATACTGAGGACAATTTATATCAAAGTTTCACTCAGATGTCACAGTTTTGGGTTTCTTAAGATTTCCCAACTAGTCAGTTTAGATTATGTTTAGTATCTTGACTAGATCATAACTTGATCCTAATTTTTTAGAATTCGAGGGTTTTAAAAATATCAATAATTCCATTAATCATGCTCATTTCTCTTTTTTCACTCTCTGGTTTCAAGACTTGTTTAATCCTCATTCTTCCATCCCACCTTCCAATCTTATTTCATGTAGTCAAATTATCTTGTTTAATACAAATGAGACCTGGAAAATACCAATCAAATAAATCCGTATGTGTTAGAATTTATTGTGATTTTTTACATTGGTAGGCAAAGGGTTCTTCTTTCATAATTGGAAAAAAATTGAATAAAATCCAGGTATGTGTGAATCATTGATCTCTGGAATAACATTCAACATTGTCCGCTAGACTGATAGAAAGTTCCTAGATATAGCGCTTGGCTTGATGAGTTGGCATCTGCAAATGCTTGCATAGAGAAGGCAAAATTTTTTTTTCCATCTTCCTGTCGGGAATATGAAATAACTATGCAAAGGATTTTAGAGGGTTCCCCTCCCCGCTTCCAGGGTAGACAGAAAAAGAGACCACGGATATGAGTTTCCTGAGAGAGTACTATTAGTTTAGATGACAAGACGGTCCTTACCAGGACCTTGGAAAGTCTGAGCATCCTGTCTTCCAGACATTCATCATCCTTATATGTGTTTATGACAAATGCCCATTCTGTAAGACCTCAAGCAAAGAAGTTGCTGCAAGGCATTTAAAAATTATAACAAGAAATTAGTTTTAACTCTGAAAATATGGAACTCAATCATTTAGTTAGAGATAATTAAAGGAAATTCCAGGTCTTATATTTTACAGGAGGAGAGAGGAGGAGGGAGAAGGAGAGGGAATGGGAGGGGAGGAAGAGGGGGAAAGAAAAGACACTTCCCAACTAGGATCCCCAAATTAAGGACTTAGCCAATATTCAGTTTAAGGTCCTGTAACTGTAGCCAGTGACCCAGCCAAACAATATTTTATATTTATTTATGCCAATTTTGAGAGCTTAGAGACTATATATCACAGCAGGACATTGAAGTTAAAAGGAAGCCTTAATAAGATTTAAACTTATTGAACACCTACCATGTATCAGGCAATTTTCTAAGCATTTTAAACATTAACTTGTTACTTAAATCCCCACACAAAATAATCTCTCTGACCTATTTTGCCTGTAAGGCAATTGAGAGATTCCATTACATGATTAATATGTCAAGATGCTATGTCTTGGCTTTTAATTGATAAAGTGTGCTTCTTCAGCTATATATATATATATATATATATATATATATATATATATATATATATATATATATATACATTGCTTTAGGTCTCAACTTGCTATCCTGATGCCATGCTTCAGTCTGTACTCACCAAATAAGAGTCATCAACAGTGTCTCTATCCTCTTCATTTTCCTGAAAAAATTCAGAGACAGATATTTACCAGCTGCCTATTTCTTTTGTGCTTTTTATGGGACAGTAGTGTGAAGTCACAGCATCAAAGATTCAAACTTGTATTCACCAAAGGGTCACCTTCATTGACTGTCTCCAGATGTCCGGGTCATTTAAGTCCCTAAGACATAAGGCCTGGCCCTGTATGAGCTGTTATAGAAAGGTTGAAATTATTCTCGTGGGTTAATTTACTCATTCAAAAATATTTACTGAGTACTTAGAATGTGTGAGGAACTGTGTCAAAGCTATAAACTGGGTAGATTAGGGTCATGCTCTTAAGAAGTTTACAATTTAGTGGGTAGAAACAAAAAATAACAAAGCAAACCTAATAATCTTGATAACTGCTCTGAAGAAAATAAATCAGATAGTATTATAGAAAGGAACATCTGGTTAAGTGGATGCTACTTTTATAGGGTAGTCAGGGAAGACCTATGTAAAGAAGTGACCTTTGAATCCAACATGATGTTAAGAGCCTACAGTTAGAAGAGCTGGATATGTAGAGCATTCCAAACCAAAGTAAGAGCATGATAGAATGACGTTTTCAAGGAAAGGAATGAAGACTACTATGGCTCAAGCATGGTAAAAGATGAAGTGAGAGAGGCAGGAAAAATCAAAATTATATAGGACAGTATAATTCCATGGAACCTTTAAGTCCTTGGCTAGAGGAAAATTTTGAGATCCTCTACCATCAGTTTTAGATGGGAAGTAATGAGAAGAAACACCCCTGGAAAGAACCCAGCTAATATGCATGATGCAAGGGAAAGCCTTGAGGATTCCAGACAGAAAGAATTAACATTTTTTTCAAAGGCAGAAAATATTTTGTTCCAGCTTGTTATAGACTAGAACTAGTGATGGAAGCTGGGAGGACATGAGCTGTGGTATCCTCTGAGACTGTCACTGCACGTTCCGAAGAAGTTTATTTATACTTTGGTCATCTGTAAATCAGAGAAAACCCTACAACTTGTTATGTTTTCTATCTTTTTTCTATATTGGATCTAAGATAAATGGGAATCCAAACATGATGTCAATCAAATTCTGAGAAATTCTAATTTTTTTTTGCTCCCACCTCTGAACTTGGGTCTTGAACCTGGGGGCACAATTTTCACACTTTTCACTTTAGCTGCCTGAGCCACAGGAGGGGGCTATGAGGGATTTTTTTTCACCTGGTCCTATGCCAAATTTGCCATCCCTTTTTGATTTCATGTGTCAGTTCTTAACTCTTTTCCTGTACCTCACTTTTACATCCAATATGCAGACATGAAGAACAATCAGCATAATAACCAGAAGAGACAATAAAACTCCATATGTACCAACTGAAGTCCAGTCTAGTAAAAAGGAATAGGATGTTGTACAAACTGAAAGTAGATGACCAAATCCTAATGAGCTCAGAAACCAGGAAAGTTAACTTCTAAGTAAAACCAAAAGTAGACAAGGACGAAAAAGACCTATGAAAATTCTGCTACCTTGCACTGATTTTCATTGATTTACTAACATCTTTAAGGGTGGAGTGGACTTATCCCAATGGTCAAATATATTGTACTTCTGGGAAAGGGACAAATAGAGAACAATTGTGGTAATATTTTAACTATCTGTAATGGCTTAAGAGTTACTTCTCAAGGGTCCTCTCCAAATCATGCAGATGTTTAGCGCATTTGCCTCCACCACGTCTTACCAGTGCTGCCAGATCTCGACTCAAGTCTCTGCACCTTCGATTTCCTTCATCTTGCCAAGACTTTTCTATAGAAACATGCTTTCTTCTCTGCCATTTGTTCTACTTCCTTTTTCTATTCACAAGAACACTTTTCTTTTTCAGTTTATCCCCAAAGAGGGACACGAAATACCCGACACTCTTCATAAAGTGGGGAGATGTCATAATTTAGTGAAGCAGCACATACAAGAATTTTGTAAAGAAATCTCCTGCTACGGAGAAGGTGATTTTTAATCCCCTTATAAATGATAAACTCAAACTTCCTATAACAGATCTTCCTTACTAATTCCATGTTTCAGAATTCTTCAACGCTACGTAATTTTGCTATCTCTTATAACGTGCTTCATCAATATGCTTAAGTACAAGATGTTTCTTAATAACTATTGATACTTGATGTCCTTGACATTGTGCACATCGGTTTCTTCAGGATCTGTTTGCTTGAACCTAAAGCAGCAATTCACCAGGAGAACTCACCAAGGCTGAGCGAGAAGCAGCCTCTTCTAGATGCTTATTAATGAACACCTGATGAACCGTTTGTTCCCATTTGAGGTTTGTTGCTCCTTATCTCTCAGTTCTTCATATCTTTTTCACGATTTTTTTCATTACTTCTCACATTTTGTAATAGATCTACTTAAGATTCTTGTCATGTCTGACCAACGAGTTGACATTTCTGGGTGAACTCCTTCATGTATTCAGCAAGTAAGGGAGCTTAGCCGATCTGGTGAGCCTGCACTTCACTGTTTATATAATGTGCCTGGGGAAAAAAAATAGTGAAATCATCTCAATCCCAAAACTGGATCTTGGCTGAGAATGCACTTCAATGAATTATTTGAATGTTGTTTGGAGACACAAAGATAATTAGGAAGAGCCTGATAATCTTTTTAATAATTTGTTGAAATTACTCATCCCTATTTTAAATTCCTCTTATTCACTAATAAAGTAAATCTAACAGATTATAAATGGGAACAGCAAAGATGCAATTTTGAATTTTTCTGAAGTATTTTTAATCAGAATAGTGTGACAGCCAGAGTAAAATGGGGACCAACACCACCTTAAGCAACCATGTTTGAGAATAACAAACAAATATTTTCCTTTCCTTATATATATACTTAAAGTGAGTTTCACATGGGGAGTTCATTTCCATAGCAATAACTATCTCTATAATGTAAGACCAAACCATCAATTTCATGTTACATAAGTCACTGGACAGGAACATATAACACTGATTAATTTAATTTCTCTTTTGCTCCAAGCTAAACACTTAAAAATAAAATTGTTTAAATGAACAAATGGAGTAATCCTCTGGTATTATCAGACAAGCAGGAAATTTAATAAAATAACCCAGCATTCTTTTTTGAAGATATGTCAGGAAATGGATGTTTTGCAGGTACAGAGCAGTTTTTTTATTCCTAGTATCTTGAAAACAACTGCTGAGAACAATCTAGTTTCCAGAATAAGTCAACCTATACTATTTGAAGAAGAGTTTTAGAATATAGAATTTAAGGTGAGCTCTGGGGGCTCAGGCATTATTCTGAGGCTATGGCATAGTCCACATAAAGACCAAGGTTCTTGACTTGGGTGGAGGGGAACTACCAAATACAGAACAACTACCTACCTAAAAAGTGCTTCTCTATCCTCTCTCTTTCTGGCTGCCTACTTGCCTTCACTCCTGCCTGCATCTTTCTTTAAAAAATATGTAGACTTGAAAAAGTATAAGAGAAAGAACTTACTAAAAATCAAAAGATACTACTTGTAATGTGGAAAAGTTACCCCACTTTCTATGACAATTTGAAATATATTCAATAAAAAGCACATAATTTCTTTAATTATTCTTTTATTCTTTTAAAAATTATTATTTTAAAAATTATTCTTTTAAAATTATTCTTCTTTTAAAAATATTATAATATTAATAAACTTGCAGATTATTTTATACAGGTATGGATTTCTCAAAAGTAAATTAGTTGCTAAAGATTATTTTCAGCAGAAACCAAAGTTCCACAGGTTAAATTCCAGATAGTGTGGGTAAAGAGAAAAAATAATCTGTGCCATAAATAAATATTGAAAAGCTTTGGTAAAGTCAAAGATAACTGTGGAAGCTAAGAGATAAACATAAATCCAGAATAGATTTGCTGCAAGAAGATTTTCAGAAAGGGGATAAAATCTATTCTCAGAGAGATAAAAAGGGATGAGATATCTATTAAACAAGAGCAGTCAAGAATAAAATAAATACAAAATGAAATCTTCAATAGACCAAACAGAATCACTGTTGGAAGCAACCAAGACCTGCATATTATGGGAAGCTATTGTAGAATGGAGTGGCATGAGTACGAAAGTGGAATCTAAAGATCTAGGATCAAAACAAGTTTATAGTTACTTATTCACTGTTATTATGAGAAAATCACTCTACCTCTCTAAATAGGTTTCCTCATATCTAAAATGAGGTTAATCGTATGTTCTAGACAGTCAGAAGCATTCCATTGTCTAACTTTGGGGTATATAAAGTGTTGCCTTGGATTACGTAACACAATATGCTAAAATTCTGTTTGAAAAGTAATTATATAATAATAAAAATGTTTTACACCTATTACTAGCAAGTAATAGGCTCTTCACAAATGCCAGTTTTACTTGAAATCATATAAAAGCAGGTCTCATGATAAAGAGTTGAGATAGCAATATAGAAAATTTAAGTGATAACCATATCCTGATTGTGCAGAAATATAAACGTTGAAAAATTGCCAAAAAAAAAAAAAAATCATGGAGAACAAATCATAGAAATTTTATCTACAAATGAGAACATTTTTCCAAGAACACAGGATAAATGGATATCAGTATCACTAATAAAAATGTAAATTAAGAAAAAGTTCAAATGGTAATTAAAACTAGAAACAGGCATCACCATGTTTCAGTTTTTAGAAATTGACTGGCTATAAGTAAAGATGACTTTGCAAACTAACAATGTGAAAAGGGTGTCTTATTAAACAAATAGAATTAAATTAGATTAAAATGTGGAGAGATTTTTCTCCTCTGGATCAATCAAGGCCAGAACAAAGGAGGTTTATCTGAAGATATAAACAGTCAAAACGAATGAATTTAGCTGCTGCAAAGTCACTAAACGAACATTCCCAGACATGCAGATGATATGAGACTCTATCAATCTTTTTGGAGGAGCCAAGTAAAGATATATCCATAATACCAGATATAAAGATAAATTTTTAGATGATGATGACACCATTACAAATTACTTATAATTAGTGCTAATATACATTAAATGTAGTGGGAAAAGGAGGACTACATGAGATTATTAAAAAGGATAAAAAATACAATCCTGGACTCTGACATTCCAGAAATATAATGACATGAATGTAATATCCTACTTCTTTAGCATCAATTGTATTAATTCTGCCCCACTTGACTCAAATGACTGAGTGTGTCCACAGAAGCAACCAAATCCAAGTGAAGCCTTGGGCTTATGGCATCGTCGGTGAAATGACGGTGTGAAGGTCTGCCTGGGTTAGCACCTAGAGGATCACCAGAAAGCCCCAGAGCGAGGATCATAGCAAGGACTGTGAGTTTCCGAGGGGAAAGGGCAACAGCAACACAGAGTGAGCTTGTGGAGAGCTGCCATGGTGGTGATGTTCTTGACTTGGAGCCTGGAAAAGTACAAAGATACCAGAAAGCTTTGTATAGATGTCTTAGTTAAGAGAGTGACAGGCCTCCTGCTTCTTCACAGTCTGACCAGAAGTAGAGACATTCAAACACCTGGAAAATTCTCAATGTGCTGGCAATAAAAACAGTAATATATCACATGGGGTCCAATCACCAAAAAGAGAAATATATCAGTGAGGATATAATATACAACAGTAATGGAGACACATGACATCTTAAATAAAGCAATAATAAGTACACTTAGAGAGTCTCAAGAGTACTCAGGAAAGAGTTACAAAATCAAAAAAATTCTTTTTTCCCTAAATAGACTATAGGAGATTAATGGGAGAAAATAATTACAATACAAGCATTCTATACCCAGTAGGAAGAAAAAATTCACTAGAGAGGTTAATGATAAAATAACTATAAATAAATGTACATGCATATGTATATGCATTTAGAGAGTATATCACATACCCCAAGTGAGAAAAATACTCTAGAAAGAACTTTACTCACGCTAAGAAATAAACTAAAACAGAGATATGGATGCCCATTAGGAAGAAAGAATTAGTGGAGAACATGGATAATTCTGAATGGATTTATCTCAGATTTTCTGAGGAAATATCATTCAAATGTATACCATGCTAGCATGTTGTATATGTATGTAATATTATTATAGCTTATTAATAATGTTAATGTTATTTAACACAAGCAAAGAACTCTAAAACAAAGTAGTTTCTGCAAAGTCAGTGAAAATTTCAATCATGATCTAGAATAAAAATATTAAATTAATTATTTATAAAAGCTAAGAATTGAAACAGTGCAAAATGCATGAGAAAAGCAAAATTTTTCCCAATGTCTCAGTTGGGAGATGAGAGGAGGAAAGTTAAGATATTCTGAAAGTCTCTTCTCGTAAGAGTTGGGAGCAGAGAAAAATAGCACAGCTAGGTGGAGAAATAGAACTCCTTAATAATAAAAATAATTGGTAACATATTTTCAAATAATAGCAGAGAAATAGATGACAGATTATGAGTGCAGAGAAGTTAGGTAATGATTTATGGTATGGAAATGGAAATGGAATGGAAAAAAGAAATAAATAGCAAATTGATCAAACTAAATAAAGAAAAGCAATATAAAACAGATCATAAAATAAAACAATATTAAACAAATCATCAAATAAAATACATCAATCCTTAGAGGAAAAGGGAACAAAATAAATTCCAACTTGAAACCAAAGAGAACGTTAGATTCATTTAAGAAACAAATTCAGGCATAGTGTTGTTTATTAAAAAAGAGAGTAAAAAATGATAAAAGCATATTATAAATAAGGAGGTAAGAGATTCTAGTCAAATGCACCAAAAATAGAGGTCACAATGTTAATTTCAGACTGAGTAGGACTAAAGTTGAATAGGCCAAGCAGAATTAAACAGTAGTTTTAAAAGCAAAAGACACAATTCACAAAGATGTTAGTTACCACCCTATGCATACATTTATATATCAAAAATACAAGGAGAAAAAAGTCTGCACATGATCAAGTCCCTGGATTCCTTTCCATTATCACCATAGGCCACTTCTCTTCTTATTTACTGCTTACTTAGTTATTGAGTACACCTTGTCAGACTATATCAAGCTCCTTTTCATCCCCAACCTTTTTGTTTGCTGTATTCTCTGTGTGCAATGTGCTTTCACTAGCTATCAAGGGCAGGTTAGATGATATATTCCAGGTCACTAGAGCTTCTAGTCAAATTGTAGCAAGAGACCAGATTTGCCTTCCTGCTAGGACAGCTAAGAGGTAAACCAGACAAAATATTAACAATGGTTTTTAAAATACTTGACACATCAGGCAATAAAAGAAAATTATTCCTGAGAGCCAGGAAACAAAAGCAGATAGCTCTACTCTTAGCTCCAGAGTAGCTCAATTAAAAACCACAGAGAATAGAAAGTTCTACAATACCTTTACTGGGAATCCAGAGGGAATAAATAAAAAGATAAAGGTCGAAAATATCCCAAAACTTTTGTTTACAATATTAAAATCCTCACTTGGAAGAAGTCTAATTAATTCGAATCAAGTTGGAGATTGGTGCTACTCCGTTCTCTGATCCAGTAATCAGTTCCTTAACTATTCTCTTTCTCGCTCACTCTACAGATGATAGAAATATTTTTGTTTTTAAAGAGAACAAGGGAGAGGAGGAAAAAGCATTTTAAGCAAAAGGAGAAACACCCATCTATTTATTTGTTTCGGCTGTTTTCCTTGACCCCAGGTGGGTTCTTGGGCTTTATTACATGGTTATGCCTGAGCATGCAACCAGCAACTGAGCCACTAGAGCAAGCCCTGACAGAAATCTTATTGGTCCTATATCTCCAGACTCTGACTACATCTTACCACCATCAGTGCTACAACTGTGATCTAAGCCACTGTCATCTCTCATATGAATTACTGCAAATAAATTGCTATACTTCTCTTTGTTTTTCACCCTTATGAAATCTTAGTCTCAACATAGCAGCAGTAAGGTAATTTTGTATCACTCCTTTGTTCAAAACCTGGAACAAATATTAAATCCTTATAATTGCTCCACATGATCTAACCCTCTGTGTTTCTCTAAATCCATCTCCTAATACTCAGAACTATACCTCCTCTAGTCCAGCCACAGTGACCTCATTGGTGTTATTCCAACAGAGTAAGAATGTTTTGGCCTCAGGAATTAATTTAGGTGTTTTTTTCTAACTAGAATACTTTGTCTTTACATGTCCATTTAGCTAATGTCCTCATCTAAGGGTTCCCTCATTAACTATCACCTTCTCAATGAAGCATACGCTCCCTTAATTTCTGCTGCAATTTGACCCATCCTCCCAGATATCCTCATCTCTTCTTTTACTATGACCTACTTTTCTCCCCATTCAAATGCTTCTAACACACCACTCATGATGCTTATATTTCATTCTATGTCTCTTCCTATTCGCACAGAATAAAACTTACTGGAAAAAAATTTCCTGTACTTTTTTCCTGATCTATCCTAAATTTCTAAAAGATTGCCCAATACAGATCCTCAACATATTTGTTAAAGAAATTCACAACACTATATGATGATGAAATTGTCCAAAATATTTTAAGCAACTAGAGAAAGGGCACCACTGGAAAGCTGAGTTTTCAGCAGCAGAAACAGAAATCTAAAAGCACCGGATTAACTTTTCACCTAGTTCTTTATAAATAATGAAACTATATTTTGCAAGAATGAGAGCAAAATAAACATATTTTCAGGTAAAGTGAATTTTCACCAAAAGACAGTCATTAGAAGAAAAACTAAAGCTTTAAAGAAAATAGTCCCATAAATAAAATCCGTGTAATAAGAAAAAACAGTGAGGAAAGAAAATGGTAAGCATTTGGCTAAATGTAAATATATATGAATATAAAACTATAAGTTAAATAAAGCTCAATTTTTAGTTTTGTTTTATTTTTTAAAGACAGTAGATCACCTGGTAACATCTGAATGTAAGCTATAAACAGGTGGGATAATTAGAATTGAATTATTCTAAGGTACCTGATGTTTCTGACAGGTTGGCAAACTAACCTTTGGGTTAAACCTTGCATGTCTCCTATTTTCTCTTATTTTGGAGAACTAAAATATTTCTCTCACACTCTGGAGGTTAGAAATCCAAAAATGAGGCATAGGCAGTGTTTTTCTCCTTCTGAAGATTCTGGGGAAAAAGAAAAGTTGAGTCACAGGGTGGTGGAAAATATTTACCCCTCACATAAAGAACTTGTATCCAGAATTTAGAAATAACTCTCAAACGGCAGGTGAACACAAGAAAAGTTGCTCATTGTTAACATTAATGGAACGCAATAAAAATCACCAGACAAGCACTAGAATAGCTAAAATTAAAAAGATTGACCACGGAAAGTATCAGTGAGTATGTACAATGAACTGGGACTCAAATGTACTACGGGTGGTAATGAAAATGGTGCAGTCGCTTTGGTGGAGTTTACTTCTTAAACAATTGAACATATGGTCCTGCCTGCAAGGTGGAGTTGAATAAAACGATACATATGTCTAAAACAAATGAATCCATTACTCACATAAAGACTTATGCACAAATGTTCTTAACAGTCTTATTAGTGATAGCCAAAAACTGGACTTGAAGACATCATTCAGGAAATTTTCAAGATGTTGAAAATGTTCCACATTTGCACTGGGGTGTTAGTTACAAGAGTATATATACTTACCAAAAATCTTAATATTCATTTAATATCTGTGCATCTCAGTTGAAAATTTTATTTTATAAATGATTATAAACTATAAATAAAAACATTTTTTAAAGGCAAATAAATCAGAAATCTGTCGGAAAAATTATTGAGATTTGTATGATAATTAAGGAATAAGGAAAGCAAGACACAGAAATACATCTCTGGTGAAAAAGGACTTTAAAAATTGTATGGATTATATATAGTTACTTAGATATGGTATAAACATATACTAATGTAAGCATGGGAAAAAATAGAAGTGTGTCAGGTTACCAGGTTTCTATCAGGGAAGATCATCATGTGATTTGTGATCTACAGAGACAGGGAAAGGAACAAACAATGATATGGAGGAGGAGAGGAAATCCAGTTGATATCTGTTTATGGGTCTGTCAGGCTGGTTTGTCTGTCTATAGAGGGACAAGAGTGTGAGAGAAAGAAACTGGTTCTGAGAGAGACAATTCACCAAGCTGTGATCAGCATACATACATGATCACATGTCTGCATATATGTAAAGTTAAATATGACAGTGCTGCTAGCGTATATAACTCCAAGGAGGAATAGTGAACATGCGTTGTCATGCAATGCAGCAAGTATTGCATAAGGCTGTGCATAAGCAAAAAACCCATTTGAAAGAGACTTTGAAAAAATAATACAGCAAGGATCCATTATTTCCATGACCAATCAATCAATTCTTGGTAGGGAGAGACTCCTAGTGGCAAGTATTTATTTTTTACCTAACAGTGAGGAATTCAAGATTTTATGGCTTCTATTGGATCTAAATCTTTCAAAATATGTTATTACTCTTAGGTTTAAATAGAATCCTACACAGAAATACGCAATGTCTTCATTTTCCTTATAGTGTTAAATGGCATCAAAAGCAGGAGTTAGAGCTAAGGTACATAGAACCAATTGTCACAGTTGTTTTGGAAAGTAATAAAATGAATGCCTCAGTCCTTGTCTATAAAACAGAACAAAAACAGTATCCGATGTAGATTATACTTTGCATACATAAAATGCAAAAAAAAATCTGCTAAAAGAATGATTAGAATAAAATCAATATGTGCATCTCTTTGAATGTTTAGATAACCCGCTTGCATTTTTCTCTGTGGTAGATTTGAATGGGCAGGACACACTGGAAGAGAGTGGCAGGTACATCCAAGGTGGCATGATCGCCACAGTCAGGTATAGGATGCATTTACTTTATGCCTGAAGACAGCTGATGCACCAGAGCTGATTCAGAGGTCATATCTTTCTTTAGAACTCAGGCATGTTAGTGTTTGTGGTTGTTTGAGGGAGCATAGTATGCAGTGTGGGGCTGAAATATCTTGTTTTCTGCCTTTAGTCCTAGGAGGCTTGCCCATTTTAACAGCCTTGGTTGAGGGGAAACTGAGAAAAGGACTTGCATAGTAGACTTACCTGGCCCCTTGCCTATATATGTTGGCAGAGAATCCCTCTCCCCTGGGCAGTGCTTTGTCAGTGCATTCACACTGGCCGACAAGATCAGACACTCACTTCTGAGAGTGAGAGAGGGTCCAAAACAAATTGAATGCTGAAGGAACATAAGCAAGTGTAGTAACATCAGAAAACACTTACAGGGACCATGCAACCCCTGAAAAGGAAGACAAAGTGACCATGTAGAACAAGGCATTTCCTTTGCGGAAGAAGTAAAGACAGAAAAGAAAAATCTTAAAGAGATGATATTAGAGCACAAAAATATCTTTTTGGATAATATGTTATTTAATTAAATGATAATCTATATTTACCATAATTCAAAATTTAATAATTATATACTATGCATATAATAAATTATTAAATATTTTAATAGAAAACAGAAAAAGAAGATGGTCACAATTGAGGACAGCTTTACCAGTCTGGAAAATTAAAAATAGCTCAAAGCACAGAGCAAAGCCATAGAGACTTGGTAGGGGCAGGAGGGACAAGAGGAAAATTGCTTTGGAAACCTGAAAAATGTGGGAGTTTTTTCAGGGCACAACTTGGATACATCATCTCCCCCAAAGTGTCCTTCCATCCCTTTTCTTATGATGTTGCCGGTGCTTCTGTTCTGGGAACCAAACTTTGAGATGCATGAAGCAACAGAAGTCAGACTACAAAATATGGTAAAACAAAGGTGCTTCTCTTCCTTATAAATGGAACTTCTCCTTTTTAATAATAGAAATCCACATACAAAAAATGAATCTTTAAAGATAATTAAATGAAAAAAATTAAAAATCATTTCACCATACTAACCACTTTTACATTTTTTTCCAAGTGAAATTTACATGAAATACTATTATTCAAATGGCAATATTCTATTATTTGGAAAGCTGAAAGCATAAATGTGATGCTAATGTGTATACCAGATGTATCTTCCTGAAGAGCTTGAAATAAACTTCCAAAAATTTGTTTCCATATTGAATTTCTTAAAACTAAAGCATATTTTCTCCCTACTGACTCCTTTCCCTTTTAACTAGAGATGATTTCCTTTAAAAAAGATTAACTCTATATAGACTAATTGTGGTTTTCATTTCACGATGTATGCAAGTACTGAATCTTTATGTTGTATACCTGAGACAAAATTGTATGTCAGTTATACCTTAATAAAAAAAATAAAGGGCTTGCCTCACATAGCTGAAAACTGTCATGCAAATACCTGACATGAACTGAACACTGTATGCACTTTCATTTCTTCCAAAAGACTGCAAAGTCATTTAGCATAGGTATTACATTTTTATATTCATCACAGCACTCAACAAAGTCCTACGCCAAGATAAAGTCTAATTGAAAGCCTAATGTTTTAAAACTACCTCTTCCATAACGCAACATGTGTGTATAAGAATACATATACAGGTACACACACACATACACACACACACACACACATATTGCCATACATTGCATTTCTTAAAAAGTGTGTTTTGTGAAACAAAGGCCTATAGTTCCTTCAATCATTCAATACATTTACTGCATACCACACAGGGAATTCTGCTCGTCTTGGAGAATTATAACCTATTGCCAAGTGTAAATTCTAAGAAACCATGTGGAAAAGAAAAGTGTATTTAACCTCAAATTATTTGACAATGGAACTTTTTTTTTGTAATAATACTATTGATTTCAAGACAATAAAATGGAAATATAAGATTGAACATTTAAAAAACTATATTTATAAAGTATATTTTATTAATATTTTAGCACTGATTATTATAAGGCATAAACTACACTGAACCCAAATCACAAAGCCTTAGGGCTTGAGGAACAGGAGACAAAGAGGACTAGAAGACAAAGAGGAATAGAGATCCAGCATTGCTTATAATTTTTATAGCCAAGTGAACACAGCAGTGTGCTTATCTATGGTATGAAAGAATATATTGTCTACAAATATATATTTTTAATACCCCAACATCATAAATCAAAGCCTGTTGTTAATATTTCCTAATCCTTCATTTTTGGCAGAATGTTTGCCTAAGCCTTTTTGTACTTAAGAGGATACTCACCTTTTAATTTATGTTAAAATTCCGACTTCTTTCATGCTTGATTACTGGTAACGTGGAATGAACAGCCACAGCTGGCATTCTGGCCAGAAAAAAATGATCGGGAGTACTGATTACTAGGTTGTTGAATACAGTTAAGAATTTAAACAGAGGTATACCCACATGCTTCACAAGGCAGATTCTAAAATGCCTATTGATGGCTGGAAAATGTCATCACGGTTAAATGGTTCACAATCAGATAAAGAGCTTCTTTAGAGCAGAGGTCATGGATAACTTGCAGTAAAGATGCTACAATATTTTGGAAACAATATCTAAGACCACAAACAAGAAGTGGACAGGAATTTGGCTGATGAAGGCTATTGATATTATCAGCCTCACACATTGTCATTTCAAGTCATTATATCTGTGCTTTTCTGAGCGCTCATAAGTAAGCCCAGTTAGGGATGTGATTCCTCAAAGGTATGAATGGATTCTCTCTTGCAGGTTGGGTTTGTTTTTGTAATCTCAGCATAGCCTGAGTCTGGAACACAGTAAAAGTTCACAACCTGTTTCTGAAAGAGGTTTGCATTTGGTAAGCAGCCACGACACCTTAGAATAATTGCTTTCAGGCAAATAATATCAAAGGAATACTGCTCAGAGATGAGAAGAAAGATTTGTCTTGAAATTTTAACATAGCCAAAGCTAGCTTACCTCCTCAGTATCTGTTATTTGAAGATTGAATGAGACTGCTTAAGGAAGATCTTTACATCATCGAAAATTCTAGAACTCTTGAAATAATTACAAAAGTTTCTTTTCATGGAAAACATCTGTTTGCTTAAAGCCTAATGCAGGGTAATATGAGAACAAGACCCATATTGCTCCTTTGAAAGTGGGTCTGAAGTGGGCTTGCTGGCTAGTCAATGCTGAGCAAAGACCTGAATGTAGCAAGACGGACTTTCTGGGATGATGACTGCCTTTGTCTACACTGACTGTACCCAAGATGCCCTGCCCTGGAATTCTGCTGTCCCTGCCTATTCAGCTGTTCTTTGTTCTCTCTGGCTCACTACCACCCCCGTCTGCTCTGCTACCCACTATAAAAGAGCCCCCCTCTTTATTGACAGTGCAGCTACTTTCTAACACCATGACTCTCCATCCGGCCCCGTGGTGACTACAAAAAAGGCCATGTCCTTGTCACTTCTGTCTTCTCGTGATTTCCTCAGACCACCTACTAGGCAGGGCATTACTCTGCCAGAACATGAATACCTGCGTAACACCAAAGAATTCACGATTGTCTTGATTTTTATCCAGGGGCATGGGGGAACATAGATGGATGAAATTTGTTAGCAAGCTGTTATTTCAACTACTAAGAGAGATGGTTGGGTAGACTTAGTTCTGTTTCCAGGAATACCAGCGTGTAAAATAATGGCAACTGCCATTTACTGAAGGCCTACTAAAAGCCAGGTGTCACATTTCACAGTTTGTGTATACACAGTTCATATACATACACTATTGCTAATTCTTGTAGCAGATCGATAGAGATTACCAAGGTAATAAATTATAGATCTAAATACAAACCCAGGGTCTGCCAAGCTTCTAGGTTGGCGGATTTCACAGGCTCTATGCCAAAACAGTCAAGGTTCAGAGAAAAATCAAGCAAAGTTGCTGAACAGCAGTAAACAAAAATTTTGGTTAAGGTGCTAAGAATGGGTGGAACATGAGAAAGACAGTATTGAGATGGAGAGCTAGACAAATACCAGGCCAGAGAGGAATGGCAAGGGATCCTTGTCTAAAACTAGGGCAGCTCTGGGACAGTTGTGCAAATGGCTACAACAGAACTGAAAAGCCACCTGGTGGAACTCCTGAGGCTATAGCCAGAACATCTCCTTTGGCTCCACTCTCTTAGAAAATTTTGCAGATTCTAATTACTTTAATGAATAAAAAAAGTGATTAATCATAGATATTTGTATGATCAATTCAAAGAACAGAAAATGTCATGCTGATGTTTCTATGATTTTTATGTAGTTAAGAACAAATCCTGAGTTTCGATTACTTCACTCAGAAAGTTATGGTACATTAAAATGATAAAAATATGAAATAAAGAGAAATCTTAAAAGCTGCTAGAGAACAATGGGTCACGTGCAAGGGAACCTTCATAAGACATTCAAAGTGCTGGAAGAAAAGAACTTCCAAACCAGAATACTCTACCTGCTAGGTTATTACTTAGTTTTGAAGGAATGATAAAGAGATTTACAGACAACAAAAGTTAAAGGACTTTTTCACCACTAAACCAGTTTTATAAGAAATAATAAAAGGATTTCTATAAAATTTAAAAAAAAATCAAAACTCTGCCACATGCAAACAGCTCAGACACTAAGCTAGCAGCTGGGTTGTGGACCATGTAAAGTCCAAGGACTTGGGTTCTTGGACCTGGAGCAACAATCAATCAATCAACCAATCAATAAAACTGCTTCCTCTTCTTTTCTTCATTAGAATGCTTCTTTCTTTTCTCTCTTCCTCCCTCTTTAAACAAAAAATTAAAATAAATATCCACTTAGAAGTAGTAAGACACACACACATATATGTATATATATATATATAAAATTGGAAGAGCAGGGATATGGACTGTTAGAATAAGGTCAAGATTAACTTGATTTTAATTTAAAATAGGTTATAAGCAAAAACAATGAGACATCACCTCACACTGGTGAGAACAGCTATTATCCAAAAGACTAGAAATAAGTGTTAGTAAGGATGTGTAGAAAAGGAACTTGTACGCTGGTGGTGGATGTGTACATGGTACAACCATGATGGAAAGAGTGTGGAGATTTTTTTAAAACTTTGAAATTTGAAATAGACACTACATATAAATTCTGTTATCCTACTTCTAGATACTTACTTAAAAACACAAAACACTATAATTTGAAGAGATATATGCACCTCTATGTTTCTTGCAGCATTAATTACATAACCAAGAGCTGGAAGAAACCTAAAGCCCACTGAAAGATGAGTAGATAAAAGAGAGATGCTATACACACAAGCACACACACACTGGAATACAACTCAGTTACAAAAATGAAAAAAAAAAAAAAAATGCTGGCATTTCAATAAAATAGATGGACCTAGAAGGAATTATGCATAGTGAAATGTCAGGAGGAAGATTAACACTGTGTGATTTCACTTACAGATAGCATATACAGAAACCAAGCAAAGGAATCAAAAGAAACAAAACAGACTTTTAGTCTATAGGATCAAATTAGTGCTGCCAGAAGGGAAGAGGTTGGAGGAAGTGCAAACATGGTAAAATGAGTCAAATACACGATGAAGGATAGAAAAGGACTGTTGGTGGAGAACTTAACATATTATACACAGATACGTCTTAAACCTACATGTTATAATGCAATTTTCTTTCAATAACATTAAAAATTAAAAATAAAACAATATGGTAGAGGACCAATTCCTATCTAGATCTAAAATATGTTGAATTGCTTAGATGCATTTTTCAATATTGCTTTGATCTACATTGGGGAGAAAGTATGCAGCATTTTACACATGAACAGTCTAGATGAAGGAAAAGTTGGAATAGTCAGAGAGAAATCCAGGAGAGAGATTTGACTGTAACTTAGAAAAGGGGAGACATCATTTTACTTAGTAGAAAAGTGGAATCACTCTGCGGAATGTGTTGCCTCCACAGTTGAAATTTCTTCTTTTTCTGTCAAGTCAGAGGGAGGAGAAAAAATAGTTTTAAAAGACAAAAACACAAAATCCTCTGAGGAAATTACTTCAACAACTAAATAAGAAGTGATTGAGATCAAAGATAGCTACTATGGTTCTTAAAGGTTCTTAAGAGTCATTCATCTTTAATAGTGCAAAACTATTTTTACACAGAAAATTGACTTAGAAGAAAAATTAGAGGTCCCGTTTTTAAAGCTTTAGAAAGGAAATGATTAAGATTGGGAACAGTTAAAGGTGAGACAGAAAACAAATTTATTGCGTTTTGGTATTTACATGTCTTTAAGTTTTTTCACACTCATTTGCCCTGAAATGTAATTTTAATTATAACTTTCAGAAAGAATTATCATTGAATGGAAAAGCTCCTTGCATGTGGATGAGTCTTTATACATCTTTGCAGCTTTCTACTTCTGTTCAGTCAGTCCACAGGAAACATTATTAAATGAATAGGGAAAGAAATCTGGTTTAAACTACTCCTTTGGGACAAAACGTGGGGCCTAGGGCCCAATTCACAAATATGTTTACAGCTGGTATTTACAAATTTGTGAGACTAGTGGATTGTAAATATGGTCAGCTGGAGAATATGCACCCTACCCAAAGCATGCAAGTTGATTTTAGGTTCAAAACCCTATTTCCCTAAGGCTACAGGTATGTAGAATGGTCTTTGGTGATACTGACTTCCTATGTTCTAGGCACTGTGAATCATTTTGCTAACTCAACATGGTAAGTTAATTTTTAGGTTGAGTTTATTTTATTGCTAACTATAAGGGATTATTCCTGATAGAAGCTCATGCAAGGAGAAATAGTTGTTACATGATAACATTATTGCTTCTCTTAATTAATTCAGTTTGGTTACAAGTTGGTAAACGTAATTAGGATTAATGAGGGTATTAATTTTACAGATCAAGAAATAGGTTTAAAGAAGCAAAATATATTGCCTAAATTCATCCAGCTACTACTAAGAAACACAAATTGGAAATTGACCCAGGCATGTGTTCTTTTTTACCTTTACCACACTGTTGATAAAAGTAAGCTTGTTGAAGTTGTATGAGGAAACAGAAGCTTATGTAACAAATTGCAAATTCCAGGCTCTACAGTGCAACAAATGTTTCACTTAATTTTACTGTTTTGGTACTCTGCATTGATGGTATTTGTATAGTTTTTTATTCATTCTTAAAGAAAACATTTTGCAAGTGCTAGTTTTTGAATTCACAATGGTCCCATGAAGACCCGAAGAGAAACTCTTCACCATGTACATTAAACAGAAACAGAAAAACCTAGAACACAAAGACTATACTGTGCTCTTTTCAAAGTGACCCAGCAAGAGAGCGATGTGAAGAAGGTGGGACACGATGCCCAGGTCTATAATTAAGTGTTCTAACTACAATTGACTGCTTCTGTGCTTGAAATAATTGGGTTGTTTTTATTACATTTCATTATTTGGAAATATAAAGTGCAAAATGAAGAAAGTAAGATTTCAAAACAGAAAAAGATATTAATAGTGATGATTTAAAGTTTGTAGTTTCTAAAATATTTACCCTCTAGGGTTTCTTATACTTTGAGCTCTAATAATGCAATTAAATGCTTGTTTTTGAATCATAAGTACTTAACCTAGAGGTTGAGGTACAGTAATATTTCTTAAAGCATTTGGAGTCTTAATGATTAAAACATTATGAAATAAAGAAAAGTCTCTTAGAAACGCAATAATAACAGCTAAAAAGTATTGAGAGTAGCACCTAATAGGCACTATACTAAGTACTTTATACTAATTTAGGGACGCCCATAATCCCATGAAGGATATAGTGTTACTAATCCAAATTTACAAATGAAGAAAATGACAAGAAAAATATCACTAGTACTCATAATTTTCTATCCTTGATTCCCACATGTAATTAATTCTCTGATTATAAGGGAGAAAGAAGACATAAATGTTAGAAGTAGAAGGCAGCTTACAGATAATTTTATTCATTATTTCTCCAACTGGGCTCCATATGAGAAAATATAGACCAAATAGATCCCTGGTCAAATAAATTCAGAAATCATTGCATAGTCTGTTAATTATTTCTCTTGGTCAGTCACAACTTCTGAATTGTCTGAATTCTTTTATAAGCTCATATCACCATTAAAGTGAGGATAAACATTAAGTTTTATCATTAAAAAGCTATGAAACATAGTGCTAAAGGCATTTGAAAGTTTTATTTCATATAGGTTGAGTCCCCCTTCTGTAACTTTCTATTTTTCATATTATTAGCCAACATTTCTTTGTTTAGTAAAACTACTTTCAGCAAAATAATCAGTGGAGTAATTCAGACAAACTATAGTGAGCAGGCCAAATCCAAGCTAAAAATGTTTAATTTTTTTAAGCGTGTTAAGTTTATACATGCATGTGTGTTAACTTTGTAGCCAGTCCCCTGCAATCAAAAGTGTATATTTCTAAAAATAATATGACATTGTTTTATATACATCTTAGTCAGAGAAGGCGAAATTTGATTACCATCCAGCAGCTTCAATGCAGAGGTAAAATATGTAGTCTCATGTTGGGGTGGTGGTGGTGATGGTGGTGAAGCTATATACCTGGTCATACTGACTTAGCTCTCCAAAGAAATGTTATTCCCAAGTTACAACTGAATACTTAATGGTTCTGCTCTGAAAAAAAATTTTCACATTCCCTGTGAAATCACAGTTGAAGATTATGGATTATTCTAGAAGTATTTTCCAAGAAATTGTTAATGAGGAAAATGAGAGTCCTCAAAAAAACTTAGTAAATAAAAATGTAGGTGGGGAGTTTCCTAGAACAGAGTATAGCATGCATGATATACATTATGATCCGCATGTGTAAATCCAATAAAATAACGTGTCAAGGGTTGTGCCTTTGTGGTTCAGAGGACTGAGACACTGACATGCAAATCACATTAACGCCAAGGGCTCAGGTTCAAGACCCAGAGCTGGATGATAAAGACCTTTTTCTCCTTTCTTCACCTCATTTCCTCTTCCTCCCTTATAAAGGAAAAAAAAAAAATAGGTGTGTCCTGGAAGAGTAGCAGTTAATCAACTGCCTCTGAAGGATGCAGGCCACCACCCCTGAATTCAAGTCCAGGCTGGGGTAGGGGTGTGGGATGGTGGGGTGGGGAACAACCAGAGTCAACAACCAAAGTGGAAATAAAATGCTTCTTTTCTTCCTCTCTTCCTGCCTGTCTGCGTACTCACCTTCATTTCTGCCTGCACTGTTCCTTTAAAAGAAAGCAAACATTTTAAAAAACATGTCAACTGGGATTCAGTTAAACAGAGTGGGTATGTTTCTAGGACTGTCCAGAGCAGACAACTCAGCCTGGGGAACTTGGGCAGTCAGGTTACTTGGAAGCATTCTCCACTAAAGGTGTTTAATCAAGCATCATGAAACGCTTGAAGCACCCCTCACAATTATCTAGATCACATCATTTTGGTTCATAATACAGCTTGAATATTATACTAGGAGTGGATGTATTGTGGTTTGAGATATAAACATTCTAGTTATTGGGATATTTTCCACAGTAACTCTCATAAGGTAAATTTTAAAGTAAATTTCTTAAATAAGACATTTCTAATCTTAAAGTTGTTATTACCAAGAGCTACTCAGCTATAAACTCCTAGACCAAGCTCTAAAAGAATGGAGCTATCTTCTTATAACTAGAAAATCAAAGGCTATTAACCAATGCCTGGAGTATGTAGGAGTGCAGATATTTTTGAGTGAAATCAATAAATGATGTACACATAAAGCTAATTCATTTTGTAACTTCTTGGTAGTCAGTCAGATTTCCCCTGGAGATTTCAAATTCTCTTTGCATATGCCTTTCTATTTAAATATTAGCAAAGACATTTGTTCATTGTTAACATTCTTTACATGAAAATTCCAATGTAACTTTTTAAATTTTAATGCCAGAAAATATTATCTCTGGGTAAACCTCAATGCTCCCTTGTATCAAATGTAAAAACTTCATCATACATCAGTTTTCTTTTTGTCTTAGCTGCCAGGAAATTCAAAGACATACTTAATTGCAATGACTTTTATTTTCATATAAAATTTCTTTTAATACTTGAATTTTTTAATCTTCAAATGTCTTTGTTTTAATCTATTGATCCTATGATAAAAGAGAATTTTACTTGCTTGAGATAGTTTTCCCTTGTTTCCTTCCCTGCTCCATCTCCCAATATTGTTCTACTAGCATTATTGGTGCTCTATTCATTACCTTTACCTTCATAACTTTCATATACTCATACCTTTCTTTTTCGGTTCTTCTACTAGAGACAGTCTAATTTTCTTCTTTCTGTTCCATGAAGTAAATGTATTTAATAACCTTTTATCCTTAGGTGATCCTCTTCAATATTTAAACTTTTATCAACTCTTTTTACATTGTCTAAATTAGGCATTTAAAGTTAACTTCAAAAGAATTATGTTCTTCACAACCCCTAAATCAGTTTCATGAAAATGTGCAGTTAAAGCATAAGAGGAAGGAGCAAACAACAGTGCTAGAATAAACCTTGACTTCTGAATCGGCAGGGAGAAAAATTTTAGAATCTCGAAAAAGAAAAAATACATTAAAAATAAAAATAGGAAAATTCAAAGCTAAGAGGCTGCTCTGACAAAACCAAAACAAACCAACTATTCCTAAAGAAATGAAATACATATGTGTATATATACATATATCTTACATATTATTCAAGACAAATGACAGTATTTTTAAACTTCTTTTAAACTTCCAAGTAGCAAAATAAATTTCATAAAAGAGCTAAATATACATACTCCCTAATCAAAATATTGTTCATATGGGCTTAAACCATGTATAGAGACTTAAAGTTTCTAACTTATCATCTAAGTTCCTTCCAATTTGCAAGACGCTATTCTAGGCACCAGAGATGAAGAAGAAAAACCCAAAATTGTATTCAAGGGCTTGAAAGACATAGGAGGCAGACATGAAAGCAAGCAGTAAATCACAATACACTGTACAGGGTGCCAACTAAATAGTGAAAAGTCAGCACCTGACCTTAGCTGGGAGACACGGGGAAGGAATAGTTTGAGAGATATTTTAAGGCTAAGATACGAAGAATAAGAATTTTCTTAGGAGACAAAAGAAAAAGAAGGGCATCAGAGATAGAAGAATTCATCAATAGAATGGGGACATGAGAAGTAAGTCACTTGGATAATGGTGAGAGATTTGTTAGTTTGGTTCATACAAATGATATGAAGATGACAAAAAATACTGAATAGTCAGGTAAAACATGCTAGAGAGGTCTTAGTTTGTTTTTGGTTTTGTTTTAGAGAAAGATACAGGCAGGAATAAAGGCAGGAAGAGAGAATACGAGAAGTACTTTATTTGTTATTTAGTTGTTTGTCTTGGTTTCTGGCCCAGGGTCCTGAACCCAGTTCCTTGGGACATCTGGTTTGCCCTTTCAGTCCAAGGCAGCTGAACAAATTGCTGCTCTACCAGAATGTGCCCATACTAGAGAGGCCTATTGTTTTATAACAGTTTACGGATTTAACTCTAAATAACCGAAAGCTTTTCACAGCAAAGAAATGAAATAATCTGACTTATATTTTAATTGTCAAGGAAAGACAATGAAGTTGGAACTTGACACAAAGTTCAATGACTGAATTCAAGAACATGCATAGTCTATTTTTGTTGCCGTAACAAAACACCACAAATTTGGAGGCTTAAACAACAGATATGTATTTTCTCACAGTTCTGGAGGCTGCGAGTCCAGGATGAAAGTGTCAGCAGGGCTGGATTCTCCAGAGGTCCCTCTCTTTGACTTGCAGATGACCTTCACACGGAGTCCTCACAAGGCCTTTTCTCTGTGTATACACTTCCCTGATAGCTCGTCCTCTTCTTATAAAAACAAGTCATATTGGATTAGAATCTCATTTAATAGTCTCATTTTAATTTTTTTAACTTTAGTATTTCATTACAGTAACCTTTACAAATTAAAATAAACTCATGTGTAGTTTCCCCATTCTTCAGATATATGTCAATACCATGCCCTCCAGACCAAATCACCAAGTGTTCTTCACCGTTGCCTAGCAGGTCTGACACCACCTGTCCCCCCAAACCCGCCTTCAGTTTACCTTAATCACTGCTTTAAAGATTCTTTATCCAAATCTACTCTTATTCTCAGTACTGGGGTTTAGGCCTTGTACATAAGAATTTGAGGAAGACACAATTGAGACCATAAGCCAGTGAGTGGCAATACAAATGGAAAAAAGGGGACAAATGGAATAAATAGTAAGTAGTAAGCAATATGATTTGATTGGCTGATCCATGTGGTATACATGGAGATCTCTCTTTCTCGCTTGACTTTTGATTTAGGCAATAAAGTTCTGGTGTCATTTGTCAAAAAAATGAATACAGAAGAAAGGTAGGTATGACAAGAAAAAAACGAGAAGTTCTATTTTCCAGGTGTTACATATGAAGTAATAATTTCTACTTAACAGGTAAATAAAAGTTCAGAGTTCAGAAAAAAATAACATAATGAAATCAAGGGATGTGAGATTGTCCAAAAACAAAATGCAAAATAGTAACAGGGAATGAAATCCTATTGAATAATATTAAAAGGTACATGAAGAAGCCAAACATAAAAGCCATGAAGGTATATCTAGAGAGGCACAGAATCAGAACAGAGCAAAGTGGCACAAAAATTGAGAGGAGAATTTAGTAGAAGATAGTTGCTAATTCCTAATTCTTTTTCAGAAACTTAATGGTGATTTATTTCAATGATGTGTCTTCTGAGTTCTAAATAATACTCTATTGATATATAGCTTTCCATATACATTCTGCAAATTCTAAATCTTTAGAATGCAAAAGATATCTCTAAAGCTAAAATACGAAATCATGAATCTTAAACTGATCAGTATATTGATTTTTTTTCAGGATTAATTATCTTGATGATATCCTCATTTATGCTGGAATACAATTTCTGAGGTTAGTCACCTACAACGATAAATATGCTTTAAAAACTGTAGAGTTGGTAAGATACCTAATGGATTAATATCTGAACATTATAACATCTTGGACTACCAGGGTCTTAGTGTTGTTTGAAATCTACTTAAGTAATCTATTTTACTGTAACTAATGATTTTATGTAGAAAATAAGAAACAAGTTACGCACTGGAGCAACATTTATTTATCAGCCATGTATGTGAATATATTTAGACAATCAGATACAGACACTGTAGAATTCTACATTAATACAGAGATCCAAAGGCACAGATGTAAGTGATTTATTACGTTTTTAAAAAGTGACAAAAGGAATATTTAATCTGAGAGATTTTTAACCAATTCAACACTATAATACATTAGAGGAAAAAATGTTGACAAACATTCCCTCAAAAAGCCAAGAGTTTTATATTTACATAGTATTATTATAGCAATTTTAAATGTTAATCTATGATACAATGTTACTTCAGAAAACATAAAAAATAGAGCTTTTTTAATAGCCATGCTCCCATTTTTGATGAAAGCTCATTGGTACATCCTAATGTCAGATTAACACTTTAAAAATGCATAACAGATATTCAGTGAGCTTTAAAAAAAAATCTTTCAGAAAGAAGGCTGTCAAATGGAATAGACAGAGGGTTCGTCATCACTTATGTCTGAATCATCTTCATCTACTCCTTCAATGACTGATTTCTTCCCTTTACAACAGGATACAATTAATCCAATCAAGAATACCTATAAATTTAAATAAGATACGTTACAAAATCACTTATATAGTCATGAATTTAAAATACAATGCTACTATTGTGATACACAAGTATCGCTAAGGGTCAAATCATCCCTGGATAACTGTACTTACCCCAAGAAAGGCCCAGTTACCAAAATAGTATGCAGCACTAAAGAACCAGAACTTGTGAAGAAACAGGTATGTCCGGGTAACAGTACACTGATCTATAAAAGCAAATATAGAACTATGGTGAGATAGTTTCCCCCTTAAAATAGAGCATTAATACTATATTTAAAAGGTTATTAACCAAAGCTAATGACTAAGGTAATACAATCAGTAAGTGTCAGAGATGAAATTGAAATATTGATCACTAAAGTTCACTTTCAATCACCTTAATATAGTTTTAAATGACCAACTAATATGTCATATTTAAAAATGAATGCCACCAATATAATTCTTGCTATTAATCATAAAAATTATATTGACTAGGTCAATTTACTTGAAATGGAAAAACCACTTTAACCTAGAATACCAGACATGTTCTAAAACAAAGCAAAGATAAAGTTTTCTGATGAACATAAAAAAATGAACAAGTAATCAGAAATACTAAGCGATACTTTTCAAAGACTGCCATTCTCAAGCCAGCTCAAACCTGAGGGTTTTGGGGACTTTTTTTTTTTTTTAAGATTATTGAAAAGATGGCTGCTGCTTCTAAAGAAATAAAAAAGTTATTTACTGATTTACTGAAATGCTTTCTGTTTGAATTTTAGATAGCATTACAATCTGAATTAAAAATAAATCATAACAGGAAAATGTCAGTCTCTTCAATCAATGGTAATAGGTAAAATGGATAGCTACATGTGAAAGAACGAAACTACACCATTACACACAAAAAGCAAAGGCAATAAAACAACAAGAACAAGTGAGAGTACATGAAACTAAAAAGCTTCTGTAAAGGAAACCAAAGACAAAATGAAAAGGCAACATACAGAATGCAAGAAAATGTTTGCGTATCTGATAAGGGACTAATATTCAAAATATATAAACACTCATACAATTCAATAGCAAAACAACAAACAAACAACAATCTGAGTAAAAATGAGCAGAGGATCTAAATATTTTTCCAAAAACATAGACACAGCCACTAATATGTGAAAAGATGCTCAATATCAGTAATTATCAGGGAAATGCAAATCAGAATGGCAATGAGATATTGCCTCCAGTAGAATAGTTATTATAAAACAAAAACAAAAAACAACAAGTAAGCAGTGTTGGCAAGGATGTAGAGAAAAGGGAACCCCACTGCACTGCTGATGGGAATGTACATTGATGCAGTCACTATAGAAATGAAATATGACGTAGGAATGAACCAGTATGAATTCCTGAAAAAAATAGGCTACAGAACTACCACATGATAAAGAAATTCCAGTTCTTGAAAAATACATATATATGCATATTCATTTTCCTGCAGCATTATTCACAACAGCCAAGACATGGAAGTAACCTAAGTATCCACAGATGGAAGAATGAATAAAGAAAATGTAGTGTATATGTACACAAACACATACACAGGAAAATTATTCAGTCATAAAAAAGAAAATTCTCATTTTCAATAAGTAATAAATCTGACAGAGAAGGACAATTATATGATTGCACTTACATGTGAAATCTTAAAAAAAATAAGCTCATAGAGATGGGGGGTGAAGAGTACAAAGCAAAGTGGGTAAAAAGGTTCAAAAGTAAAAACTGCCAGTTATAAAATAAAGAAAGGATATGTATAGCATGTCAACTACAATTAAGAATACTGTATTGCATATTTGAAAGTTGTTAAGAGAATAAATCTTATGTTTTCTTACATATGGTGATGGATGTTAACTAGACTTACTGGGATAATTTCACAGCGCACACAAATATTGCAACATATTGTGCACCCAAAACTGTCAATTACATCTCAATTACTAAAAAAAAAACTCTACTGGTGCTTTCTGAACCCCAAGAATGTCTTTGAGATATATCAAAGTTCTACTTTCCTTTTGTTAGGAAGTATCTGTCAACTCTCAATAGGTAGATTCAAACAAAATTATTATATACTTTTCTACTTTAAAAAATCTAATTCAATAAGCAGGAAGAAAGAGACACAGATGAAGGTTGTGAAGCCAATAAGTTGTAAAAAACTTGGAAAAAATTTGAGAGCATTTTAGTAAGAAAATTCTTAAGAATGTTCGTCTGTGACTGTGTTTTACTTAAGAGCCTAGATATCCTTCATCATAAAGAATGGGCTAATCCCATTAACCTGGACAAGAAGGAAGCAATTAAAAAAAACTCAAAGAGCAAGTGGCAGACTGGTTGTGTCATATTCCATAATAATTTTATTCAATAATATTATTTCCATTAGTTCACCAAGTCTACGCAACTGACATACAACTAGCAAATAGCAATAGTTGAATAAATGTTTCTCTCTAGTCTTATAGTTACACAACGATTTTATACTAGGCACTGAGAGTTCAGTGTAGCAGAGGTAACTCACAGACGTTTTTAAATCATTTACTCCGTACTTCCACAACATTTACTCTCACCTCTATTATTTATTCTCACCTCTATTAAATAATTTGTCATATAGCAATATAACTGTTCAATGTGTCACTTGTTCCATCAGAATAACCTGAGTATTTCAAAGTAGCTATCAGATAACCTAGCATTCACATTCAATATGACTGTTAGAGTAAAACTTTTTTTTAAAAGAGGTGTATGAATTTAAAATCATACTACTAAATAATACATTTTCTAATTTCTTTTGAATAATATCTGACAAGATTCCAATGATGTCTAACCAAGATGCTTAAATGTCTTCAAAACGAAAGTGAAACTTAAATATCCAGTGATGGGACATGACATTCCAAGTTATCTCAGAATTGTTCCCCTGTACATACCCAGCACTGACAAGACGAGCTAAGGACAGTGGAGGGCAGCCCCAGGAGCAATGGAGAAGCTCCTGTTCTTCTAACCCTGTAGCCCTTCCCGTAATCAAAAAAGCCATTTGTCACTCTCTGGGCCTTCACCTTTCTCCTAATCAATAAATGATCTCTTGCCCCTGTTCTCTAGAAGAATGTAGAAAGGGGTGTTATTACTTATCTATACTTTCAGAGTAAGAGTAGGGATGAGTCATTCTTGCCAAATGGAGACCACCCCACTCTCCCCTGAGGTCCCAGGTCCCTTTCCTTTTCATGCCTCAGCACAGTACATAAATCACTGGTCTGTTCCAGCTACCTCAGCATTTACTGTCATGTAAATTCCCCACACAAGTTATTATTAAATCTGGGCTTTTCTCTTCCTAATAGTACCTAATGTTAATTTGTTCATTCACCCTGACTGTGAAGAATCTCAAGAGAAATGGGAAAACTTTCTTTGACCCCCAAACCAGCATGATGAACTTAAGAGCCCACACTTTGACAGATTTGGTGTCAAATATCATTTGGCTATTTCTTTACCATGTGAATGTGCAAATCTAAAACTTGGAGACTCTTCACTTTAAAACAGGGATATATCCATATTTCCTTATAGGGTTGTTCTAAAGACCTAACAAGGTTTCTCAAAATCCCCATGCCAATTAGTAATTTAATATTACTCTTTTTTTAACTGAATGCATGATAAAGAACACAGTTCTCAAGTACTGCTCAAGTGAATATAAGCAAAACAACTAATCTTAGAAGTATTTGTTCAACAGTAGTTAGGAAAATAATTGCTTCAGATTAGTATCATGATACTCTATACATATTATTTTCTGTCTTGCTAGTTAAAACAGATGCAAATGGTAAAATTCAAATGTGTGAAAACCAGTAAAAGGAGACACTACTACATGGTAATGTACTTTAAAAATAACCAATTTGTCCCCACTAGCAGTCCAATTCTACCCTTCATCCTATAATTGACCCTTTCTACCCAATTTGCCTAGCCCCTTCCAAATAAAACAAAAATAAACTTTTAGCTTATGTATCATAAATCAAAAATAAAAACAAAAAACCAATTTGAATGCTTCAAAAGTAAACAGATGAGGCAAGCTAGGACTTATGCAAAAAGTATCTGTTCTCAATTACTTTAGAAACAAGAATAGTTATCTTCTATTGCTTGAGTATTACATGAACTTTAATGTACATACCTGTGTAAGAAAAAAAAAAAATCACTCAACATTCTCAACACTACCAACACACTAAAACTTAAAAAGTGAAAGTTCTACTATTCATTTTCATACTTAAAGATATTTTGGGAGTCAAAATTTTACTGAATTAGAAATTCCAGAGCCAAAACAGGAATTACAAAACAGGCTAAACTAGTAGAAATAAAATCAAATCCTTTTTCCCCAAGAGGTCTAACTGGCTTACAGCTACTGTTGTAATCTATTGTCTGGAACAAAAATAATCCTATCTTAAATATTTTTCCTATTACATTATTTTACATGTTTACTATTTTCAGAGGTTGTAGATTTTAACACAAGCCTACTAGAACAAAGTAAAATCACTGTTAATTTTCTGCTTTGTTGTTGGAAAATTGCACTATACTACAGATCCAAACATACAATGAGTATCTAATAGCTCTTTATATTATCTTTATATCACCTGCTATCTTTCAGATGCTCATCTGAATCACAGATAGAGATCTATAGATATCATTCTATAGTCGTTTGACTAAAAATTATAATCAGTATTTTGAACTTGGTTTGCTCTTGTGATAAATTTAAATTGCTGAATATTTCAGTTAGGAAGTGTGTTCTAAATTACAAGTGTTAAGGAGATTTCGAACTATTGTTCCTCAAAAGGGCATACAAAATTCCAATTAAATTGCAGAATGTTAATGATGAAAAAACAAAATTAGCGACTTAGAAACATTATTTTTTTCTAATGACAAGGTGGCCATTAAAACAAATCAAAATTAAGAGTCAAGAAAGGGCGATCGGATCATATGAATAAATCAAAAGATGTTTGAATCCTGCTATTACCATCCTTCCTCTAGCTCTTTCCACTTATCATAAAACCAGAGAAATTATAAAAATGTATGAATAAACCTTCGCTGTTTCACATAACATCAGCCTTTATAATTACAACTTGATAAAGTCTATATTCTATATTTCTTATTTCCTTTCAGACTATTTGCTATGTTGACTGCCAGACAGATAATTTATGGTACTGTGATAAATAGCACTTTTTACTTTAAATATATATATAAAAAACAACATTCAGTATTAAGCCACAATTAAGGTATCATTATATCTTCACTTAAAATCAAGTTAGAACAAACTGCATTCTATATTTGTACCTCATTTATAAAACTAATCCTTCTATTACATACGTTTATCTAGAGACGGCATTTTGACAAAATTCATGTACCATGGAGAATGATTTTTAAAGCAAATATATTGTTACTAGTGACTAAAACCTGGCAGACTGAACTATTTAGAATGTCACTTCATATTTCCTGGTGCACAATTATGCTAACTTCAGGGTCTTGCTACTATGGTATCTTTATAATAGATATGTAAATCTTAACTTTACATAGGAGAAATTTGAATTTTATTGTAAGGATTAGGAATTATTCATAAAATAATTTTAGGAAAAGAATAACCTAAGTGGAGTGTTGGTTGATCGAGGAAAAGAGAGAATATCAAGAGATTCACCAAAGCAGGGAACAATCCAAGAGTAATCATGACTGTCAGTACAGAAATGTTGGATCTGAAAGATTTTGGGATGTAAATTCCCAAATCACTGTCTTACTATCAAATACATTTATAGCATATGAAATATATGAATTTAAAAAATGTGAGAAATTAGCAACATATATCCAAAGATAAGAAACAGCAGAACAAAATATACAAAAAAACCCCACAGCTGTATATTTATCTTCAAAATGACACACAGTTAAATCAGTATTTTGTTAATTATCATTAGGAGAGTTAGGTAAAAGGGAAAGAAAGAATTGGTGAACATCAAAAATCATGGCAATAATCCTAAAGGAAATAGTTACATTTTTTATGAATGAACAAATTGTATCAGGTTAATCAAGATAGCACTTGTCAGGTGTTTTGCACCAAAGAATGAGTTTTACAGTAACTATTTAAAAAGTTAGTATAATGTATTGAGCTCAGATTACATTTAAGTAAATTTAAAGTAATTCAAAAGCTAAAATATATATTACTTCTTTCAAAAAAAAATATTCCTAATTTCATTTGCATTATTAACTGGCCATATAAAATTTATAAAGTATAAGTATTAACATATAGCTTGTAGAATCAATTATAAACTATTAATGAACTCTAAATTAATGAGATTTACTATATTTTAGCCTTAACTGTTCAAGAATAGTCAAATATAAACAATTATTTTCTTTTCCCTTAAACAAAATTAGTCTAAGGAATATAGTAAAATATATTAAAAGTGAGACAGCATGGAGACTGCTCAAAAGTTAAAAAAAAAGAACTGCCATATAATCCAGCAATTCTATTTCTAGTTATCTATCAAGAGCATAAAAACACTAATTAAAAAAGATATATGCACCCTATGTTCACTGTCTATTTACATTAGTTAACAAATGAAAACAACCTAGGTGTTCACTGACTGATGATTAGATAACAACGCTTTTTATACATTCACACACACAATGGACTACTACTCAGCTATGAAAAAGGTGAAACCTTGCTACATGAGAAACATGGATACAACTAGAGGAAAGTGCCAAGCGAAAAATGTTTAAAGGATACAGACAAATATAAGATGAACTCATTCATATTTGGAATATAAATAACAAAGCAAATGAACAGACAAAGCAAAAACTAATTCTGAGACTCTGACAATAGAACTGAGGTTTCCAGAGAAGAAAAGAGTAGAGGGGGTCCAATGGACAGTAGTGGAAAATTATTAGAAACTTGATAGTGGGGATGATGTGGTATCATACATTTGATAAAAAGTGAACCTTCATTCCTTTAACCAAGATAGCACTGCAAAACAATGTTACTTCAAGAAAAATATTTTTTAAAAAGAAAAATTATTAGATACTGAAAAATCAAGATTTAGTTCTCGAGCCACTCAAGATTCTGTGGTGAGTTATTTAACTTCTAAATATCAAGGTTCTTTTTAAGTAACACTTAGATAATATCTGCTTACCATAGTTAGTGATAGTTGAGATTGATCTTCTGAGAATTAAATTTAGAAATAAATTTACATGTGATTTTAAAAAGAGAGAAAAGGTTGATATAAAGGTGTTATCAACCTTAATCAAGAATCTGTAAACAAGTAGTTGAGAAGTTTCACAAAATTACTTATTTTGGCTTTGGTATAAACTCGAGAACTTAGAAACCTTATATTTAATTAACTTCACTATTCTGTCTTAGTTCAACTTCTATCAAGACAATCAAAATCTCTAAGAAAAAGAACCTAAACATCCAGAGGCTTTCTGGACTTCAAGCAAAAAAAAAATTATTCTCTGATCAATACTTAATTTTCTGGTCCACATGGTAACATCACCTAACAATGGACACAATACATCAGGCTATCTCAGCTGGAGATACCAGTTAGTAAGATTAATGAGGCCCTTTTTCTGACTCCATGTGTACCCGGAAATACAAGATTATAAATTTGGTTTTCCACATTAAATCATTTTGTCTGGTGAAAATTCATTAACCCTAAGCTGCAAGTTTTTTAAATAGCTTTATTTCCTTGATTAATAAAGTGACCTTGACAACATTATGATAAGTCAAAGAAAGACAAAGTCCATATGATATCACTTCTACAAAACTTAAGCTCACTGATACAGAAAACAGATTGGTTATTGCAGAGGATTAGGTGTGGGGGTAATAAAATGGGTTAAGGCTGTCAAAACGGTACAAATTCCCAATTAAAAATAAATACAAGAGATGTAATATAGGCACGTAGACAGCAGTCAATAATACTATATTGCATATTTGAAAGTTATTAGGAGAGTAGATCTTAAAAGCTCTCAGCAAGGACAAAAATACTGGGGAGAAGGTAACTACAAATAGTGATGGATGTAAAAAAAGACATCATGATTACACTATATACAAAAATAGAACCATTATGTTGTTTTCCTGAAACTAATATTATAGGTCAATTAACCTCAATAAAAATATAAATGTTTAAAAAAATTGTCATCTGGCTAATACATTAGTCTCTTCTTGATTAAAGTCAAAAACAGATGCTGAAGATCAAGGTATGCCAACATTCTTATAATTCTATTGTATCACTCTAATTTCAATATTGCCACCCCATCTGATAGAAAGAATTTAATCAAGTGACACTAACAGCATAAGCTTATTATTTGTTTAGGGAGTATAAATTCATAATATTTGATCATCAAGAACTACTTAAGCTTTTGAAAACAAAACTTTCTGGTTCAAGATGAGAGACTAAGCATAGCATTTTTTTTTCTTATTCTGCCTAGTTCATGATACATAAATAGAAATTAACATAAATATGAATGAATCATTATATATGTACAGAAAATTAGCCACACGAGGATGAAAGAACACAATAAACAAAACTAATTTTACTTCAAAAGGAACAATCAGAATAAAGTACTTGAGGAAAGAATTTAGTATATGTAATAAAAAATTCAGGATATTCTTGGAAGAAAAAACTGAATACAGAACCAAAAAATCTATAGCAAGATGGTAGGCAGAAAACATAAAATATGAAATGAGAGAGAGGGCCAACTGAAGATATCCAGAGCCTAATGAGTACGAACTCTCAAAAGGGTAAATGGAGAAAGGAGACTCTATCAAGTTACCTTCTAAGTTTTCAAAAAGAGAAGGGAGCAAGTAAAAAATGTGGTTCAATTCTATGTTTGTGGGAGGTAGATAATGTACTTGCATATGTTTTCTTATACTCAAAGAGCATATATTCCTATAATAGATTAGGGTAGATATAAAAATATATAAACTATTATGAACTGAGACAGTTAAGGTAATGTTATAGGAAGTAAAAATGATATGAGAAAAGGAATAAAAGACATTGTACATAAGTTTGGAGATTTGGAGATTTAACAAAAAAGGGTCAGGTTTGAAATGCTAAGTGAAATAAACCAAAGAAAGAAAGGTGGCAAAATAGTCAGGATTCTGACTGATGAAGATGGGAAGGGTAGGGTAGAAATTACAGCATGACTCTTTGGCTTTATTTCTTTCTTGACCATGAATTAATGCCTTAATTCACCTAACATATTACAAGTGTACAAAAGCTTTCAGTCCTAGGGAAACCTAATGAGGAAGTGTGCAATGATCAATGTGATACTGAGAAGTTAATTTATCCTATTCTCAACTTATGAAGGAAACCAATAACAAAAAAAAAAAGTCAAAACAGGCTCAAAGAAAAAAAGTATAAACTTAATAGTTGCAAATAGCTTTTAAAGATAATTATTCTAGATATTATCAAAAGTAGAGAAAGAAATATTAAGCAACTATTTTCTAATTTAAACTCTAAAAAATATGGGCATGACTCCTGACTCCCTTTTCTCTCATACCCTACACAAGCTTCCTTGGCAGATCCTACTAGTACTACAGTTAAATGCATCCAGAGATGGTGCAGTTCCAAGATGGTGGACTGTTAAGATCTCAAGCTTGCCTCCTCCAGATAGCACAACCAAAAATTCACTTATTTTGCAACTACAATTTTTGAAAAGAAGCAAGACCAACATTTCCACAAAGAGAGGGGACACCACCTTCATAAATGGTAGAAGAAGCTGATCTATCTCAGTACCACACCACCCTGTTTGGCGACTCCAGGACACACAAAGCGAAACCAGTGAAACCAACACTCTCCCAGAGCTTTCTCCCACAGCAAGCACCCTCAAACCTGGGAACCAGCTTTCAGGCGCTGAAGTCTGGAAACTAAGCATGGGGTAGAAAGAGAACAGAAATACAGTTTCCTCAGCATGCCTGCAATGGAGGCTGCAATTAAGTAAAGCCTCAGGAGGCGAAGTGCACACACGCCCTCTCTCTGCCATTAGTACACTGGTGCAGAACCGGTAGCGCTTATGGCTGCCTTTCTACCAGAGACAGAAAGGCTGGTCAGCAGCACCTCTATGGATAGTTAACAGGTTGCAAGCAAGGAACATTCCATTCTACCCTTGCCTTGGGGAAAATATCTGGAAGGACAACATCAAAATGGCAGATCCTACAGCCTGTGCAACAGTTTAAACAGCTTCCTATCTGCTTGGTCCTGCTGAAATTCCACCCCCAAACCTCAGGATTGGTTTACCAGCCCCTAATGAAACTGCCACTCCTTTTGGAGAACTGAGGGACTTTCACAACAGAGTGTGCTCCGCTAAGACCAGTTCCTGGCTCTCTCTTCTGTGGGCTGTGTTGGGACTGTGACCTGCTTGCTGACTGGGCCCAGAACTCTACGGTTTCTTTTCTTGGACTTTGTTATTCATGCCTGTGACACTGGGGGAAGCCTCTGCATTCCCTATCCCAACTCTAAAACTGTAGACTGGACTCTCAGGCCTCAACATAGGGTTTACCCTAGAGCTTCAACAAATGCAGTGAGTGTTGAGATCACATAACTGAAAGAAGTCCAGATTTCCAGGCCGACATCCAGGTCTATTCTGGGCAACTTGATATCCTAACACAAGGCCTATATATCATAGAAGCCTAACCCATAGAAATAAACACTGAATGCCAAAGAGATGAAAGAGAGAAAAATACATGCATAATGATGAACCAAAACAAAACCCTAGGGGAAAATCCAAATGCAACAGACTTATAGTAAACTACCTGATGAAGATTTTAAATAATAGTTTTAATGATACTGAAATCAGGAAAACAATGGAGGAACAAAAAGAGAGCTATAACAAAGACAGAAAATATGAGGCAGTTCCAAACAGAATTCATGGAACTAATGAACATAATAGTAAAGCTAAAGAACACAATAGAGGGGTTCAAGAGTAGGCTGGAAGAAGCCTCCAAAGGAATCAGTGACCTAGAAGACAGGGCAGTGGAATGTACTCAAGCAGACCAACAGAGAGGAAAAGAATGAAAAGAAACAGAGACAGTATGAGAGAACATCAAGACAAACAACATTTATAGCATAGTGGGTCCCAGAAGTAAGAGACAGAAAGAAGGGAACAGAAACCATATTAGAAGAAAAACTAGCTGAGAACGTCCAATGTCAGGAAGCTCAGAGTTCCAAACAAAAACAAGTTCAAAAAGACCTACACCAAAATATGTTGTCATTAAAATATCAAGAATACAAGATAAAGAGAGAATGTTAAAAGTAGCTGGACGAAAGTGAGTTACATATAAAGGAGCCCCATATGACTGAAGATTCCTCAGCTGAAACTTTATAGGCCAGAAAGGAATGACATGATATATTTAAAGTGCTGAAAAAAAAAGGACTCCCAACCATTGATATTCTACTATGTTAGATTATTACTTAGAACTAAAGGAATGATAAAGAACTTTACAGGCAAGCAAAAGTTTAAAAAAAGTATTACTGCAAAACCAGCTTTACAAGAAACTAAAGTAAGTTCTATATAATGAAAATAAATCCCACTTAAAAGTAGCAAGACATAAAAATATAAAATATGAGGAGGATAGTAAAATGTAGAATGCTAGAATGAGCTAAAGTCTAACTTGCTTTCAAGTAAAAGAAGATTACAACCACAGAAACTTGTATGTAAACCCCAGGGTAACCTCAAAACATAACTTCAGGGGAAATGAAGAAAACAAAAAGGGAAATCAATTACAACATAAATGCTTTCAAATCACCTAAGGAAAGGAAGAGAACATAGGTACTGTCTGCACAACACCCAGAAAACAATGAAATGGCTAAAGAGTTATGTACCGATAATCACCCTAAATGTTATGGGCTGAACTCACAAATCGAAAGGTAGAGTGGCTGACTGGATTAAAAACATAACCCAACATCCTGCTTCATTCAGGAGACTCATCTGTATTCGGAAGATAATCATAGGCTTAAAGTCAAAGATAATCCTTCAGTCAAATGATAACTCCCCAAAAGCAAGGACAGCCATACTATATCAGATAAATTTCCAACTAAATAAGGCAACAAAAGACAGGGAATGGCATTATATAATGACTAGAGGTCAATTCAACAAGACATAACAATAATATATGTGTACAAAATGAAAGCATCAATATATATAAGGCAATTACTAACAGGCATAAAGAGAGACAGCAATACAGTGGTAGGAGACTTCAATACCCCACCCACAAAATGAATGAGGCAGAAAACAGGGAAACAACAGCTTTAATTGACAAAGCAGAACGGAAGAGTTGGATAGATATATATTGAACATTTTATCCAATGACTACAGAATTCACATTCTTCTCAAGTACTCATGGAACATTCTCAAGAATAAACCCTATGCTAGGAAACAGAACATGTCTCCAAAAATTTACAAAGATTAAATTTATATCAAGCATCTGCTCCAATGACAATAGCATAAAACTAGAAATCAACCATCAACAAATGCAGGAAATTCCAAAATATATGGAGGCTAAACAAGATGCAATAAAAGCAGTACTAAGAGGGAAGTTTATTGCAATCCAGGCCTAAATCAAGAAATATGAAAAATTGCAAATAAACAATATAACGTTAAATCTAACGCATCTAAAAAAAGAAGAACTGAAGGCAACAGTCAGCAGAAGAAGGAAATAAAATTTAAAGCAGAAATACGTCATGCCTCTTGTCAACACAAGCCACATATATACCAAAGACCAGGTTTTGCATCTAGGGGCCAGGGAGGGCACTGTGGAGACAACCAAGTTGAACAACTGAATAAACAAAAATAAAATGCTTCTTCTTCCTCTCTCTTCCTGCCAGCCTGCTTGTCTTCACTCCTGCCTGCAGCTTTCCTTAAACAAAAATTTAAGTAACATAAAATAGAAATAAAGAGAATTCAGAATATCAATAAAACTAAAATACGGTTCTTTGAAAAAACAAACTTGACAAACATTTGGTCAGGTTCACTTAAGAACAAGAGAGAGAAAACTCTCATAACCAGAATTAGAAGGTAAGAGACAAGACTGTCCTCTTTTACCACTGTTATTCAGCATCAGAGCAATTAGGCCAGAAGAAAAGAAATCCAGATTGGAAAAGAGGAAGTAAAAGTATAACTATTTGTGGATGACATGGTAATATATATAGAAAATCCTAAAAATTCTATCTCAAAACTGCTAGAATTAATAAATGCCAGGCTATAAAATTAATGTACAAAAATTCATTATATTTTCATATGCAAGTAAGATGATAGAAGAGAATGAAATCAAGAAAACTAGCCCATTTACAATAGAAGCTAAAAGATTTAAACACCTTGGAATATATTTAATGAAGGAGATGAAAAACTTGTACAATGAAAAGTATATCTTTTTTAAAAGGAAATTGAAGATAACACAAAGAGATGGAAAGATATCCTGTGCTCAACGGCTCAGAAAATCAACATTGTTAAAATGGCTATCTTACCTAAAGTAATATATAGGTTCAATTCAATCCCCATCAAAATCCCACTAGCATTTTTCAAGGATATAGAACAAACCTAGTTTAAATTTGTATGGGATCACTAAAGATGCCAAATAGTTAAAGTAATCATGAGAAAAAAGAACCAAAGTAGAGTATCACACTCCTAGATACTGAGCTATACTACAAAATGATAGTGATCAAAACAGTATGGTGCTGAAATAAAAAAAAGCAAAGACATAGATCAGTTAAATGGAACTGAATCACCAGAATAGGAATCACATATACAAGGTCAGTTAATTAATGACAAAAGAACCATGAGTATACAGTGGAGAAAGGAAAGTCTTTTCAAAAAATGGTGCTGGGAAAATTGAACACTCATGTGCAAAATAATGAATCTAGACCACTCACTAACAACATACACTAAAACTAATTCAAAACGAATGTAAGACTTAGATGCAAGACTGGAAACCATAAAATATTTACAAGATAACATAGGTAAGTAATAGGATAGTACAAGATATCACTGTTAGAGGTCTTTCGGACTCAACTCCAGTGGCAAAGAAATAAAACCTAAAATAAGCAAATGGGATTGTATCAAATTAAAAAAACTTATGCACAGCTAAATAAACCACCACCAAAACAAAAAGACAGAAAATTGACTGGGAGAAGTTATTTGCAGATCATACATCTGACAAAGAATTAATGTCCAAAATATATAAAGAACTCATAAGAAGCAACAACTGAATTAGAAAACAGGCAGAAAAATTGGATAGACATGTCTTCAAAGAAGACATACAGATGGCCAACAGACATATGACAAGATATTCTTTCTCACTTGTTTTAGGGAAATGCAAATCAGAACAACAATGAGAAATCACCTTTGAAATTAGCTATTATCCAAAAGTCTGGAAACAACAAATGTCGATGAGAACACAGGGTAAAAGGAACACTTTTAACTTTTACACTGTTGTTGGAAGTGTAAATTGGTGTAATCTTTATGGAAAGTAGCAGTATGAGAGTCCTCCAAAAACTGAGATTGAAAATTCCATATGATTCTGTCACCTCACTTTTGGATTGTTATAGTCATTGTTTTAGCACTAGTACCCAGCACAGAACCTGGTATATAGTGGATATCAATATCTACTTATTAAATGAAAAAGCAAAAGAATAATAGGGAAGTAAAAAATATTATATGTAATATTGGAAATTAAGGCATTTTAAAATTTATCTTAGAATGTAAAAAAATCACTAATTCTCTGTATTATTGAAAAAGGGTATGTCAAAATCTTCTGTAGGTGAACTAAAACAGTCTTTAATATATTCCTTAAACTAGACGATTATCTAAATAAGGCTATCAAAATAATCACAATTATAAGAGTTGACTTATCCTCATGCTATATAATAAATCTATCGTTATATTTCCCACCCCTACCCCAAATTTGCTGACCATATAACAAAAAAAAATCTAGATTTTTAAGGCCACTGCCCCATGTGCTTTGTCTGAGGGACAGGATGACATATATTCTTTTTATTGTTTTATCTGAGTTGTATCTTCTTATTAGAAAACTGCAGAAAGTTAAACTGAATTTTTGCTTTACTTAATATGGGATAGAAAGTATTACTTTGCTAGTCCATATTCAAACCTGCTTTTTAAATCAGCACAGTAAGATTCCAATTTCATTTTTATTTGAAATAATATTTATGGATCACCCACTTGGGCATAAAGCACCACAGAAGACATGAAACAATAATGTTATCAAAAAGCATCAGCATTCCCTTTTGACGTTAGCCCTAAAAGCTTAGTTTCTAATGAAATCTCTTAAACAGTTTCATTTATAGTCTGTCAAACTTGTTTTTCTTCTTAAAATGAACATTTCATTTATAACTGTATAAAAACCAAGTTTCAATTAAGATAGTAACTCCTTTAAGGACACTGGTTTTAAAACTAATTTTTCTATTTTTTTTCTTAAAAATAAAGCCTGGGTAGGTGAGTAAAATTACCAACTGAATTAAAGATTAGTGATACTCTAAGTATTGCTTAGTTGTCTAGACTTCTATTAAAGTTTTTTTCCTGAAACACCCTAAGTAGAAACATTCCATATTCTGTGAAAAAAGATGGTACCAAGAGTTTAAAAAGTAAATTTTTTCAAAGTCTCAGTAACTATTCTGTCATTTCCATTTTTCAACGTAGTGGAAGGAGAAAATCTTCTCAAAAATCAACATCTGCTTGACAGAGCATGACGATATCTTGTCTCTTTATTTTCATTAGGGTTAATAATGTTTTTCTTCAATTACAGAGTTACTTATTTAAGATATAGAGCAAATGTTTACTTGTCTTTACTTCAGATTTCATTTCTTGAGATAGTCAAATTTTAGACTTTAAGCATAAAAGCAGTTAAAAATAAGCTAATATAATACCTTCTCTACCTACTATCTCTACCTACTATCACAAGGTATATGTGTTTCTCTGTGTCAAATCATATAAAGCCTTGGCTCTAACTCTGGAAACCATGAAATACATAGACAAAAACATACATTGCCTGCCAAAATATATTACCTTACAGATGTCTTTGGGGAATGGACTCCAGAGGCAGGGAAACAAACAAGCAAGTGGGATTACATCAAACTAAAAGCTTCTGCACAGTAAAAGAAACTATTATATGAACAAAATGTCAGCCAACTGAACAGCAGAAGATATTTGCACATAATACATCTGACAAGGGTTAAAACATAAGCTACATAAAGAAATCATACAACTCAACAACAATTTAAAAAAAGGACAGAAGATATGAAAACATTTCTTCAAAGAAGAAATAATGATGGCCAACAGACACATGAAAAAAAAATCTCATTATCACTTAGAATTAGGAAAATGTAAATCATAACCACAATGAGCTGTCAGCTCAGACCAGTGAGAATAGCCTATATCAAAGAAGACCAGAAAACAGCAAATGTTAGTGTGTAGAGGGTGTTGGTGGGAATTAAAATTGGTACAGTCACTTTAGAAAACAACATGGAGATCCTTAAAAAGTTAAAAACAGTACTACCATATGATTCAGCAATTCTACTTCTAGTTATCTATCTGATATAAAAACACTAATTAAAAAAGATTTATATACCCCTAGTTCATTGTAGTATTATTTACAATAGCCAAGTAAGGGAAACAGCCTACATGCCAAATGACAGATGACTGGATAATAATGGTATCTTGTGTATATACACAACGGAATACACACAACTATTAAAAGAAAAATATGAAATCTTAACTTTGCAATGACATGGATAGAACCAGAGGGTATTATGCTAAATGAAAAAAGTTAGAAGGGAAATAAATAAATACCAGATGATCTTACTTCTAACAGGAATATAAAGAAATAAAAAAAAAAAGAACAGATAAAGACAAAACTAATCCTTGCATACAATGATATGAGCAGTCTTGAGGCATATCTTATTGAGCAATTAATCTTGCTAAGTAAGTTATTTTAGTTGTTTCAGTTAGGAGTATTTCCTGAAGCAAGTAACAAACTATTATTGCTTGTTCTTAGTGTTATTTAACAAAGGACAGAAAAAAAAAACAAAAGTCTGTGCCTAGAATTACTGACCATTAGCAATATGTGGATGTCACTTCCCCATATTTTATGGGACTGCAATATTTAAATTTATTGATTAGCATTTGAGGGTGATTTCCACTTTAGAGACTCTTATTAAAATTAAATGGGGTGGGGGGAATGTAGTGGAAAGAGTACCGGATTTAAAGTAAATTTGGAAAATATCCAGAAAGAAAAAACCTAGACTGCTGACATTATCATAAGAATCTACTTGATTAGAAAATCAACTTGTTTGACAGTTCATAGTATTCCAAGCAAAGACTTTGCAAAAAATATAAACATTGCTCCATCAAAAATAGTTATGAAATTTATAGAAAAATCTTAAATTGCTAAAGAATGTTGTATAAAATCACCACATATAAAGCACTACCTTTATATTTAAATTGTTAGATTATTTAAAAATATGAAAAAAAAAATTCCTCAGTAAATTTTAAAGTATTTTGTTCCTTTAGGGAGAGGTCTAATTTCGAAAGAGTTATCACGTTTTCATGGATTTAAAATATTATTTAACATAGAATCTCAAAAGGAATAGATTTTGTAATCCTTGTTAAAGACTTATTTTACATGATTTGAAAGTCTATATTAAATCAAAGGTTATGTGATGCTAGAAATTGTATACCAGAACAAGAAAATGTGAGAAATGAATTATTTTGTAGGAACTCAAAATTCAACAAGAAAGGCTAACTCATTTTTATGAGAAGTTATACTAGATAGCATTATAGCATTGTATTTAGTGACTTTTGTGTTTCAGAGTAAGTTCTATCATATATGGAACAAAATACATCATGTTGAACCACTGGGGACAGAAGCTTAAATTTATGGATTGATGAAAAATAAAGTATAAAAATACAAACTTCTACGTATGTAAAATATAAAATATAATTATATAAATAATATATGTATTATATCCCCAAAATAGGTGCTAGAATGGTTATCTTTAGTAGTTCCATAATTTGCACTATACTAGGCACTGTTTAAAAACAGCTATTTGGATCAAGATGGTGCTGGCTGAAGTTGGTCCATAAGATGCTCCACGGAAAGTGCAGGAGTTTTCTGGAGTTTGCACCAGTGGAGGTATTTCTGAAGATTTAGCGCTTGCAGGGGATGCTTATAGCATTAAAGGACTGCTGAGTGGAGCAATGGACTTTGAAGGTGGTTGAAAAAGGTGTAAGGATTGAGGGCTGAGACCTCAACAGTGACCACAATGTCCTTTGTTCTCCACTGGGCACATACAGAAACAGCTGCACCTTTAGCGTGTGCAGCTCAAAGGCTCATGGGCACTTTCAGAAAAGACCATGGCGGCATCTCTGTTACCAATGGCATGGAGGTTTTAGCGGTGGCCTCAGTAGCATCCTTTATTCTCTCACAGGCAGTTATAGAAACAGCAGTGGCAAGCGCTCTCATTTCCAGTAGCCTGCATACAGACACAGCTGAGAGTAGCAAGCCTAGTTTGAGCTAAGAAAGGAAGGGAGAAACAAGGAGTGCTGCCTGCATGGATTCTTTGGCTTGAATAGAGCCTAAAAGGAGACGTTTGGGGGCAGTAAAACCAGGAACATAGAGGCACCGGCACTCCACCTGCCTCACACCCTGGGACTTGGCTCCAGTGGTGAAGCATACTGGTAGTGCAATCTGTGGAGGATATGACTTGGTTCTGGTGGTTTGGTGAGGACAGCAAGTACAAGTGCAGTGAGCAGAGACAGTCTCCCAGGTCCAGACAGTTGAGTTTTATCAGAAGAAACAAGTTCCCCAACCATAACTGGTCTGCGCCAGTTGTCCCACTCCAGGAACCTGCGTACCTCTCCCCACCCAGCGCCATCTTCACTCCCTGACACAGCAGAAAACACTACAGAAGCCTGTTTAAGGGTAAAAAAATATAAACCAAAGCTAGAGCATTTCCTGGCAAGAAACAAAAACTAACATCTGATCAATAAGAACACATATCATGGGGAGAAAAATATTACAACACACCTCGAAACCTCAAGAAATGGAAACACAACAAAATGACAGTTCACCAGAAATCTACCTCAAAGACAAGGAAGATTGGTTCTTTTTAACAGATAAAGAATTCAAAGCCGCAATTATAAATTCAGAGAGTTAAAAGAAAGTTCAGAAAAACAAACTAATAACCTCAAAAATATAACCAAGGAGAAGGCAGAAATTGAAGTACCACATAAAAAACTAAAATATACAGGATATAAAGGAGGTAATTAATGAAACTAAGAATAATATAGAAAGCAATGGGAACAGAATAAATCAAATGGAGGAAAGGAAGAGTGATACAGATGATAGTAATGCATAAAGAAGTCTGGAAGAAGAAGAAAGAGAAATTAAATGCAGGAAAAAAGAAACACTCAGAGAACTATCTGATACCATTAGGAAAGGCAACATAAGAATATTAGGTTTCCCAGAAAGTAAAGAGAAAAAAAGAAGAAAACGGGACATAGTCAAAGAAAAAACTGCTGAAAACTTCCTAAACTGGGAGAAGGAAATAAACATACAAGTCAATGACACCAACAAAACACCCGATTATATAAATGCAAAAAAAAAGAAAAAGAAAAAAGAAACCCTATACCAAGATATATAACTGTGAAACTACTGAAAGTCATAGACAAAGAAAGAATCCTAAAGGGAGTCATGGTGAAAAAGCAGGCAACAGAAAGTTTCTCCCATCAGCCTAATCTCGAACTTTTCAGCAGAAACTCTACTGTCTAGAAGAGGATGGAATGATGTCTTCAAAGTACTACAAGATAAGAAGTGTCAGCCAAAAGTATATCCTGCAAAACTCTCAAATCTGAGGGAGAATAAAGGTTGTTCTCAACAAACAAAAACTGAAATATTTTGCTGCTATGAGACCTCTAGTACAAGAAATGTTAAGAGATTCTATTATCTAAACCAAAGAGAAGAAAGTTTAAAAAAATTTAAACAAAGTAAGAGATAAACAAAACCAGAAAACAAAATGACAGTAGCAGGTTCTGAAATAACAATAATCACTTTAAATGTAAATGGACAGAACTCATCATTTAAGAGGCAAAGAGTAGCTCAATGGATTAAAAACAAAACCTAACTATATGCTGTTTGCAAGAAACTCACTTAAGATCAAGAGACAAGCAAAGACTTAAAGTGAATGGAGGGAGAACAGTAATCCAAGCTAAAGATGAAACCAAAAGAGCAAGAACTGCTATACTCATCTCAGAAAAAGCAATCTTTCAACTAAAGAAGGTAATAAAAGATAAAGATGGTATAACATAATGATAAACAGATCAATACATCAGAAAGACTTAACACCTATTAATGTATATGCATCCAAAAAGGAGCAGCCAAATATATCAAGCAAATATTAACAGATCTAAATAGAAACACTGACAGCAACACAATAATAGTAGGAGACTTTAATATTCTTCTTTCAATAAAAGAAAGATCATCCAAACAGAATCAATAAAGAAACAAAATCTTGAAACAACAAAAAATAAGAGACAGAACGAATACACACACGCACACACAACTTTAAAAGATCACACATTCTGTTCAAGTGCTCATTGAACATTCTCAAGGATAGATCGTATGTTGGAACACAAAACAAGACTCAATAATATTTGAAAACTAAAGTCAGTTCTAGCATCTTTTCAGATCACAACAGCATCAAACTAGAGAACAACCAAAAGGAAGAGAGAAAAACTACAAAAGAGTAGAGAATAAACAACATATTACTGAATATCCATTGGGCAAAAGATGAAATTTAAAAATACATGGGTCAAATAAAAACGAAGACATTACATATCAGAACATGTGAGATGCAGCAAAAACAGTAATATGAGAGAAATTTATAGTGATAGAATCCTACTTCAGAAATTAGAAGAATCACAAATAAAACACCTAAACCTTCACTTAAAGGAACTAGAAAACAAGAAAAAAGAAACCTAAATCCAACAGAAGGAAGGAAATAATAAAGCTTAGGGCAGAAATCAGTGAAATAGACATCAAAAAGACTAACCCCAAAAATCAGTGAAAAAGAAAGTTGTTTTTTTTTTGACAAAATAAGCAAAATAAGCCACTACCTAAACTCACAAAAGAGAGAAACAGAATCAGAAATGAAAGAGGAGTAATCACTACAGATAGAGCAGAAATAACAGAAGATTATAAGAGGATATTCTGTACAACTATTTATGACAACATATTTGATAATCTAGAAGAAATGGACACATTCCTGGAAACACACAACATCCCAAGACTAAACAGAAAAAAACAAAACAAAACTACAAAACATGAACAGAACAATTACAAGCAAGGAAATCAAAACAGTAATTAAAAATCTCCCCCAAAACAAAAGCCCTGGGCCAGACAGTTTCACCAGTGAGTTCTACAAAAGAAAAATTAACGGCAATTCTTCTTAAATTGGTCAAAAAAGCTGAAGATGACAAAATTCCAAGCACTTTCTATGATGCCAATATTATGCTGATTGCAAAACTAGATAAAGACAGCATGAAAAAAGAAAATTTCAGACCAATATCTTTGATGAATATTGATGCAAAAACTCTCAAGACAATACTAACAACCTAAACTGAACAACACATTAAACAAATTATACACCATGTTCAATAGGATTTATACCAGGATTTAAGTGTAATTCAAAATATTCAAATCAATAAATGTGATACACAACATCAATAAAAAAGAACAAAAACTACATGATCATTTCAATAGATGCAGAAAAAGAATTTAAGATTCAACACCCTTTTATGTTAAAAGTCCTCCATAAAACAGGTATAAAAGGAATGTATTTCAACATAGTAAAGGCTGTCTATGACAAACCTACAGCCATTGAGAAAAACTGAAAGCTTTTCTCTAAGATCAGAAACAAGGTAAGGATGCTCACTGTCATCATTACTGGTGAATATAGTTCTGGAGATTCTAGACAATGAAATTAAACAAGAAAAAGATACAAAAGTTATCCAAAAAGGAAAGGAAGAAGTAAAACTATCACTATCTGCAGATAACATGATAATATATAAAGAACCCTAAAGACTCAAGCTACTACAAATAATAAAGTGGAAGACTACAAAATTAATATTCAAAAATTGGTTGCATTTCTGTATGCTAACAATGAAAATACAGAAAGGGAACCCGAGGAAACAATACCATTTAAAACTGCAAAGAAAGAATGAAATTCCTTGGAATAAACTTAACCAAGGAAGTGAAGGACCTATTCAATGAAAAGAGGACACTGCTAAAACAAACAAGACAACACAAAGAAATGGAAAGATATTTCATGCTCACAGTCTGGAAGAATTAACATAAATAAAATGACCATACTGCCCAATGCAACATACAGATTCAGTGCTATCCCCAACAAAATTCCAAAGACATTCTTCACAGATGTACATGAAAAATTTGCAAAATTTATTTGGAACTACAAACAACCCAGGATAGCAAAAACAATCTTCAGGGGGAAAAAAAAAAATGGAGGAGTCATGCTCCCTGACTTCAAATATACTATAAAGTAACAATAATCAAAGCAGCATGATATGGAATAAAAACAATAATACAAACTACAGAATAACCAGTGGGTATCAATGGAACAGAATTGAAAGCCCAGAAATAAACCCACACATATATAAACAAGTAGTTTTCGACAAAGGAGGCAGAAACTTAGAATGGAGCAAGGAGAGTCTTTCAAAAAAGAACTCTCAGTAAAGTTCTGGTAGAACTGGACAGCCAGATGCAAAGGCTGAAACTAGACTACTACCTAATACCATACACAAAAGTTAACTCAAAATGGATGAAAGACTTAAATGTAAGGCTGGAAACCATAAAACACACTGAAGAAAACATAGGGAATACATTATCAAACATGGACTTAAGCAATATCTTTGGAATTTGATTCCAAGCAAAGGAAACAAAATTCAAAATCAACAAATGGGATTCACCAAACTAAAAAGTTTTTATATATATATATATATATATATATATCAAAAGAAACTCAATAAAAAGGAATCCAACTGAATGGGAAAAAGATATTTGCCTATCACATCTCTGACAAGGGGTTAATATCCAAAATATACAAAGAACTCATAAAATTAGACAACAAAATGAAAAAGCAATCCAATTAAAAAATGTGCTAATTACCTTAGTAGATACCTCTTCAAGAATGACATACAAATGGCCAACAGTTCAAGAAAAGATGTTCTATTTCCCTTATGACTAGGGGAATGCAAATGAAAATGAGGCATCACTTCACACTTGTGAGAATGGCTAGCATCCAAAAAGAAGGAAACGTGCTCTAGAGGTTGGGGAGAAAAGGGATATCTAATTTACTACTGGTGGGAGTGAAAAATCATGCAACCATTCTGGAAAGCAGTATAAAGATTCCTCAAAGAATTGAGAATGGAAGTTTCATACGATCCAGATCCAGTTATTTCTCTACTGAGTATTTACCCTAAAAACACGACACCCAGATGTTCAGTGCAGCATCATTTTAAATAGCCATTTAGCCATGAGTTGGAAACCTAAATGTCCATCAATAGAGGAGAGGATAAAGATGTGGGATATATACATAATGGAATACTATGCAGCTATCGACAGGGAGAAATTCTGCCATTTGCAGCAATAATTGATGGACTTGGGAGAGAATTTTGCTTAGTGAGAGAAGCCAGAAAGAGGAAGACAGACATTGTATGACATCACTCATATGATGTATATAGAGACAGAAAACAAATGATATAAATTAAACAATAACAGACCTTAAAAAAAGAGAACTAATCCAAACAACAGACTTTTAGTGGTGGGGAGCAAAAGGTAGTAGAGTACAGAAAAGATGGGGGAGAGATGGGGAAAATGGGGTATAGGGGACTATTTGTAAAGGAAAAAGGGAAAAAAGGAAATAGTAGGAAACACTGTGCTATATACAGATGTAAATTTGCTATTATGTATACCTCAAACCCAATTAATGTTAAAATGCCATTGCCTTCAATAAAATCAATCAACCAAATAGCCATTTGGTTTGTATTGTGGTTCTCATGTGGTTTTTCCTCCTTTTTATAACTCCTTCTACACACACACAGACACCCCCCCCGACTATATTTTCTGAACCATATGTCTTGAACATTTCAACCTTTTTAAGGAGATGGGTATTCTCTTACATAATCTTAGTATAGCTACTAGTACAGGAATTTTAAAATTCATATGTATATATATATATATTTCAATTTACTCTACATCCCTATTTCAACTCTATCAGTACATTGTTTATAGTATTTTTATAACCTCTAGTATAGGCTATGGGAGCTACTACTTTTCCTCTTTAAACTTACACAGAATCTGTGGAGACATCGCTTAAAACATAGTTTTAATCTATAGTTCCCTAAACTAGTTTAATTTCAATTGCTCTGTGTTCATTTCTAAACATTGTATTTGGTTCATTTACAAATCTTCAAGGAATTCATGCAGTCTTTTTTTTTTTTTTTAATTTATAATTCCTATAAATATTTTGTGCTGGTCTTAGTCCTCTGATCATAAATAGCTGTTCTACAATCTAAGTTGATGATTCCAGTATTAAGTCTTTGAAAGTCTGTTTCTGCTATCTGCTATTTCTTCTAGTTTTCTTTCATGGTGCTTTCTTTCCTTGTGTGCTTGAATATTTGACTTTGATTCTTCAGTTTTTCTTTTGTGGGAATTCCTTGAAGCTTAGAATTAAGGTAAATTCTTCCAGGGAGAATTGGTAATTATTGTGCCATGTGCCAACAGCACTTCCAGTCTGAGGTTACACAGAAACAAACTCACCCTAGTGGTGTGTATTTTGACTGAAAATCTGCAAAGAACTAATTTATGGCTATAATTTCTCAAGATTGTGATTCTTGCCTTTTCTATTTTATAATATTAAGATTAATTTTGCTTTCAGTTTTTAGGAAGTAATACAACTGTACTTCTGACTCACTCTCACATGATGATGCAATCCTTGGGAATAAATACCCTCAGGATACAGTAGCTATAGCTGTTTTACTGAACACTCAACTTCTCTGCTTGGGATTCTTTCATCCACTCAGATCGATGCTGCCTATGGATCACATAGAACGTTTATTAAAATGTAGGTTGCTGGGTTTCATCTCTAGAGTTTCTGATTTAGTAGGCTTAGGGTGACGCCTAATGATTTATATTTCTAACAATTTTCCAGATTCCCAGATGCTAGTGGTCCTATGAAGTTGACTGAAAACTTCAAGCCCATATGTGCTGGATTCCCATTTCTTAGACACATGACACCACACCCTGCTCACAATCAAATTACCAAGTCTTTCACCATTGTCCACTGGACCCCACTACTACTTGCCCCTACTCTCTGCCCCATTCCCTACTGGTAACCTCAGTTCTATTGCTAATGTCCAAGGACTGGTTTTTGTTTAGTCTGTTCCTTCCCTTTGTTTCATTTTATCCCCAAAATGAGTTAGATCAACCAGTATTTGACTTTTTCCTTATGACTTATTTCACTTAGCATAATCCCTTCTAATTCCATCCACGATGTCACAAATGACAGGATTTTGTATTTCCTAAGGACTGTGCAGTATTTCATTGTGTATATATATCACGTTCTTTATCCATTCATCCGAAGATAGGCACTTAGGTGGTTTCCAATTCTTGGCTATTGCAAGTAATTCTGCAATAAACATGGAAGTGCATATATCTCTGCCAATTAGTGCTTTTGTGCCTTTTGGGTGTATACCCAGAAGTAGTGTGACGGGATCATATGAGATTTCCATGCCGTTTTTGGAGGAATTTCCATACTGCTTTCCAAAAGCATTGTATCAAGTTCCACTCCCGGCCACAGTGTAAAAGTGTTCCCTTTTCTCTGCATCCTCACCAACATTTGTTGTTGCAGACTTAGGAATAATAGTCACTCTTACGGGTGTAAGGTGATATCTCATTGTTGTTTTGATTTGCATTTCTTTAATAAAACAACAAGTGAGAAAGAACACCTTTTCATATGTCTATTGGCTTTCTGTATATCTTTGGAAAAATATCTATCCGATTATTCTGCCCATTTTCTGATTGGGTTGTTACGTTTCTTTGTATATTTTGGATATTGAGGCCTTATTGGATATGTGAAATGCAAATATCTTCTCCTAGTAGATAGTCTTTTTACTTAGTTTTATATAGTCCCATAAGTTTACTTTTGTTTTTGTTTCTCTGGCCTCCAGAGTTGAGTCCCCAAAAGAACTAGCTAAGGTGAATGTCAGGGAATGTCTTGCCTATGGCTAACTTCAATTTTTGTCTTAATATCTTATCAGTATCTTAATATTTTTAAGAAATTTGATATTTTATTCAGCTTTTTTTGGGTGTTTTTACCATAAAGACCATTACAAATTCTCAGTTATTCAAGTTCCCATTTCCTTTTGAACCTGCTCTAATTTCTACCCCAACCACTCCATCAGAGCAGATCTTACCAAATACTCAAATAACCCCACCAAGAATCAATTTTTAGTCCTTCTCTTACTTGATTTATCCTGAAAATGCTGAACTTTATCAGAATTCCATTATCTTAGAAAATATGACAGTTAAATCCCCCATCCTTTGTGCACCTCATGTTAATTGCAGCATTGTTTACAACAGTTAAGAACTAGAAACAACCTACACGCCCATCAACAGATGAGTGCATAAAATAGGGTATAGACCCAGAATGGAATACTACTCAGCTATAAACACAAACCCGAAATTTTGCCTTTTGCAAAAACATGGAAGGACCTAGAAGGTATTATGCTTAATGAAGTAAGTCACATGAAGACCTACAAATCATATGATTTCATTCATGTGGTATACAGAGAAACAAAACAAACAGATAAACTAGTTAAAACAAAAATAAATTTTTACAATGTAAGTAAAATTAATGGTTCCCAGAAGAGAAGGGAGAAGGGTGGGCAAATAAGGTAAAGGGGTAAATACATGGTAAAGACTAGAACCAGATTTTTAGTGGTGAACTTAATAAAGTATATACAGTTGTGGATTTATAATGATGCACAATTAAAGGTTAAAATGCTATAATATAATGTTATTTCAATGAAAAATAATTTAAAAAGATAAGACATTTTCTTCAGTTAGGTATTTTCATTTCTTTTTGTAGTACTTTAAGTCATACTATCCGTTAAAACTAAATTCTCAAAAGTTTAAGATTATATTAAAAAAACAGTAATACTATTTTATTTGGACAAGTGATGTAAACAAAACACAGAAAAATGGTAAATGCAGAAAAAGACTTGTAATGCAAATATTTGCATTAAAGTTCCAAGTTTCATACTACGTAACTTTAACTCATTTCTTCTGGTCTTATCTTCTGCTCTGCAAAAAGGGGATTCAACTAGTAAGGTGTTCTTTCCATCTTTGTTTTTTAACATTCTAGTTTGGATTTTTAAAATTGTTTACTATGTATGTGTCTCTTTATGGCCTTTATTTCCATTTCTATAAATCTCATACAGAAAAGGAAGGGACAAAAAGATTCTCTATTCCTAACTGACACATTATGTTTTAGAAGGATAGGTACTTGAGGTTTTGTGAAGACAGGTAACCTGTTTATTTGATGCTAAAAGCAAAAGAGAGTGTTAAAAATGCTTTATTTATAGACAGTATATCTGATTCACTTGAGGACAGACTGGTTCATTCTAGAATTTGGTGTTCAACTACTTTCTAAAGTAAGATACATATTTTATTTTAACAATTTCCTCTAATATAATCTTTAATGAGTCAAAATAATTCTCACTTTTTCTCATTTGTACTTCCCATGTAGACTTATAAAACTGCTTTAGATTTTTTATTTTAATCTGCTTAGCTTTTTGCAATTCATGCAGTTTGGTTTAATACAAGTTTCTATTTTGTCACCATTTGCTAACTTTAGTCATCTTAACCATTTGTCCTAGTAAAATTATATCCTTGAGCTAAAATCTAAAGTTACAGATTTGTTGATTATTTTAAGACTATATATTGTGTATCATATGTTTTTAAAAATACAATTAATCAGAAAAACCTACAAAAGTAAAGTTTGAATTATATAAATGATTCCACTTCCAGTTATTTTAATGTCCAGATAAGAAAACAAATTTTACTTTAGGAAAAGACAAAAAAATTAAGTAGGATAGCAGAAATAAGACTTTGGGGGTGTGTGTGTATGTGTGTGTTTAAAGGAAAGGTGCAGGCAGGAATGAAGGTGAGTACACAGGCAGGCAGAAAGGAAGAAAAAAGGAGAAAGTATCTTTATTTTTTTATTTATTTGTTCACACTGGTTGTTTCTCCTTCCCAGGCCTGGGACTTGAACCCAAGGCTATGTGGCTTGCTCCTTCAGAGGCAACTGACCTAACGGCTGCTCCACCAGGGTGCATAAAGTGTTCATATGTTTTTTAAAATGATCTTTGGAAACATTATCTTGCTCACCCTTAAGTGAATTTCCAAAATATTCAATGTTCCTTCCATAATTTATTACTTAACATGTCGACCATATTTATGTCTTTATGGCTTGTGAATACAGGTTCCTTCTCTGCTTGGAATAGCCTCTTTTTTTTTGCATTTTATTTAGATTTAACTTCGGGTGTTCAGTTGTGTTTAGTTGAAATGTTATACTGGACCTTGGACAGAATAAAATTATTAATTATATTTTGCTTTTCCAAACCATTTTACTTATAATTTTGGCATAAATTGTCATTTACTATTTTTCATGACAATTATTTATTTTTATATTCAGCTCCATAGCTATATGCTTTCTGAAGTTAGAAACTGCATATATACAGTGTTTTCTCTGATGCTTTCTCTCTTTCCTAAAATCTACCCTGGTACTCACAATAATATCTATCTAGTTTGTCCATTAAGGAAGGTACACTGATCTTTCACATTCCTAATATGACTCAAATATTTACATATGTTTATGATACTTTGAATAATTCTCTTTTTAAAACTATTTTAATTAACATTAATACACAAACTATTTATTAATGCTTATTAGTTGAATTAGCAACTAATGATTATAAAAATAGGACTGGTAAAGGTCCTTTTTGCCACAGTGGCATATAAAATTTTAAATCTGACTTTTAATTTGCTTAGTTGACTTACACTGAACATATAAATTATGCATTACTTGTCAGGATAAATTAGGGAACATCATTTTAAGAGAACTTTATAAACATAGCATGACAGGCATTCTTTATATCTGCTAAATCTTTCTATTGTTTAAGGGATTAGTTCAACACAAAGTACCTAAATTATTTTTAGATGAATGACTCTCTTTTGAATCCCAAATGTTATAATACTTTAAAGTTAAGGTTTCAGTAATATTTTCTATAGTTTAGTAAATATCAGACCATATGCACACAAAATATTATCTAAGGAAAAAAGTCTTTAAATATACTTAACATCGAAAACCGATCAATACCTGTATTTATAGAAGTCATCTCTTAAATATCTTTTCTTGAAAACAAATTTAAGAATAACACAGTAAATCAGAATGTTTCTAAATTGAAAAATCATTCTCCAACAGTTTGCTACTTGCAACAGATACATTATAAAGTTGTCATCAAGTACTTTGGGTATTTATAGCATGTATGATCTACTATAATCAAATGTTACCACCAAAATGTCACAAATGATAGTGTTGATTTTTATTTTAACAAAATGAGATTTCCTAATTTGTGTTTAAATGAATACTGCCATACCAGTTTATCACTACATGTTCTATCTCCATCTCCACTCTACTGTATTGAATCTCATGCCCTAAAATGCTGCTTCTTCATCCTTCTCCATCATTTTTATTTAAATTTTTTGGCTTGACTTTCAGTCTATGCCTTAACTGTCTAAGTCATGGGGGTGGGGGCTCCATCATTATTTTTAAGTACTCCTTTTAAAAAATTTAATCTACTACCCAAAATTCAATGGTTATATTTCTACTATTTAATTCCAAATATGCACAGGCAAGTTTTACATTTTAAAATATCCCAGAGAACAAAAAAAGTTTGGGAAAAATCCAATCCATAAACCGAAGTCTCTTATTGTTCTGCAAAATAACATTTCAAATGATATGTCAACTGAAATGCTTATGAAAAATATTTAACATTCAAAAGGAATAATCTTAGCTATTATACATTAGAGCAGACTTAAGAAAAATACCATATATGAGTCATAAAAAAGTTATAACGAAGTATATTATCTGACTAAAGCTTATTGATCTATAATGTACAAATTCATTTCTATAATATACAAGTTCAGCAGTATAGAAGCGTTTTAAAATCCCCTTTACCAGTGTAAGATAATTCTAAAATCTTGATTTTTCTTATTTTTCTTCTCTTTCAATACTACTATGAGAATTTGAGAAATAATCTATTTTAGATCTTCAATCATGGCCCTTCCTTTAAAAGAGATCACAAATGAACTAAAAAGTAATTTTTTATTCTATATTAACTAGCTAAAGAAACCCCACAACTGAAAGTCTTATAGCTATCAACTCTATCTGTAATATGTGTATGTAAACTTCAAAGTAAAAAAATTTAAGACAAAGTCATTTCAAAAGCAGAATGGAAAATTAAGTCATATTTATTTATACTAACAATATTTTACTATTATCTCTTCAGGGAAAAAAGTTATCCCACCTTATGGGTTTTCCCATAACATTTCTTAATTTTCATTTCTCCTAGTGTCAGTCCTGTCCCTATTTCCCTATGTGTCTCAGACTCCGTGGTTGGTCACATTATTCTCTCAGCTTTTTCTTCACTTCCCATTCTACTTCAATCACTCAACTCAGACAGCTGTATAACGGAATGGAGAATAACTATACTTATTTTACAAATTTGTGAAACAAAAATATAAATTGATAATTTCATCTCTTTCCCTTGATGTATTCATTATCTCTAAACTGTTTTCAGTCAGAGTCTTTTCATGACCTATCAAAAACTTCTGTTACCTTCTTCAATTTTGTACCCTAAGGCCCAATCAAATATCAGCTGATGACTTGGACTTACAGTTCAGAGCAAATGGAAATAATTGCCAACTTCCTGTTCACTCTCTCTAAAACAATTACTGAGTCCATATTCTTGTGTCCCTTATAATCTAGAGAAAGATCCCTCATTCTAGCTGAAGCATTCTGTCTTTTATGTTCATTAATATCATCTTCCTCAGAACTGGTTAATATTGGTCCATCATTCATCTTGTATTTTTAATTAAACCTCTCCTGCTCCAACAGTTACATCCCATTATCTCTGAAGTCTCTCCCAATCTAAGGAAAAAAGTTTCCTTGACCCTGTACACCTTCTCTAGTTTCCATTCAACTTTACTCAATTGCTATTAAGAGAATTTTTTAAGAGAATAGAAATTCTCTTACTCGGACTAATGTAAACTAAGCTATTGCTTTAGATTTTTTATTCAATGCAATTCATTTTTATTTCATTCATTAACATTCTCTCACTTTTCAGTCTTCTTTTCTGAACCTTATCTGCTTGCCCTCAAATCTTTCCCAGAGTTCTAGTTTCCACTGCTCTTCTCACACTCTACTCTCATATACACAAAGGCCTATGAAACTGTCTGACTATCCCTGAGACATCTCAATCAGCCTTTTTCTTAAATTTTTCTCTAATCAATATGCATAAGCTCAGCCTGCTGATATCAAAATTTACCAAACTACTCAGTAACTGGAAGGTCGCTATGGAAACTTCTCTGCTTCAATATTGCTATAGACACAAGCAATTAGAAACTCTCAAATCATTCCCTAAATTTTTTTCTCATATTACACCCTCATGACCACTGCTTGGTTCAGACTTTCTTGGTCTATTTTCAACTACCATCATAGCTTTCCTTGGAAGCCCCCAACACCATACCCCACAACAGATTTCGATGTTATGGTATCAATTTCCTATATCTATTCTCCATTTAACTATTATAATTAAGTTACTGAAAATGTCAGATACCTTCCATTTTGTAAAAACTTCTCAATCACTCCTTACTTTCAATCTCATTTCCTCACTCCCTGCAACCCCCTAACCTCATAATGTAACAATACAATAACATGTTTTAATTCTCTTGAACACACACCTATACCTATTAAAATAATTTTATGTGTGCATTTTGTTCCTCTTAGAAGCATATGCCAGATAAATTCTGCTTTAACTTTGAAATGCAGCTCTAACTCCTTTACTTTGATTACCCACACAATGCTATTCTACAATGATCTCTTCCAAGTATGTTAATTACTTTTTTCTCCAGGGTATCCCTGTACTCTGTACATTATCTACTACTCTATCACATTATATAGTTGACCCTAATGAAAAACACAGAATTTATCTTCTTCATTACGGTACCTATGAATGATTTATGAAGAAATAAACTCTATTTGACATATTAAATTATCCTGACAAAAAAGCAATGAAGGCTAGAGTAGGGGAAAATTTTGCAAATTTGAAATAACAAATCTGGAATCATTAATCAGGACATAATTCTATAATATTCAAAGGAAAAACATTACCTTAAAGCACAGAAAATAGAAAACATTGATTTCTAAAATAAACAGAGGTCATAAAAATAGTCACAGAATTTTTATCAGAATACATATAAAATACTTAATTAGCACAATGTCTGAAACACAACTATATGTTCTTAAAACTTAACTGTTATTATTATTAACAGTATAATGATTAACTAAAGTAACCAGACTTGAATGGATTAAAAGTTGTTCTAGGTAGGTCAGATGTGCTTTTAGTTGCAGTCTTAAAAATTATAGGTTCTACAAAAAACTATCAAGTTTTTCAAGGAAAGTCACTTAAGAGTGACTTTTACTAGATTAATCAATGTGATAAATAACTATTTTTGTTAAACTCTGCAATTAATGTTTTATAATGGTCTTTCACCTAATGGGAATCATTATGTCGTCAAAAAATTCTATTAAAGACACCAACCAATTTGTTCATGCTGAAAGTCCTTTGTCATATATTAAAACAAATGCATCAAGTGATTACTAAGGCAAAATTATTTTCTTATAGAGTTATGAATTTTAAGGTAGTTGACAAAGCTGTTTTACCTTCAGGGGCATCTGCATCACATCTCTTTGGTACAGAAAAAGTTGAATTGCTTTTATGGTCATTAAAAGTTACATTGCTCTGAAAAATGAAAATACATTAACGTGCAAATTTTATATTAATAAATATATTTTGAGAGCAACAAAAATTTTATACTGTTTTATATTAAACTATAACTAGCTAATATATTAATGGTAAATTTTATGCAAAACTGTAATTAGAAAAAAATGTATAATAAATTTAACTAGTGCTTTGTACAACAATCTTTAGGTCCTATATTGAACAAAAGAACATCTTCCCTTAGAAACAGCCTACTTAATTTTCCACTGCGGAACAACATTATCTTTTGTGGTGGCAAAAGCATGCTCTCCATTCATTCATTCACAGAAGAATGTTGAATAAGCATAATGTAGTGAGTGAGGTGCAGAGAATGAAACAGGAAGAAAATAAAAAGGCATAGAAAATGAGAAAGATGATTCAGTTGCTCTTCTAATAGTGTATTTTCCAAACTCAGGTCATTTATGTACCTCCACCATAATTTGTGCCTTATCTTTGTTCCACCGACATTATTAGGTAATATTTTCAATGAACTAACTTTTCAAAATTTAGCAATAGTATGTATGTTACTGAGGGTTTGATGTGCTTGTGAGAATTTTTTGTTCTTAATTACACATTAAAGAAAGAATGGAGGAGAAAGTATAAGATAAAAACAGGTGTGATTTATCAGAATAATAATAAAAATCTTCCATTAATGCAAGGCTTCAATTAGGCCTTGAATCAGATTTGACTTGAATTGCTAGGAGGTAGAGCAAAAGTTATTTTAGGAAAAGCTAACAAATTAAAGGCTGAATAAGATGTCTTCGAAATATTTTGGATTACCAAAAAATCCATAGTTGTCCAATTACAACTGAGTTTTTGAAAGAGTGACACTAAAAAATCACTGTGATGTGTAAGAGGATATCTATTTTTTTAAAATAAAGCCTAGTTACCACAAAGTCTCTCCTGTGGGATTAATAGTATCAATTAGCTGATATACTTTCCTCTCCAAAATTTTTTTGGGAGTCATATTATTAAAATAACTTAAAACATTATTTTAGAAGAATTATGAATACTAATAAAGTGCCAAGATAAAGGTGAGTAATTTATCACCATGGAATCATTCAGGAAACTTTCATGATTAAATTCACTGCTCTACTTTTAAAAATAAATTATCAAAGCAAATATGCTAAAAATATAGTAAAACCAATTTTAGCATATTAATTTTAACTTAGTGAACTAATAATATCTTATGCCACAAATTAAAATTTGTTTTTCACCATCACTGTCTTCAAAATGTTAAAATAATCAAACTTTGGCAAACCACAGTGGCTTAATGGTTAAATCCACTGGACTCAATCCACATACATCCCAGGGACCCAGGTTTGTGACGCAGGGCCATAGAGAACAGCCAAATGATGAACAGTTACATAAAAATGAAATAAAATGCTTTTAAAAAAATCAGGTTTTAAATTTTGCACTTACCTCTATTAAGTAATTTTGACTTCCATACATAACATACTGGGGAGCAAGACTATAAATCATGTAGCTAGTGTGAAGGACAATAAGCAGAAGTATCATGCAAAGAAACAGGAGTGCCTGGGGCCTCGTTTTACCTCTTCTGATCTTATATAGCTGGAAAGAAAAAAAGACAGTGACAATATTTCAACAACATGTCTTATTTGTAAGGCTCTCAGTGTCACATATGTATTAGGGATAATGAATACAGTTCAATTAACCATTTCTTTATTTTAAAAGAAATACTAAGAATTCTGAATCATTCCAAATAATTATGAGATAGAAAGACGGTTACTTCCCTGGAAAGTCTTTAGATTTACATAAAACTAAGAGAAAGCATATATATACAAAGGATCCTATAAATGATCCATTTAAAAACACAGACTCTAAATATATACTAGCATTCACAAGGTCTGTTCCTAAATAAATCTTTTAAACTTATTATGCAATAGCTTCTGTTAGAAAGTCATAAAGCTAAGAAATGTTAACTACCTCCATATAAAGACTAGAAGAATCAGTTTAAAGGATAAGCATTTGTAACATATTTAAGGCTTTATATAACATAAGAACAGCCACGTCGAATGTTTATAAATACTCATTCCTATGAAATAACAGGATATCATCAAACTATATATTCTTTGCTATAAAATTTAGTTTATTATAATGTATGAGACTCTGACTACAGATATTTCTTATGTAATTATACTAAAAAACATGGCTACAAATACAAGGGACCAAGTAATTTGCTTCATTTCAATAGCAGAGTGCACCTTTATTTTAGCAACTAAGATATCACTTCCCTGTTTTATTATTAGACAATAATACAGAGTACCAAAACTTCAACTCTGAATGGATTATAAAATGATCACCTAAAATTCAATTTCCCAACTTCCCTTACATCTACTAGTGACTTGTAGTCACAAAATATTAAACACTAAAAGGAAAGCTGAAATCTGTTAGGGATTTCTGGGAAAGTCTTGCTTTATTGATATAGGTGTCATCTCTTTTTACTTTCTACCTTTTTCGTTATGGAAGATAGAAAGGATAAATGGAATAACAGCAGCCATATTAGAATCATGAGGGAGAAGTCAAGAGGATTACAGGGATAATATTACACATGTTAAGCCACCGAAGCAATGCTATAGTTTAAAAATTTTCCATAGATTGAAATCTTTCATTTGTTCAAGCCACTATTTAATTGGATTTTCTTTTACTCACAGCTAGAAGCAGTCTCTTCCTGATATGCTTTTACTTTAAAATTATTCATTTACTCAAATGGAATATAAGAAAATAACATTTTATATGACTATTATACCTCAATTTTAAAAAGAAAATAACTCTTTATCCAATCATTTAGTGATCTTTAACTGTTACTAGGAAGGGCCATCATTTCAGTTAGTATTCTAATTTGTGTTTCAATGTGTTTCCACACAGCCAAACTCTAAGGAAAGTAATATAAAGTCCAGACCAGGGTTTCTTCACCTTGGCATTACTAATATTTTGGGCTGAATAATTATTTGTTGTGGGGAATTGCCCTGTGCACATCAGGTTATTCAGCAGAATCCCTAGTCTCGAACTTCTAGATACCTGTAACACCCTCCAGTGGTAAAAACAAAAAAATATCTCCAGACACTGCCAAAGGTATGCAGGGGCAAAATCATCCCTGTTTAAGACATATTGCTTTAGATAAAAAGAAATTCTATGTTAATATAAAGTGAAAAAGTTAACATTTCTACCAGTTTTAGAATCAAGACATTTACAACTTCTATATTATAAACCTAAGATAGTTTTTAATAGTGAAGATTATAAGCAAAATGAATTCAATAAAAAATTAAATATTGGTAATAAATACTCACTCTAATCCAAAAGAACCATATGCCAATGTTTCGAATCCCCGCCATTGAAGTAAAAATAAAATACATAATAATAACTGTTATGAGAATATAATCAAGAGGAAAAACCTGAAAAAAGATCAAATTAAATTCAATACACAAATAGTAATGCTCTAGAAGTCATACAAAATTAACAAACTTCACTGATCATATTTGGTAAACGTTGAAAGCATTTGCCTAATTTAGATCAGAGACCACTATGATATGAATACAATTTTAAAATATATTCCAAAAAATAATTATCAAACTTATCAAATTGTTCAGTACTAATTATCCTAAGAAAAATTCTATCACAAATTAAACTAAAAATTACATTTATAGATGGAATAAAATTTATTAAGAGTTAAAAACAGGAATTGCTTGGAAGAGTTCACCTCAAGTTTTATAATGTATTCCTATTGAAAAAGCAAATCAACAGGGCAAAAGCATATATTACCAAGTATTAACAGGTTTTCAACATCATTATCTGACTGTGTGAGAAAGCTTGTTACAGTCTGATATGACTTTCTACTTACTGTTTGTAGTAAAGGTAAAAGCATATTCAGTGGATTACTCAGGTTTGCTCCAAAAATGATGAAACCTGAATCTATTCCAGCTGAATGGAGAGCTTTATCCAAACTAAAACCAAAAAAAATTATAAGGAGTGAATTTATATATTATATTAAGCACATTTTCAATTACTATACAAAGGATATTAGCATAACTTAAGCATGTAAATTCAAATGAGTCAAACTATGGATAAACAAATTAAATCTCAATTAAATCTTACAGATATTATTCAATTGATACATAGTGAAGAAACACTGTCTACTACTGGTCCTCTTTAGTCATTTCTTGAGTTAATTCTGTAGAACATTTCAAGGAAAATAGTAACTTAAGATGAATAGCCTGCTGTGATGGAATTCAGCAATGAAAACGTATATCACAGGATTTGTATAAGTGCTTTAGAAAATTTGTCTATTATACTTACTTTGACAGGAAGAGAGAAATTACAAACAGCAATGCAACTAAGATGAAAAATATTCCCCAAATGATCTAAAGGCAAAAACAAATCATTAAAATATAGTCCCAAAAGTTGATAATAAAAGCACAAAACCATTATGCTCAAGATGAGTTGCCAGTGTGTGACAATGCTCTAACTAAATTTATCTAAGACACACAATTTGGTATATAATATTAGTCATTTATAAACTAAATTTTTATTATCAAACTATTGAGATGATATACACAAAAGAGACAGTATTTAATTCTTCATTAGTTAAATAAATAAATGAGGCTCTGCCAGGTCAAATAAAAATTTTATATTTAATACTTTCAAATATAAATGTCAAAGTTAACTGTAAATTACATTAAGACTACACACACAAATAAAAACTTACCAGGTTATAATAACCTGTGGTTAAAACAAGGAACTTAGGAACTTGGAACATTATCACATGGAAGTAAATATAAACATAAATAAATACATAAACATGTATGTGGTTATATATATATATCACAGCTACAAAAGATTCACAAGAGAATTCATTGATATAAAGCTATTTCACTGCTAAATAGGTTTGAATTGATTCCTTTAAAGCAGCAAGTATTCATCAGTAGAAGGTAAGGTGCTTAGACAACCTTTTCCTACTAGATGTGAGTACCTATATTTGATACCTGGATCAACTGGTAGATAATCACTTTATAATGAGGACTCAAGTAAACAGATTACTTCCCAATAGACTACTAATAAGAAATATCTTAAAGAATGAAGCAGTATAATTGCCAAATGCCCACTGGTAATAAACAAATATGAATGAAAATAGCAGTATAAGATATTCTTTCCTTAATATCCATTTGGGGGAAGAAAAAAAAGTCCTTAATTTTCTTCCCAATCGGTTGGGAGTTTAATTAAGGTACTTAACAAAATAATAATAAATGTAAAAAAACCAAATATTTTATAAAGATTAAGAAAGCTACATACATTTAAGTATAAGAACTTAAATTAGTACTTCCAGAATCAAGTCATGATGACCAATTTGAGTTGACCTAAATGTTATATATTCCACTCTATCTATAAAGTCAATTTTGAAATAAAAGTTATTTATAGAGGTTATGTCAGTAAAGATTGCAAAACAAGAACCTCTGAAAAGCATCTCCTCCATTGAAGCAGTGAGAACACTAGCATAAATTGTCAACTTGCTCAATACGCTGGAAATTAACCAAAGGCATGTGACAATGCATGAGCATTTATTTAAAAAAAAAAAAAGAAAAAGGTTGAATCTCAGTAAGAACACTTTGCTTACAGCATTTTAACTTGCTCCAGTCTGAATGCCTCCTCTCTAATACAAGACAGTCTTAAAAAATAGCCCAGATGCTTATCAGTCACCAGAAGAAACAAAAAGGTATTGGAGCTCTTTCAGTCTCATTCCCAGAATACTGTCATTAGTTGATCTGTCTGGTTAAGTCCATAGATGATCCCACTAGCAAGACTCTTCATTTGACTTAACTAGAGTTCATATAGTGCAAATATCCTTTTCTTCAGGAATGTTTCTCAAAATAATACAAGAAACCAATGAACTTCATCATTAGAAGAGCTGGTCAAGAACAGGTATAAATGAACAAAGATTTAAATGCAAACCTAGGGAATGAGATGTTCATAGGGGTTTTGAAAATTTTGCACATATTTTTGAGACTACAGAAGACCCTAAGCATGTCCAAACTTATGTGATTACTCAGGAAAGATCTGAGAAGCCCTACCTACCACTTCTAAATGACCTTGAAGTTCTGCAAAAGCAGCAAGTGAGGGCTAAGACAGAGTTGCTAAATGCCTACCTGAGTATTAAAGTAGTCTCTCCTCTCTCCTTTCTTTCTTCCCTCACTCCCTCTCTCTATGTCACATGCATGCACACATCCCCTTAACAAAGACAGGGAGACTTATTGTTTCTAGGTATTTAAGAAAATCTTTGTCAATGTTTTATAATGTTCCTTCAGTGAAACTGAAAAAGGAAAGAAAAACCTTGTCTAATAAGCTAACCAAGCAGAGATTTCATGAACCACATACAAAAAAGAATTCAGATTTTACAGAATTAGTTCATAAAAGTTATTAAACAAATAGTAACACAAACCTTGGAGAGAGGTGAGAATCTGATCTCCTGAGATACCACATTATGTTATTTTAAATTTCTCAGGTTTTAATCCAAAAAATTAAGACACAAGTAAAGAAACAAGAAAGTATGGTCAACACAGATGAGAATATTAATCAATAGGCACTGCCCTTAAGAAAGTCTGGACATTGGACTTAGGTAAGACTTCATATACACCATTTTAAATACATTTGAAAAACTTAAGGAAAATTTTATCTTAAAGCTAAACCAAAGTATGAGAACAATATCTCACCAGATAAAGAATATCATTTAAGAAACAATTTTTGTGAAAGCACTGAATTAAAATTTGGGAGATGAAAAATACAGTAACTAAATGTAAAAGTTCACTAGAAGGGCTAAACAGGATTTGATGAAGCAGAATATAAGAATCATTAATGTGGAGAAAACCAGTTAAGATGACTAAGTCTGAGAACAGAAAGAAAAAACAATGAAGAAAATAGTCTCAGAAATCTATGAGGCACCACTTACTTAATAAGTAAGCATAATAGGATATCCAAGAAAGAAAAGAGGAAAAGAGGCAGAAAAGATATTTTAAGAAATAATAACCCAAACTTTCCAAATATGGTGAAAAACAACCTACATATCAAGAATCTCAACAAACTCCAAGTAAAATAAATGCAAAGACATCCACACACAGATAAAGTCAAAAATATGTAGGGCCAGTGGAGAACCAAGCAGGTGAGAAAAGTGATGAGAATGTGAATAAATCTGAAATAAATGAACAAATTCCTAGAAAAACACAAACTACCAAAACTAACTTAAAAAGAAAGAAATCTAAAGAGTCATAACAAATACAGAGATGGAATTAGTTTTCAAAACTTCCCACAATGAAACTCTAAGACAAGATGGCTTTACTAGTGAATTTTACCAATAGTTTGGCATATATACAAACTTCAAAAGAAAAATTTAACAAACCTTCTTTAAAGTTAAAAATTATCACCTTATAGACATTATCACCTAATGTGGCCAAAAATAAAGAGAAGCTACATATACTTTAAATATTAATCTGCAGAAAGAAATTTAAAAATTTAAACATAATTCATATTCAGTTTCAGAGGATGACAAAAATATTAATAAAGAAAAGCTAAAATATTCTGTAGGGGAGAAAAATTCTTCCTCCACCCTTCAAGGTTCTTTTGGCTGGTCTAACTGACACAAAATAAATTAACAGGAGAAAAACAAATTTAATTTTATATGTATAGGAAGCCCACATAGACATGATGGGTTTTAAATTAGGTAGAATGAGTTTATATGCCATCTTGAGTTAAGGAATGGATAGGGATCAGAGGTTTTAAAGGGGGAGGAAGGAAATTCACACAATGAAAAGAAGGGTAGATGTTTGGCAATTAGATGTTTGCCCTATTATATAGATAAGTCATAAAATATATTTCTGGTATTAACTCTCACTATGTGCCCTCTCTCTAAATTCTTCTAGGTAGTCAAGTGATAAGCTAAAGTTTCTCTTGCATTTTAAGGATCTTGATTGCCTTCAGCTCAAAATAATTCACATGCCAAAGTAGCACATCTTAGGAAGGTCTGTTCAGGACCATTTGCAGAGCTCTTCATAATAACTAGGTAGTGAGCTATAAAATTAAATTTTACCAATTGCTTACATTAAGAAATTTACTATGTTTAGATTTTCTGATATATTGGGGAGTTAGGAGGAAAGTGGGACAAAAATATAAATTTTACTAATTCTTTTTTTAAATAAACCTTTTCAAATAAAACATTTTAAAATAATTTAAATAAACCATTTTATTTTTAACTGATTTTAATGAAGAAATATTACACTCCAATATTCAGTTTAAGGAAACATAACAAATTTCTATCTGTACATATTACAGTAAGTTTGCCACTATTTCCTTCACTATACAAGTAATCTTCTCTCCTCCATTAGTCCCCTCCCACTTCTCTACCTATACTCAGTGAATTGTTTCCCCTCCAAAAGTCTATTGTTTCTTTAGTTCAGTTTTTCTTTTTAAATCTATTATTGTTTAATTTAGTTCATTTGTTTGCTTGCTATTTCTATACACCACTTGAGTGGTATAATTGACAAAAGAAATTAAAGAAGATATAAATAAAAGACATTCATCTTTATGAACTTAAAAAAGTTAATATTGTTAAAATGTCAACACCACTGAGAAAAATCTACAGAGTCAAAGCAATCCCAATCAAAATTCCAATAGTACTTTTGCAGAAGCAGAAAAATAAATGCAAAAATTCATAGGGAATCTCAAGGAAACTCAGTCAACACAATCTTGAAAAAGAAAAAAAAAAAATAGGACTAACACTTCCTCACTTTAAAACTGAATACAAAGCTACAGTAATCAAAATAGTGTGGTATTGAAATATAACAAATAGAAGAGAACACAGAAATAGAACTATACATTTATGGTCAAATGATTTTTTTACATGAATGTCTAGACCATTCAATGGAGAAAAAAAAAGGATAATATTTTCAATGAATGATGCTGGAAAAAAAGATATCTACATGCAACAAAGTTAGTGAGACCCTTAACTTTGACAAAGTACAAAAATTAACTCAAAAATAGATCAGAGACCTAAACATAAGAGCTAAAAATATTAAACTGTGAAAAGAAAATAGAGGGGAAAATCTTCCTGACATTGGATTTGGCAATTATTTTTTAGATGTGACACCAAAAGCACAGGAAATATAAGAAAAAACAGATAAATTACTTAAAAATTTTTAAAAAGTACATCAAAGGACACTATCAACGGAGTGAAAATAACCCACAGAAGATATTCTACTGACAAGTCATATTTAATAAGAGGTTAATATCCAGAATTTTAAAAACTAGGAACAAAAAGTTGTCAAAAGGCTTGAAAAAGTATTTTCAAAAAAATATACAAATGACCAATAATCAAATTAAAGGATCCTGAGTACCACTCATCTATAAGAAAATGTAAATCAAAACCACAATATCAATTAATAACCATAAAGTTGCTTTAAAACAATGGAAAATAAGGTTGGCAAGAATGGAGAAATGATCCATTTGTAGGTAACTCCAAATGTTAAACATAGAATTACCACGTGACCCAGCAATTCCACTTCTAAGTATATACCCAAAAAAATTAAAACAAGGGACTCATACAGGTACACCATTAATAACATTATTATTAATAATAGCTAAAAGTTGTAAACAACACAAATGCCGTTAATAGATGAATGGAGAAAACAAAATGAGGTATATGTACAAGCAATGCAATATTATTCAGTCTTAAAAAGGAACAGAATTTTGATATATGTATGCATGGATGAACCTTGAAAACATTATTCTAAGTGAAATAAGAAAAGGGCAAATACAGTATAATTCCACTTATATGAAGTACCAAGAAAAGGCAAATTCGGAGAGACAATAAAGGAAAATAGAGGTCATTAGGAATTGTGGTCTGGGAGAAGAGGAAGAATAGAAAGTTATTGTTTAATGAATGCAGTGTTTTCTACCTGGGGTAACAGAGTAAACTTTCTGGACATGGACAGGATGATGGTTGTACAACACTGTGAATGTACTTAATGCCACTAAAATTTAAATTGTTAAATTTTTATTTTAATAAAATGAAAGTACTCTGAAAAAATATGTGATAGAATTATAGACATGAATTTCTAACTTTCTATATAAACAGAAGAGTTACATATAATAAGAGACATATATATGGTAAAACTCAAATTATCTATATGTTACCCAGGCCAATTAGTCATACAAGCTCACAGTAAGCCTTTCTGTCAGGGGAGAGTTTAATCAGGTATTTAATGAAGATTAGACGGTATGCTTAGAAATGTTTTCTATATTATACATAAATGCTGTTTTAAGGAGTAATTAACCTATTCTAACTAGATGCTTACTTTTATAAGTGTCTTCATACCATTTAATTTTCTCCCTTGAGTTCATGGCAATATTTAAGAAAGTGAAAATTCCTATATATAGAACTGTAACAATAGAAGCTGCAATTTTCTGAGCTATTGACATCAAAAGGCATTCCACTTCATACAATAATTCATTTAATCACCATAAAAATAAAATATGTAACTCCATTTTAAGAATGAGAAAATTGAAGTTTAGAAAGGCAAAATAACAAAACATTACATAGCTGAAGAGGATAAGTGCAGGAACTTAAAACTGTATATACGTATATATGTGAAAGTAACCAAATTCTCATGCTTCTGAATTGAGGTGTGCATATCCTAGGGAACACATGGAAATGTAAAATCACAAGCTGAATAGGCATATTCAGAGTAGATGTTCTACTCTTACGAAAAAATTGCAGAATTTTCTTATAAAAATTAAAGAAGTGTGAAACTTTGAATTTTTTGATTTGCAAAAATTGTAATTTAATACATTTTATAATAAGAGAAACACGGACTATATCACAGAGTAAAAGGCGCAAATTTTTGAGAGAACACAATTTCAAAGAAACATTTTATTAGGAATTCTCACAGGTCTTAGATCACCTGCAGCATAAAATGAGCAGTGCAGAGAGTGGACTTATTTCTTATCTTTTATACTAGGGCAATTTGGATGCTAATGTTTAAAAAGCACAGATGTGCTTCTTACGTGGCTTCATATTTGTGAATTGTATCAACTGTGGGCAAACAGAAAAGTGATAAATAATATTCTTATTTCATGTGACCAAAAAAACAAAACAAACAAGCAAAAACAACAAACAATTGTGTTTATTCCTTCAGATTAATGTTAAATTGTCAAATTACTAACAACCTAACAATAGGTTTATATCACCAGATTTTTTCCTTAGGCATGCTTAAAATTAATTATTACTAACTAATTTGTACTAATTATTCCTAACTCAGGACATTATTAAATAATGGAAAGATAGGTAAGAATTTAAGTCAATATACAGAGTGAAATATTTATACAACAAGAGAAATAAATGGCAAAGTAAGTGTAGAGGAGGTTTCAGTCAGTGCAACTAAAAAAAGTAATTGAACTGAAAATCTTCTATTTGAAAGGAAAAAAAGTAAAACTGTTCTGTAGCAGCTGATGAGATCATAAAAATCCTTAGTAATTTATGATAAAAAGAATCAACTAATTTCAGTTAGAAATAATAATGTAGCCAGGTTGCATGCAACAATGTCAATATAACAAATGTTTTCTATATATTAGCAATAAGTAATTGAGAAAAGCAACTAAAATATCTTACAACACCATAAACAAAGATACAGGCAAAATTTCTCAAAATGTTCATAAGAACGCTATACCGAACACTACAAAGCTCTGCTCAGAGAAATTCTAAATAACAAATAAATGGAATGATACTCTCAATTGGAAAATTGAGTACCTAGATATTAATTCTCCCCAAATTTACCCATAGATTCAAAGTAATCCCAATAGAAATCCCAGTGAATATACTGTAGAATTTATGAGTTGATTAAAAATTTACATGAAAATGTAAGGGGCTCAAGCAAAGTCGAAACAATTTTGAAAAAGGAAAACCAAACACTATTTGATTTCATGACTGATTATAAAGATTCAGTAATCAAGCATTAGCAAAAAGGACATACCAATCAAGGGAACAGAACAGAGAACAGAAACAGACCCTCCACTACACACACACACACACACACACACACACACACACACACTAGCCGATTTGACAAAAGTGCCAAGGAAAGTTAATGAGCTAAGGATAGTCTTAAAAAATGATGCTGAAACAACTAGATATCTATATGCAAAATAAATTAAGCCTTGACCCTAAAGTTATTCATACCACAAAATTAACTTAAAATGAACCACAAACCTAAATGTAAGAGCTAAAGCTAGAAAAGAATATAGGAGAAAATGTTTGCTGTAAAATTTTAAGCTTCTTGGAATGAGTTTCAGAAAACATAAAAACAAGTCATAACTAGAAGACAATTTTTATAGTACATATATTTAGAGAAAATACACAAATAGTCAATGAGTTTACAAAAATACACTAAATGCTATTAGTCACCAAATCTAAATCAAAATAATATACATACTATGACATAACAAGATCACTATTGCAAAAACAATATGAAAATTGACACGGTTATAAAGCAGTGAGAAATGTGAAAGGAAATCCGTGGAATGGAAAATGGCACAACTACTTTGAAAATATGTTGGTAATTTCTGATAAAGTTAAGTATATATCAAACACTGGACTGAGCAACTCTACTAGCTATTTACCCAAGGGAAGTGAAATAAAAACACACTTCTAGACAAATTTATACACAAATCTCACATGAACATTATTCAAAATAATCTCAAACTGGAAACAACTCAAAAGTCCACTCAAAGGTGTGTGGATAAACTGTGAATGTCAACGTATATCAGAAACAAGTCAGCAATAAGACAGAATGAACCAATGGGGGGAAAAATGCAAAATGAATGAATGTCAAACACATTGTGCTGAGTCAAAGAAGTCAGACAAAAGATTATATATGTTATATTTCATTTATGTAATATTACAGAACACATCAAATTTAAAGGACATTTGAGTGGTTGTCTAGGGAAAAAGCTCAAGGAGGCAGGGAAAAAAAGAGTAACTTTTGAGTTGACATATATATGTGTGTATATACACACATATATATGGAAAAATCAATCTGAGCACTTAATAAAGTTGATTTTAAAATCCCCTCTACACAATGTCTAGTGAAATAGGACAGAACATGTTTAAAAGAAGGCTGTTAATTATCAGATTCTAAATATTTATAGGAAATTATAATCATATCATCAATTAAGAAAAGGTTGGGTAAGGTTTCATCATACCTTAATGGTGATGAAGAGAAATTATCCTGGATATAAGAACTGGGGTGGGTTTTTTAAAATTTTATCCAAACAGAAGGTTAAAAAACTAATACACAGAACTAATTAATTATGATGTAATTTTGAACTGTGAAATAAAGGCAACTTCTGGGAGTGAGCAGGCAGTGCATTTCCTCATTTCCTTTCTAAGTATCAGAGGAAGAGCCAAATCCACAACAGAATTCACCTGACATATCTTTGATGGGGCTCTCTAAAACACTTTTTTTTTTAAATTTAGCTAAAATCCGCTTTCTAGCTGCATCTTCCCTGATATATTTATTGCACTTGCTGAATTACAACATGCATACTACTGTACAAAAAGATCTGGTATTTGACATGACAGATACCTATTATATACATAAAGAAGTCTGTAGCTAGCAGTTTTAGCAGCTTTTTGGACTATGTGGTCACATTATGATGGACTTAATTCAATCTAGACATTTGAGTTTAGGTACCACAATTCCAAGAATTCAAGCCTCACAAAAAAAGTGGTTTAAAAAGTAAAAGAAAGAAAGAGGGAGGGAGGGAGGATGGGAGGAAGGGAAAGAAGTGGAGGAGGGGGAGGGAGAAAGTGCAGAAGGGGGAGACAGAGAGATAAAGAGAAAGGTTTTCTGTCTCAGATAGTATCTACTTTCATAAACATCTAACAATGAAGCAAATGCTATTACTTCTGATATGGTTTCTTCTGATACAGGCCTCAGATGTCCTATTTGTAGGAAAGTACAAACTTGCATAATGTGCTAGCAGCACACCATACCACTTGTCAACATTTTTATTTAAGTTTTCCAACAACTTATAACACTTGCATTATATATGAGTAAATGAAGTTTAGAGATTACATACTTTTCACAAACTACAAAACAGAACTATGATTCAAAATAAAATTATATTAAGTCCAAAATCCATGCTCTTAAATACCACCTTATAATGCCTCAAAAGCAAAATTCAACCTTTGAGTGGTACTAATCTAAACTTGGGAGAAGAATGACAGCATAATTTTTCAAACTCCATTTACCTTCAGGGGACGAAGAGCGCCACAAAATTTTGTCCAACAGCTATTTTCAATGAATTCTAAGTGCCTTTCTCTTTTCCTCAGTGCTCGCAGCTTTTCTTCAAATTGTTTTAAGGTGTGTTTATCCCTTCCTGACAAAGGTCGACCATCTTTGCTCTGCAAATGACAGAACAAAATAAAACAGCTTTCATTGTTAAGGTCTTAATAAAGAACCCATCAGATTTAACAGACTAGACAACAAAAGCTTTTTAGAAGGATATTATTTTAAAACATTTATGAATTGCAGAACTTGACAATCCTGTAACAATACATACCTCTAAACCAAATGTAGATGTCCTCTTGATTCTCTTTTCCCTAAATATATGGTAAAATCACATAGAGAGGAGTAGTTTTTAAAACACCTTTTCAGAGGGTACCTCATGTATTTTGCTCATTTATTCTCCATCACCTCAAAACTCCTCCTCCTATCCCTTCTTTTAATATATTGGGCCCTAAGCTTTCTCTCCCTCTAGTCAAGTGATTGTGTTACAGTGTATGGGTACTATCTTACTTCCCAAGTATATTTGCAATGAGTCATGTTTTCATGGACCAAACTATTTAACACATAATTCCCATCTATTTTTATATGATGCTTATAGGACGATGAGCAGTACATTTCTCATGATGTGTCACAGACATACTTTCTCACTTGAATTTCCCTGTCCCTCCCTAATCATCGTCAATTGAATCAACAATAAATTACAATAATAAAGTAAGGCGTGATCCAGTGGAGCAGCAGTTTAGTCAAATGCCTCCAAAGGAGTAAGCCACATTCCCCTGGGATTGATTCCCAGGTTTAAGAGTAAGCAACCAGTGTGAACAACTAAATAAAAAGAAAGACATTTCTTCCTCCTCTCTCTTCCTGTCTGCCTGCCTACTCATCTTCATCCCTGACTGCACCTTCCCTTAAAAATAAGTAAGTAAATATAAAACAACTAATAAAAACAAAAAAGCTAAAATGTAAATTTGCTTGTTTTTATCCAAAGGAAAAAGAAAAATATTTAGAAGAGAATATATATTTTTAAAGTGTAAGGATGTTAGATATCAGAATGCTAATATCCATACTGAGATTTAAATAGGTTTAGAGTTGATCACAAGAAAACAGTTCTCCAGCATATCCCATTGCCTCAATCTGAAATAATAAATATAATGAAGACAATACTCAAATATCCTTTAAATGAAGAGTTTTCCACACTTAAAATGATCTTTTTACATAATGGCACTGCAATACACCTCTGGAATGAGCCATCCTCTTCTATAACCTTAACTTACTTGCTTCTCAAACTATATTATGGGTTAATAATCAACGAAAAGCTTTGTTAAATACTATTTGTAGACCTTACCCCAAGATAGGATAATTTAGTTGGTCTTGGGTGTGTCCTAGAATTTGTCCTTCTACCAAATTCCCAAATGATGCTGACGCTACTGGTTCAGAGACCATATTTTGCATTCAGTGAGTTATATTTAATTATCTTCACTCCTTTAAGTTGAATACGTTGGGTATTATCAAATTGTATCCCCCCAAAAAGGAAACCTAAGACAAAGGTATTTTCTAAAGGGCAGAATAATAAAAGAAACACTCTCTAAACCTATATAATGTTATGATGTAATGTTTCTTCTATAAAATAAAAACAAAAACAAAACCACTCCCTTAAAAGAGACAGATTAATGGCAATTCTTCAATCACTGGTATGAGAACAGTTCAGCACTTTATATCTTAACAATAATAATTTTTCGGCAAATTGACATTCTAACATTAAAATACCAATGACAAGGCAATTTTATTTTACTGCTGGTTTCACTATTTCAGCAAAAACAAACTAAACAAAAAATTAGCAAACAGATTTAAGGGTCCACTGAAAACAAACTCAAGTTATTTATCTATTTGGTATTTGCCAATTTATTATATCAATATTAAAGAATTTTGTCAGAGAAGCAAACAGATAGATACACAGCAATAAACCAACTATCTCATTTTGGGGAATGCAGTTGTAAAGAAAATACATAGTCTTTGTTAAAAAAAAACAAAACAAAATGTGAAAGCTTCCCTTATGAGGTCCCTAATACTACTCCCCTTACCTATGTTTTTTATTACTAAGCAGACTAATATTCTTCTACACATGTTCTATGTATTTAGGCAAGTACATATATGCAAATCTACCTGATTTTTTATTGTTTTATATAATAATGAACATTTCTTGAGCACATTTCTTATGTCTAATACTCATTTTTTATTTTTACATGTATTCTCCCTATATCTTCAGCATAAAAATCTGAGATGTGAAATAGTATTGTGTGCATTTACTAGCTGACAAAAATAAGGCCTAGAAATAAAATGTCCTCAATCAGTAGTGTCAGAATTTGAGTGGAGATCATCTGATTTTATAAGATACATATTCTTCAAGCTAAATAAATTTACTTTATTCCTTTTCATCAGTGCACAGCAAATGATATTAACAGAACAAAGACCTTATTTTTAAAATTTAGATTATTTTCTTTGTTGGGGGTGTATAAACAATATGCATGATTATCCTTATTCACCTGAGTACATATAATCCAGTAAAACAGATGGCTAGAGGTGAACTGTTATATTAAACTATAATTATTAAAAAGGAATGTGTTTGTGTGTACAAGCACATGTCACATTTCAACTTTTTTAAACTGTGTATTTTATAGTCTCACAAATAGTGTATCAATCCCCAAATTCTCATCAACACCGGACAAAAGTGAAAACTTTAAAGATGTAGAAAGAATAAAAAAGTATTTTCTTGTTCTAATGATCACATATCTGATTACAAGGGTGACAAAACATCATGGCTTTAGCATTAAAGGCTCCATGTTCTGGAAAATTCCTAAGATTCCAAGTAAACTGGGAAGCTTGGTTAACAAACTTATTACTAGTGAACTGAAGAAACATTTCACATTTTCACTGACCAGTTTAATTTCACCTTCAATAAACTATCTATTTTGGGTCCTATGTTCATTATTTTTATGTATTCCTTGTCTTTACCTCTTACTAAGTTGAAGATATTCCTTACATATTACTTATATTGCAGACTATCTCATGTTATTTTTGGTTTTTTAACTTGCTTTTTGTTTTCCATTTTTGGTAATTAATTTCAAAACATAAAAACAAAATTTCTCAATCTCTTAATTAACACTTGGGTTTTGGGTCTTGTCTACACACAATTACTTTCACATTTTCCTATTGTTTATAAGTTTATTTTATTTGAATTCAGGATCCAGTTTGGTGTATGGTTAGAGATTTATGCACATTTTATTTTTTGTCTATTATAGATTACAGTGAATTTCCACTTAAACTTGTACAAACTGTCATCTCTATAATCTTGAATCTATTATAATTATAAAATTATAATTATAAATTATATTATATAATATACATTATATAAATTATGTTATGTTATAATGTATTATATTATAATATAAATTATAAATTACAATAATTTTGAAATTATAATTATAAATTATAATTTCCACCAAGAATATTCTGACATTCCTTGCTATTTTATAACTTACAGCTATTGTGAATGAGATTGCTTTCTATTATACCCTCCAACTGATCAATAATTTGTTTATATATCTTGGCACCTTGATGAACCATATTAATTCCACTAGCTTGTCAAAAAAAAACAGAAAGTTTTCTAAATTCTACTGATCTATTGTAATCCTGGCACAGAAACTAAATGTTAATGGTACACAAAACAGACACACACACACACGCACAGATATAGATATATAGACCTTTATTTTTATAAATTTTATGTTATTACAAATTAATAAAGGTCATTTTCCCTTTTTTGGTCTTTTCCCTCCAATGTTTACACTTAAGTACTTTCTTATCAGACAAAGACTTCCAGTAATATGCTAAAAAAGCAACAGAGTCTGACAGCACCTATATCTGATTTTAGTACAAATGTATCTATTCTTTCACCATTTATAACAAAGCTAATAATAAGCCTACTTTGTTAAGTAGTTTCTTCTCTTCTAATTTCATAAGACTTTGCTTTTCTATTCCCAACTACAAGTTGATTTTTACCAACAGCACTTTAGATTAAGAAAACTGATTACTTGAAACGCATACAAGATTATCTGTCAATTTTATCTTGACCACTGTCCAAAAAGATGCATATATTGTCATTTATTCTCAACATATTAAACTACTTTACTAATCTTCTAACACATCATCCTTGTATGTTAGGAATAAAACTAATCTGATAACCATTAAATATTCTCTTAATCTAAGTTTGGAGTTGCTATAACTTTTACTTATATTAAAATATTTGTCTTTTTTTTAATGTATCTCTTTTTATGCTCTTTTTAAGACCATATGTAGATATATATCTATACATATATCTATCTATACCTAGATAGATACATATATCTATCTATACCTAGATAGATACATATATCTATCTATACCTAGATAGATAGATATCTATATGTGTGTGTCTGTTTTGTGTACCATTAACATTTGGCATCTGTATAAGAATTCCAATAAATTACTAAAACTGAGAAACTTTTCCATTTTTTTCCTATGCTGCATGAATAAAATGTATGTTACTTGCAGGTGATATAGGAAGAAAAAGTGCCATTGTATTTAAATTGGCAAGTGGTTACATGTACTCATTAGCATATACAACTTGAACATAAGTGACGTTACACATAGACTCAGTATACTGGCAATGAGCAAAGCCCTGATCACACTTAAGCAGAACTTTTGTTTCAAATTTTTAGAAAACTGACAGGAATTCTCAAACTGTCCTACATTTAACAGAAGACAAATATAAAGGTTTTCCACTGTCTGTATCACATCATAAAGCAGTTCAAAGACAAAGGTACTTTTATGCTTCCCAATTACAATAAAATACCAACTCACTTTTGATTTAATCGTTTGAATGTGTTGCTCTACTTCTTCAATGTCTTCAGTGTTTTCTAAAAGTTCATAAGCAGCACTTCTAGTGCCTTTTATCAGATTTAAAGGTAATGCTGACATGCCATAAGCCTAAAAGAAACAAAATTAAATGTGTTTTAGTAATAATATTGCAGGTATATTATACACAGTTTTCAGGTAAAAATGTCCTTTAAAGAATTACATAAAGAGTGAGTGATGGGGAAAATTCATTGAAGAATATGGTATATGGGAATGAATCAAAATTATAGTTTCATAAATTAGTTAATTTACATTTAGTTATACAAAGTTACATCTGTAATATTGACTATTCCCTAGAGATATAATCTGTTCTTCAAAGATAAACTTGTAAAATTAATGTAAATATATTTTTTAACAAAGTAATAAACCATAACTTTAGGCTAATCAGGAGATAAGACATGCATTTAGTAAAAACAATTTACAAAATCATTTTCTATGAGAAAGCAATTTTCTCCAAGTATATATATTTAACTCAGTAAAATATCAGTATTTTAGTAAACACACTATCTGATTAGCATACCAGTTATAAGTTATAGCTTAATTACAGATTATAATTATTTATAATCATTTGCTGTTTTAAATATTTGCCTGAAAGTAATGTTTAACTCTTAAGCAGCATTAAAAATAAAAATATTTTATTTTATATTACCTAATTCTATATCTACCAGTCCCAAATGATGACCTTTTACTGTAACACATAACTTAATGGCATTTGTCATGTGTCTATAATTCAAAATCACATTGACACTAAAACCTTAGATGATAAATTGACCATTATAACTTCCTGGTTACAGCAACAAGTTATGAAGGAATTACAACATTGTTTATTTTAATCTTTTTTTCATTTTTCTCCTGAATATACAGCCAAACTACTTTAGCCAGTCTCCTGAAGTTAGGACCATGAGATTGAGTTCAGAATAATGAATATGTGGGCAAAAGTGATGAATGCTATTTCTTAGTCTTGACTCCAAACTCTAAAATATTATAGGTTATCCTGCATGTTTTCTCTCATGTTCTTTTGCTATCTGATTCTCAGCTCTCGTGGTGACCTCAAATATTGATCTTTTCAACCATCAAGAACTGGGTTTATTTTACCCCAATGCTTGCTTCTCATGTATTGGACAGACTTGGGTCCCTAAAAATACTCAATATTCAATACCATTTCCCACAAATCTGTTACTGCAGTCAATATTAAAAACATAGCTTCTAACATCTACTGTCAGAAACAAGGTCATCTAAGTTCTCCTAACTAGTCTGCTGTTCTCATGTTCCACTAATCGATCTTCTATCCTGTTTCATAAGTGATCTTGTCCTAATACCCAAGTCAGATTATGTCATTCCTCTAATTAACATCCTTTAAGATTCCCCAAAACTAATAAGGGTAGTTTTCAAAGTATTCTGTGAGAATTTAGGATATTAGATAGGTGATTTTATGGTTATTACAGGAGACAAGACAGCAGCTACCCGTGCAGGAACTTGCTTTTACTTTAACCAGAGGAATTCTATTTTTTTTAATACATCAGAATTTCACATAAGACAGTTTGAAAAAGTTATTTTGCTATTTTCCTTTTTCAAGAAGAGGAAGAATTACTGGTCTAGTGAGTACGCTCCGATAATCTAATACTGGCATATAAAGCCCTTCATAACCTGATCCCTACCAATCTTACCTCCTGAATGTACATTAGTCACTATTCTTAAAACACTCCAGTTTCCTACTACTTAAACTTTGTCCAACATTCATATTTTAGTACAAACAGGGCCCTCACTCAAAATGTCTATTTTCGTACCTGTATCATCAGCACATTTCAATGCCCTCAGATCTCAATTATATCATGTCTGAGAAACTTTTCTTGGCCTGCAAACATACCTTACTTGTAACTCAACTATGGTACATACCATACACAAAAATTATTGGTCTGCACATGTGTTGCTAAACTTGGTTAATCAAAATCACTTAGAAAGTACCTACAAATACAGATTCCTCATCGAAACTAGTAGAAACTGAGGTAGACTAATATATAAGGACTAGATCTCAATTCTTTTTTTCCTCCACCTTTATTCTAAGAACAAACATTTATTAATTTAATAAAATAATGTATCTAAGAGAATATGTTTAAACAAATCTTAAAGATTTTATTTATATTAACTTATTTCTTTTCATGGCATTCACATATTTATTAGAAGAGCTAAACTGAATTCTTAAGCAGTTTAATATGAAAGATTTTAGAAAATTAAAGTATGACCCTGGTAGCAACTTGTGGTAACATAGGATCAGAATACATCATTTCTGTAAATTTTTAATTTTCTGAAGAGATCAAGTAAGTTGTCACTGTCTTGGTTACCTAGCTTTTAGCTTGTCTGGGGGTTGTATTTTTAAGTTTCAATGGCTATCGTATTTCAGTTATGATAAGCTTAACATAAACACATTATGCAAAATAATCATTCAAACTTTAAGATCTTTAAACAACAATCATTTGAATTTAACTTGAGCCTTTTTTGAAAAATAATGTATAAAAAAGATTATCCTTTCCAAACAAGAAACTTTTATTGCTTACTACTGCCCTCTAGTGAATTACTAGAAAAAAATGAGGCTAAAGAGAATATTTAAAATGCTTTTAAGTTGGTCATAATTGCTTCCAATTTTGTTTCAACTTATCCCAAGAATAAGATACATTGTCAAACCCCAAATTTTTGAAGGTCTATTTATAGATACTACATTTATAATACCTTCTTATGATGCCCTGTTTAGAACAGTACCTTTTCCATATATATTTACTATCTAGAATGATGGTTTCCAACCCTGAGCCTTGGATTACTGCAGTCAACACAAGCACTTCCTGCAGACTGAATATATGTCTTGTAACCTATTTATGACACTTATTATTCAAGGGCATGTATGCTGCTATAACTGATGAAACAATTCATTTAACATGCACTTAATTAAAATCTGCCTTTTAAATAGTATTTCTAAGACACACAGATTTTCTCCCTGTAACATCAGCAAAATCTGCATGCATTAGGCAAAAGTAATGCCATAGTTGTCATAACCTGAACATTATCAAATTTGGTTATAGTTGGTTACATCATAGTTACTTACTCAATTGAGTTTCATGCATTCTTGGTGTAGCTATTGAATTTAACTGTCCCTCAAAATGTCTTATAAGAGAGCCCTATGATTTGACATTGACACAAAATATTCATGTGTAAGAGAAAGAGAACAAAGGAGCAAATAGTATGGCAAATACTAATTGTAGCAATGAACATTCTAAATTTTCTTGCAAAGTAGGAGTGAAGAGCTTTATGAGCTTAAGAAAGGAAGATACCCAAAGCAGAAGCTATTCTACATTTTGTTATTTAAGTAAATGCAAAAGTACTGCCTTTCACAAAAGAAGACGAGAAACAATAATAAAACAAGAACTTAAATTTACACAATAGGTATGTTAGCAGCTTCAGAGGAAATCCTAGATTCAGGAAAAGGTGCATCATCATTTCTCTTGACAGCATAAAAGACAATACTGCATAGTAAAACACGAACATGAAAAATCAATTCAGAAAGTAACAGAAGGTTCACACTCCAAATGTGAGGACTATCCTTCCAATGTATTTTATTTGTAATTTCCTTGTTATGTAGTATGCCAAATGATAAGATTTTTTAAAGCATAAATCTGAAAAAGTTCTTTAAGTATAAAACACAATTTTAAACAATAAGAAAGCAAGGGCATGAATCTTATCTTTTCCTTACAGTGGTACATAAAATAAAGGTGCATATTATAACCAGTGGCATAGATTTAAAGAAACATAGTATCACATGAAGACTGAGAAACATAACTTTTGGAATACTGCTCTATTTCTATTTTCAAATCCTTAATTTGTCACTTTCATTTTCCTTAATCCATTAGTTTATATTTTATATTAAATGTACATAAATTAGCAAAAATATATACATATAATTCATAAACACACTGGAGGACATGTCCAATTTTTTACTGGTAAGCGTATATAATAAAAAGTTCAGGACTGCTTCTATAGGAACTTCAATGATCCATATACTACATTTGCATAAAAATATCATTTTGTAACATTTACCCACTTGGTGGCACAAAAAACTTTAAACAATTACATAAATATTTATACCTAGAGGTTATGTTTATTTTACCTTAAAAAGTAACAAATCCCCTTTAAGTTGAAAGCAATAGGCATGCTAGTTAACAGTCTTCTTTTCCTAAAATTGAGCACCTAATTATTTGGCTATTCCTTAATAGATGGCACAGTAGCTACAATCTTGGCAAAGTTTAAATAATCAACTGACTTCTAAACTACACAATAATGCATATCTAAGAAATTCACATTCATCCGACACACATTACACAAACATCTCTAGTGTCAATACTAACAGTTACAGATACTGTAACATACATGATTTTATCATTAAAAACTAACTGCTCTCTGAGTCAAAGTATTATATAAATATCAACATTTTGCTTTGCATGTGCTAATTAAACTTTTTTTGCATGGATATGTACTATACCCTCTTCCATGTTTCAGCATATGAAAAGTTCAATTCTCAAGCTTTTCTATAACAAGTTAGGACAAAAAATTGTACCTGAAAACAAATATGATAATTAGTACTATCAGCCACCTGTCTATAAAGTTCATTTTCAACAAGTTTTTAATAAAGTTTGAGTACTGTTGGTCCTTTTTTACAAATGGGGAAACTAGGGTACAGATATTCGATTTCACATAAAGACTCACGCTCATGACTAATGCTCAGGAATATGTATCACGCAGCTCCCTTCAACAATGTCTCTCCTCCATTGTACCCTCATTCCTTTAAATACATACTATGTGGTAAAACTGGTGAGATTCTGATGGGGGAGGGAGCAAAATATTCCTCCACTAAGTTTTGAGCATGTAGGACTTCTAAATATTTATCTAACTACCTCCCCCTTACAAATAAACACCATCCACTGTGAATCCCTCTTTGACTCATTCTTATTGATCATGATAAACAGATCTTAGCATCTGATTTACTTTTACAGCAAGAAGTTTCCATAAAACCCTATAGTCAATGTTTTGAACTACTAATGACTACTGAGTGGCCAATAGATTCCAAGACTAGGTGAATTATTCAATTAAATCCTTGCAACCTTATTAAATATGATGCCCATTTTAGAGATGAGAAAATTTAGTTTTTAAAGTATTTAATTCAAGGGACCCATGGGCTTAAGAGGAATCCACATTTAAGCCTCTCAGTTAAGATGCTACTTAAGATACTTTGACCTTGGTATTTTGTCACAGTGTCTCCTTTCTTTTGGTCTTGGGCCTTAAGTGGCCTTTCTCTCTTTATTCAGGATCTCTTCCATGTCTTTTGAGTTCCCAATCCTAGCACCATCAAAAGGTTCTTTGACTATTTTACCCAAGTCCTTAAATTAAGTCCTTTGCATTCTAGAAAAGTAAAGCTATTTAACTTTAAGTCAAAAATATTAAGCATCAGTATAATTAATACATTTAATTGATCACTTAAATAATTAAAAATAAAATAATTAAAAACTAAAAATACATAAGTGAAATTTTTTATAATGTTGTTTCTAGAGAAGCT